>QLNU02014176.1:71357164-71385566 GCA_006491805.2 Dysdera silvatica
CATTAGAAAGTTTATCGACGTCCAGATAATTTGCCTGAATTTCCTCAGCAACCCTAATGTAAGGCATGATCAAGGCAAGTGACATGCACTAGCTTTGGATAAAAACATTTGTTTTCCCAGCTTTTTCTATGCTTGGTGCAGCATCCGTTAACAAGGGTAAAACGTTATATTCCGCTATGTTTGGCCACAAAAGAGTAAAATATTTCTCAAGTAGCTGACAGAAGGTTGAACGATTAACTTTTTCAAGTACCTCCAAATTCAATAAAAATACCTAATATAAGGTAATAGTTGGGAAGTGTGACTACAGCGTTGAAATAAAAGTTGGGAATAGCGCTAAAGGAAAAGTTAAAAAGGCTATGATTGATATACGTAGTTGATTGACAATGACAGCTGTTGAAGCTTTTTTTCGTTTAGAAATCCTAATTTTGGTTATTGCAACTTATTTGTAATTCTTACGAAAATGTAATTTTTTTATGGAAAAATTGGCAAAAAATGACCTAAAACAAGGAAAAATCGCATAAAATGCCCTAAAAACAGAACAACAGCCAAAAAATGCAAATGTCATCGACATCCAGGCCTGATTAATAATTATTGACCAGCCAGAACCAAATTTTTATAAATCAGTAAAGATTATTTTTAACTTCTTCTGAACTTTCTTTTTCCCTCTTGGAACTCATAAACTACATAACTGATTCCCAAAATAGGTGTCCATAAGGCTTTTGCGAAATGTTTATAAAAAAGGCAACTGTGAATGAAGAGGGCACATTAAATTGAAGCACTCGGCAATTTATGGTCACTGAGTTATCGTCAAAACTTTTCGTTATAAATTAGGGGCAAC
Source organism: Dysdera silvatica (assembly GCA_006491805.2). Classification (NCBI taxonomy): domain Eukaryota; kingdom Metazoa; phylum Arthropoda; class Arachnida; order Araneae; family Dysderidae; genus Dysdera; species Dysdera silvatica. The sequence goes on from QLNU02014176.1 coordinate 71,358,003, forward strand.
TTTACTTTGTCAATCGCTTACTACATTAAAAACAGAAATTGGCACTTGTTTATAAAGTTCACAACATTTTCAAGCAAGCGAACCAGAGACCGGATTAAATACATGCTACTCTTCTACCCACCACTTTTCGTCAACAAATCGGTTTCCTATAAATTTCAATTGGGGTGTCCAATATGTAAGGCTCATAAATATTTTTTTATATTTGTAAAATGTAAAATGTAAACTTTTTGAGATCATGAAATCATTACGACGCATCACCTGATATTTTTGAAGAAAATATTTTACCATTTAAATAGTCGAACAAATATTGTTTATAAAAAGTATTATGTTCAATATATATATTATTTATAAAAAAATTGCATGATGTAGTTTATTAGCTTCCAAAAAGTTTATATCGATAATTTTTTATTTATTCCTTGATGTTTTTTATTCTCTTTCCCCTCGAGAGTCCTCGAACACCCTCAGCACCATCAACGTAGAATTTTCAAAATTATTGGCAGGGAGGGTGCAAGCACATATTATGAACACTTACACGTATACTGTAATGTATAAGTGTTCATAATATCTATAAGCACATATTATGAACATTTATACATTACAGTATATGTAAAATTGCAATTTATTTCAAATTATTGGGGCGAGCCTATATAGATCTAGGCTTGTGCTCAGCATAGTGAATAAACCCATGTACATTAACATTTTAATTCACCACGTAATTGTTTTAAGTTTATTGCTATTAAAAATGATAATAATCAAGAATTAGACTAAAGTCTGTTTTTATAATGCGGTAAGTCGCCTTTTATAAAGTTTTTACATTCTTTTTTTAATACGTAATACCCCTCCTTGCTTTTAACATATGCGAGAGAAAAGGGGTAACTTGGACTTTCTTGAGTGATATTATATACGTTGTAAGATATTATTACCCTCCGCAGGGATAACACAATTGCCAAATATGGTCAACACAAGAAAGCCTCCGGGGCGAGATTTTTGTGAGTTTTCGTGGGGGAAATTTATTATACAATAATTTTTGCCACCCACGTATTAATTAGCTCAAACTAGAGCTTTTTATTTATAGTTGGAGAAAAAGAAGCGCCGTCCTCATCCTGGATTCGAACCAGGGTCCCTCCGTTTAGCCCGGAGTGTCTTGGACCGCTAGACGAATGAGGACATGAACAACACTCTTTTTCTCGAAAATGATAATAATATCTTATATCCTAATATACGGAGAAAAAAGCGTTTGTTCTTGTCCTCGTTCGTCTAGCGGTCCAAGACACTCCGGGCTAAACGGAGGGACCCTGGTTCGAATCCAGGATGCGGACGGGATCTCTTTGTTTTTCTCCTACAATAAAAAATGCTCTAGTTTGAGCTAATAATACATGGGTGCCGAAAATTATTGTATGATATTGTATGATCGTATACTTATGTGATACTGTCCGCCGAAGGAAAAAGTGCCCAGCCTGCTGTATGGTAATTTATATCTTTAGCATTCTGTTGATTATTTTGGGAGATTTTATTTGAGAGATTACTATACAAAAGAACGGTGCAATTTATGAACAAATTTAGTATATTAAATGAACATCAGTACTGTTTCAGAGAGGGTAGATCCCCAGAGGGAGCACTATTAAGAACTGTGGGAATACTGCAAGAGACACTCGAAAATAAGGAAATCGGAATTGGAATATTTTTTGCTCAGTAAGGCCTTTAACATAATAAATAGAGAGATATTACTTGAAAAATTAAATCATTAAATAATCATAAGAAACTACCTTACAAATAAAGAACAAATAATATATGTTGATGATGAAAAATCAGAAAAACTGGTCAATAGATTTGGAGTCCCGCAGGGATCTAATATTAGCACATTATTATACTCCATTTATATCAGTGCTTTATTTAATGCTTCGAAAGGAAAAAATGTAACATTATTTGCAAACGACACCAGTGTCATAGTAACGGAAAAATGTATAAGAGAAGCAATAAAAAGGTGTAAGGAAGAAGTAAGAAATTATGAGAAATGGTTTGTTTTAAATCAGATGAAGGTAAATGTGAATAAAACAAAATTAATTTTAATTGTGAATAAAAAAATTGACATAGATGTAAAAAAGTATAAAAATTGAGATTGAAGAAAAGAGAATAGAGATTGTGGAAAAAATAGATTTTTTGGGTATAACATTAACTAAGAAATTGGAACACCCATATAAATAAAGTGAGTAACCAAATCAGTAAGGGAATTGGAATTTTGAAACGATATAAAGATATATTACCTACAAAAACAAAACTTGATTTGTATTATACATTGATACACAGCCATATAATATATTGCAATAGCATTTGGGGAAACCTTGGAAACGGGAACAGACAGATTTTAGATAATATACAAAAAAGGGTAATAAAATTAATAATTGGTAGCAATCAATTACATTGGAAATATTTTGCAATAAAACACAAAATGTTATCATTAGCTAAAGTTTATAAATATTGCATATTGAACAAAATGTTTGAAAGAATAAAAGAAAACAAACATGTACAATTGATACAATTACAACACAATGAGAGTGAAAGGAACAGAGCTAGGAAATATAATGAACTAAACTTACCTCAAATACGAGCAGAGAATGGAAGAAACAATATTAATTACAAAGGAGCCAAGCTATACACTGACTTATCAATAGAAATAAAATGTTCCAACAATATTAATTTATTTAAAAAAAGACTAAGAGAAAAATTATTGGAAGAGGATACTATATAGTCTTTGCTTTGCTTCTTGAAATTGTAGTATTGTTAAAAAATTAATGAAAGATTGACAGTTCGTTGTTATAGAAAAAGTTGAACTTAATACAATCTATACATGTCGGAGCGAAGGAAAATATTGACAATTTATCTTTATACACGGTGTCGTTCTAGACAGGTTTTACTTTACATCACTTTAGTGAAAACTAGTTCATTAAAAGGAAGAATTTGCTAAAGAATTTACTAAATATATTCATGATGTCAAAATAAAATAAATAGTTGAGCTAACTATACTGCCATTATTTAACTAAATTGCCTCGAATTTTTGACTGTTTTTTTCCTAATTATTTGCAATAATAAAAATTTATAATAGAAAAGTATTTTGTTATACAGTGAAGTCTGTCTGAAGTGATTTCCAAGGGCCCAGGAAAAGATATTGTTATAAATAAGGTCAAAACCAGGGTGCTTGCCGGGGTATTTGCTCAGGAGGGGGTGTGAAACTTATCTTCAAGATTTTAAATTTTCTTGTAAAATGTACTCTTTTCTTGAAAAGAAATAAAATAAAATAATCAGTAGTAATTAAATCATTCTTCCACATTTACACAAAGTTTGTGTTTTATTCGGAAGGAAACAAAATTTAAGCATTTCGTCTTGGATGTTTAACCCATTCACAGACAGTGGATAATTTTTGTGATGGGTGGATTTTATTTTATATGGTACCTTTCTCTCCCTTGGTACCTTCATCCGTATTTTTCTTAGAAAAATTGCTACATTTAAAAGATTATTACGATTCACATGTGCAGAAAAAGTATGGAAAAATAATTTGCGCAATATTTTTTCTTTCTTGTAATTTGAATATTTAGCGAGTATAATACTTTGAGTTTTAGGGGGGGGGGTGTCAAGAAATTTAGGGATGTAGAAGACTCCCTAATTGAACATGATATCCTTTATATATTTTCCTGAGTCCTTGGATGCCACTATAAACAGATTTCACTATATAACAAAATGTTTTTCTGTTATAAATTTATATTATTGCAGATAATTAAGAAAATTCGTTAAAAATATTGAGTCTATTTAGTTCGTAGATAATGGAAGTAGTTAGCCTAACTATTTATTTCGTTTTAACATACTGAATATATTTAGTAATTTCTGTAGTAGATTATTTCTTTTTATAAATTAGCTTTCACTAAAAAGATGTTCAGCGAAATCTGCCTCTATATTTATCGAGAAAAAGGAAAATATGGTTGTAGGTAGATTATAGACAAATAGCACTATCTGAAAAGCAATTATATTTCCCATCATTATTATATGATTAAAATTATTATTTAACAACTGGAAATGGAAAAATGCTAATAGGTCCTTAAGATAATTTTATTATATAAGAAAACAGTCAATTGCGAAAAGAGTATTCATTAATAAATCTTGATTGAAAACCATTTTATTAAAATAAGGAAACGACTGGAGTTTACAGCAATAAAATGATTAAATTTTACGACTATGCTCCCACTCAAATGAAATTGAAGGAAACGTTGAATCCTTCCTTTTCTTTCGTTTTGATTACAGAGTTACAACAGACATTTTCATCAATGGGTGAAGCTCCTTTTTTACGTCTTCACAGCTTAAAAAATGAGAGAAAAAAACAGTTCCATTTATCTAGAATTCTAAATCAATTTTTACTGGTTTTTTAATCAAATATCATTCAATTTTCCTTTCTTTAGAAGAACTTAGTAATTTAAATTACAATTAATTATTTTGTAAAACTAATGGGTATTTCCAAACTGGCTATGAAAAGAAAAATAATTAACGAACGTATTTCTTTTTTTTCTCTCAACATTTCAAATTTAATTTTGGAATCAAAAAATATACATGTGATATTAAAACGATGCATTTATACGTATATTTCTAAATCTAAATCCTTATCTCTCTCTCTCTCTCTCTATTAAACACGCCTTCCTTGATTCACATACTTGTATTAGAACAGTTATTCAACAGTCTTTTTCTTTCTTTTTTTAAATTCGTTAAAAGCACCAGTGTTGCCGTGGCAAATGAAATAGTCCCCATAAGCTGAAAGTAAAACTTATATTAATATATGCAGGGTGTCTAAAAAAAGTTCGAACAAACTTCAGTGTTTCACAATGTCGTTTCAAATTCACACAGATAGGGACATGAAATATGAAAGATGCATAGCATTGGAAAGAACTTCCCAATAGCTACCCATGGACATACCGTTGTCGGTGTCTGAGAATGTCAAGAGTCACAGCGCATGCCAAAATGCGAACGTTGGCTGTATATAACAAAATCTGTATCCATTTCTGATTTTAATTGAGCCCTGATGCAAACAAGCGACGTTGCATTAAAAATGTATTCAATCCTTCGACGATGCGTCCAATCACATGTTTGTTGGTTTTGTTTTTTTCCGTAAATCGGTAGTGTGAGGTTTAAATTCTCTATATGACAAGGATTCGGATTCCTCAGAAAACCGTAGGTAACTAATCACGTACACGGATATTTGGCTTGAGGGTAAAATTGCGTAGTTCGTCTCCTACTGAATTTTTTCATGAGGCATTAGGTTTCGCAACTGACCCTGAACGATTATCCAATAACAGCGTTGCAACCTGCGACGTCGTAAGGAAGCTGTCTATGTTGTTTTTTAAGAGTTTATTTGCACCACGATGGATAAAATACAATTTATTGAATGCGCAGGATTCAAAAATAAATAATTTAAATATAATAATAACAATAAGTGAGATTTCAAGTATGACGTAAGCAATATTTTGTTTATTTCAACCCCTCCCCCAACAGGGTACTTACGTAATACTTGAAAACTTCCTAATATAATCCATAATAAATAAAAAAAAATAAGTTTCGTTTATTACAGTCTTACACAGCTTTTAAATAAGAAAACTTCGACTTAACAATATTAAATTTAACACACAAAAGTGTTATTTCACTCCTTAATGCGAAAAAGGCATGAAAGAAAATGTATTTCCTTCTCTCGGGCATCCTGTTTTTTAATCCTGGCCTTTCAATTGCAATTTATAGGAACGTTTGGATGATAGTTTTGCTTTTTTCTCTTCTATCTCAAATTAATAGATCTTCAACTTGTAAACATCTAAAATAAAATTTCTTTATTAAGTTTCCATAACTTAAAGGAAAAAAGTTGTCTATTAGATATTTTTCTAAATAATTTTTCCAGCTTTTCGATTTGAAGCGAAATAACGAGTCCCGTCATTGTTGTTGTTTTATATGCAAAAATAAATAAATAAATAATCTGGAAATGGTGGCCGAGCAAGCGGCACTGTGTTTCTAGGAGAGGAAGGGTCATAATCCAAGAGATGAGGTTGAATTTCCATTTGGAGATCAGAGTCCAGGGCTAAATGTAACGTCTAACATTGATTGGATAATCGTTCAGGGTCAGTTGCCAGATATAACTCCCCGTACTTTTTTCCAATATTGCCAAATGCGCCTGGTAACGGGCAAAGTAATTTACCGCCATGTTGGAAATGTTATTTACGGGATTCTTTGAGCACTGTAATTTTCTTGAATAACTGAATGCCTTGTAGGGGTACCTCCACACCCCCGCTGCCAAAAAAAAAAACAAAAAAAAACCAATCAGATAAATGTGAAATTCGAAACTGTCGAACCAGTAAAAAATGCACCCAGTGAATCAAAAATAGGGAAGCATTCACTCAGTTGTGGTAGTCGGCTATGTGGTACGAAAAAAATTGGTTTTGATAGCGTTGAGGAATGGCGCAAACTAAAACAATAAAACCCGCAAGGTCAATCGTTCCGACATAATTCAATTCGCTGCAATGAACAACACGCAATTTACAGCAATGATTCTCAATTAGTTTGCATCGCGAACCACTTTAGATTTTTTTTTTTTTTTAGTCCGTGGGCCAGAAGACATGAAAACGAAATTATATTCAACCCTATATGGACGATTGGGTGAGGGCTAGGGGTGTTTATCCGACTTACAAGTTTTCTGATTCAATGAAATAACATTGAAGTAAGAACTTCACCCCCCCCCTTAGAAGAAATTAGACGCCCTGGAAAAATTTTCAGGTTCTTATCTTTGGAGCTGAGTCAGATTTTACTATTCGCGGGTCGCCTATTAAGAATTACTGATCTACAGAAACGCAAAATATGTACAAAAAGCTTTATAAGCATAGAAGCAGTGAAGTACTCGCTGCATAGAAAAAATTCTTTAGTATGACGTCACATGCCGAAAAATTGTAATTTTCGGCCAATTTTAAGAGGAAAGAGAACGCAGTGACGAACTGTGCAGTTTTACTAACATTGGAAATGTATTCAATCCCTCGACTATGTATCCTGTTACAGTCACAACTTTTTCTGCAAATTGGTAGTCCGGTGTTTAGATTCTCTACGTAACAGAAGGTTCGGATTCCTCAGAAGACTGTAGGTCCCTGGTCACGTTTATATTTGAATGAGGGACATTAAGCCTAAGTAGTAAAGCCAGCTCATTTTAGAGCAAGACAAGTCACGATTCGTTTTAAAATTTACCTAAAATTGAACTATGAACGTAATTATCATCAGAGCCCTCTGGATAGGCGGGCCAAGGGCCGAAAATTAACGAAGTTTGTTTATTACATAAAATGTTTTTTCAAAATTTGGTAATTTAAAAGTTAGAAAAAAGACCTCAAAAAATTATCCAGAGCCTAGGGCTTCCGAATGCATAAAGACGGCCCTGACCAGTTTTTCTTGGGAAAGGGATGGGCTCAGTAGGCTGAAGCCCTCATTGGATGTCAAAACATCATCAGTTTCTCATCGGCCACATCACAAAATCTTTAAGGCGAAACTACACGTGTATCCCCTGTGCGATTTGTCGTCAAGACGTGGCAACCCTGTCGCGGCAACCTCCTTTCCGGATTACGTCATCGTGCGCTCGCTTCCCGGCCGCCATACTTTTTTAAGGAGTAATTACCTGTTATACTGAGTTTACTACCTATTATACTCTTTTCAGATTTTTTTAACCAAAAAAACTGCTGTCTTTAAGCGTCTGATTTTTTATGGCTTTTGGAATCATTTCCTCCATTTCCTTTTTGTGACGCCGCCTCCACATATACTCTGCGTAGTATGAGTCAAACAGCTTTTCAGCGCCGACATTCCGATTCTCCATTATCCCCTCATACCTCTTCTCCCTTCTTCCTCTCCCACCCCTTCTGCGAAGTTTCGAGTCCAACAGCTGATCAACGCCGATTTGCGAAGTACGAGTCCAACTGCTTATTGTTGACAATGCAATACTCCACATTCCCCTCATCCCCCCCTACCTCCTCTCTCCTTTTTCCCTTCCAAACCTCTTCCCCTATACCTCCTCTAACCTTTTCCTCCTATACCTTCTTAAATTTCTTCCTGCCATACCTCCTTGAACCTCTTCCTTCCATACCTCCTCAAACCTCTTCCTCCTATACCTCCTCAAACGTCTTCCTCCTATATCCGCTCTCCATCCCAAACATACCATCAATTCCAATCTGTTACAAAAATAAATACATTTAAACGTTTGCTCATCCTATTGCTACAACTCATAAACCACCACCAACATGGATGCTACGACACCACAATACAACTGCCACGCATATGCACAAAAATGCATGTATTTTCAACGCTCCACAAAATTTTCTCTCCATTTTAAGAGTAGAGCATCAGTGTTTGGTGACAAAACAGGGGATATATCTGTAGTTTTACCATCTTTAAAGCAAAGCTTTAAATCAAAACCACAAAATCTTAAGTCAGCCCCCTACCCCATGAGTTTTTGAATTGATAGGTTACTGGCCCTGACTATCATACCTATTAAAAAACTAAGTAGGTTTTTGAGGTGGTGTGAAATAGTAGCTCTACTTTGGAAAGTTTAAGGTTAATTCATTACATGCATATAAAACCAAAATTTTTACAGTAAATTCCATGATATTATTGACAAGTGAGGTAGACTACCCGAAAAGGTGGACATATAAAGGGCAGTAGCATAGCTAAGGGGAGCGGATGACAATTAGCCTTTAAAAAACAAAATTTATTTGTTTTGTTACCCCATTGGAGGGGAGGGTGACAATGATAGCCTCTCACTCCGGGCAGCAAAATATCTAGCTACACCACTGGTAAAGGGTCATATGCAAACCCCAAAATCACTTTCTTTAGCATCAAAAATTTATAAAAAAATTGGGTTATCCATGATTAGTATCGCTGACAAGTCTTAATATTGAACAAAATGTTTTGGGGGTATATATGGTTCTTTGTACTTCTCCACTAGGTAGGCCTACACCACGGCCATTAATCATAGGGAAAAAAATCATAAAATATATGCTATATTTTCTACAATTTACATGAAAAATGCTGAATTTTTAAAAAATAAAAGCTGATCTTAGCTGTCATTTTGTGGTAAGACAAAAAAAAAAAAAAAATTTTAATTTAATTGGGAAATTAATGCATTATGGGTTTCATAGGAAGGCACTTTAGAAGTGCTAATAAATGTTTATAACTAAAGTTTTCCGAACTGGACAAAATATATTTCCCTTTTATTATATTTTTATTTTGTAAGCTGCTATAAAATGCCTTGAGATTTTTGTTATTAATATAATATTTTAACATTATACTGAGCATATCGCACACCCGCTTCAGAAGTGACACAACTTAAAATTTGTTAATTCGCGTTTTGAGCAATTTTAAGTTACTTAACACTGAATAAACTATGATTAGGCAACCTGTATTCTTACATTTCTTGCGGAAACTATTGGAAGCTTAGATATGCCATTTCTTATGAAGATACATATGTTATTTGTCTAAATGATGTTTTCAGTTGGAATTTTTGATTTTTTGAGTTATGTCGCTTTTGAAGTTAGGGTGCAGTATGTGGAATAGTTACATGTTTGAGAAATTGCACTGGACAATAGCTCTCCTCTATACATCCACCACAGAGTTGGTACATAGTAACAACGGCTAACTGTTTGTTATTACTTTGTATATATTACTACTTTTTTTTATAAAAAGTTGTAACTAACTACTTCTAACAAGAAATTTTTAAATTTACCTTTTTTTTAAGTAGAAATTTAAAAAAAATCACATAAATAATAAGTTGTGCCAAAATTTGTTCGGATATATTTGATTTGAATATGTTTGGCATTCACATATCAGTTCTGCCTAATTTAGCAATCTTTAAAATGATAAAATCGATTGACGATTCATCAAATGCAGATTTCGAAAAAAAAAAATATATATATATTGTTTACTTCAAGGTTTAAGCTGGCTCAAAAAATGCTGTCACAAAAATGCTAAAAAAAGGTTAGTTGCTTTCATCGTTCGAAAAATCATATCAATACGTAAAATTATTTATGTCAACAATACTTTGAATTACTGTAAAGGTTACTGTAGAAACCATACTTTAAGATTTAAAAAAATAACAAAACATAAAGCTATTAAACAAAAGTAAAAGTTTGTTGACAGGATATTAAACAACTGTCACTATTTTGTGATGGACACAATTTTCTTTCTCGCATTTTAGATTAATTCATCGCATTTCGCAAAAAAAGCAACCGTAACATAAACCTTGGTTCACTCTTACAATATAATACAATTGCTGTAATTCTAAGCTGAGAACACATCATATTAAAGCCTTGCCACCAAGTCGGTTCGAAATGTCGCCAAAGCTCATTCTATACTCTAAAAATGAAGCAAAGGAATTTTTGAAGCATAACTCAATCCCTTCCATATGCGCAGAGTAGGTGAACGTTCATTCCAAAGCATTTCCATAGTTTTTCTTATCTCTTTTTTTTTCGGTAATTTAGTTTGATATTTAATTAGTATCTTACCTGAATTAGTGATGGGAAAGTGGGGAGAGACTTCCACCCCCCTCTGCTTCCGGCAAGCCCTTCGCTGCACATAAGCGTAACTCCACCCCTTTGATGTGTTCAGAGTATATGCACATTCGTTCTGAAGCGCTTCCATGGTTTTTCTTATCTGTTTTTTTTCTTCTGGTAATTTAGTTTGATATTTAATAAGTATCTTACCTAAATCAGTGAAGAGTAAGTGAGGGGGGGAGACCTCCGCTTAGGGGGAAAACCCCTCACAGCCCACTTGGATAGTCATTGAGTTAGGCCTGAATTAGTACCGTGGTGAGTCTGTAAATTTTTATTATTAACTTCATCTTCTCCTCACATCTGTGTCACTAATACTCGGAGGCAGTCAAACCATCTTTCACAACCCATTAAATGGCATTCTTCTTTCCTTTCATTCATTATCCGAAAGAAAGAAACGCAAATAATGTCAGTTTAGAAATTTGAGAGAGATGCTAAGGTGTGACGTCAGATATATTATGGTGTCATACATGTAATGCCTGCAAATTTGAAGAGAGAAAACGGGACGCATTAATTCAAGGAAAGTGGTAATGTAGGTAAGTATTTCATAAGAAACATTGATTAAATAAGAATAAGCCTAAGGGAGGGATCCCCTTCCCGATAAGTAAAAGTGGCTCTTTGAATGCTATTCCATCACAGCAAAACCCGAGAAGGATGTTGGCATGATTGACGACAGAGGCAAGGCTTTAATATGCAGTGTGGCCTTTAAGCTTTTTGAAAATGCATTATTTTATGAGGTCATAAAATCTGTTTTCTATTCCTTCATAGTTTACGCATCAGTCGGTCATCGATACTTATACTGCATTTATTAATAACTGGAAATCTGCAAAAGAAGCTATCAAAGCTGCTTCACATGCAAAGCCTGCAGTTGCAAAATTTCTAGAAGTAAGTTTATCTTTCTAAAAATTGTAATGTTCTTTTAATAAATTTAGTACTTTTGTATATATTTTATCACTTTCATATTCAGAAATACACCATACCCTCATTTTAAATTTTAAGTCCATTTAATCACTTTATGAGATCATTTTTTATGTTCAGTGCTATAATTTTTATCACCATTGTATGCATATGCAATGGTTCCAGGAATGGGGGCCATGATTTACGGCAGGGTTCGAAATTAGTGGGTGCATTGTGCACATGAAATTTTATCCATGCATGTAAATTTTTAATTTGGGTGCACATAGTGCACCTAACTATTCCAAACTATGGCTACTTATGCTTATTTTTCAAGAACAGTGACCTATGGACTAATTTTATATAATTTTCTCAATGTATCTGCATTTGCTTTGAATTTTTTTTTATTACAAATGAATGTTCAATTATTTTGAAAAGTTGCACTTTTTTAGCTTACATGCTTAAATATAGTTGCTTCACTTACATTTTACCCGTTTTTAATGTTGAGGTTTACTTTCTATTCTGTTACTTGTACACATAACTAGTATTTTATGCACCTAAGTCGTAAGACTTGGGTGCATTTGTGCACCTGATTTAAAAAGTTAATTTTGACCCCTGATTTACGTACCCCAAGGCATTTTAGTGGGGGAGGGGGCGATCTTCTAAAATAGCCCTAAACATTTTAGCAGCCCCCCAACTCACCAAACGTATTTAATAACAAATTATATATATATTAAGTTATTAAAGTTTCAAGCTAGGCTCCCAAGCATTTGCTCCCTGCTGTCTCTTGCCTTGAATTCTTCAAAGGTTGGTAAAAATGCTGTGAAGCATAGTTTTTAGTGTAGGGTAGAGCTGTCTTCCATGGGGAATAAACTGAAGGATCTCCAAGCGAGCATGGAGTACCATGATTTCATACTCATGTTAGTTGTCTTGCAGTACCAACGCCTATTGGCAGAAAGTATTGTGGAAATAAAGGAAAAAGAGGGAAGGTGTAACGGCTTGTATCAGGCACATTAGTGGAGTTTGAATACCACTTGCTAGTAACGGTGTTTGCTTTTTAATTTTGTCTTTCATTTTTCAATTTCCAAAGTACTTCCCATCATATTGTTGCTGCCGGACAACCAACAGTAATATAGCAACACTTTGTTTTTATATGGAATTTTCTCCTTCTGTTACCTGATAAAGAACTAATGTCTGTATGAAACGTATTGTTACGCCCTTCCAAATGTCAGAAACATTAATATTAACCTTTGATTTGGGTTCCCTTGCACTCGAAATTGACAGGGAAAGCCTTCCTAACCTCCAGTGATGTCTATATGACTAGTAATTCTAGGGGGGTTGTGAAAAATCATTACTTTCTCCAAGGCTATCAAACATTTTGCAAATGTACAAGACACTAAATACTATAAAAATAATTGATACTGCATGATAATTGGTAATTATTAAAAGTATCTTATTTTAAAATGTGCTTGTGCAACTTCTGAAAGTAAATACATAGCAGAATTATGTATATCAAATTTTTAACTGTGACTGGGGGGCTCGCCCCCTGCCCCCCTCACATGGGCACCCATGCTAACCTCTGTTCTGAATAGCTAAGTTTCATTTGCATGTGAAGCTATTTTTCGTGAAACTAAAGTTCAGTTTAAAGTTTTGTTTACGATTGGTTAGGGAATTTCTTCAGAAAAGTCAAGAAATTTCCTCAGAAAAGTCAGGAAATTTTATTGGGGAAGTCGGGAACTCTTTTCTCCAATGCAAGTGGGAACATCGTTAATGTATTGTGATACTATATTACTTTTTATGCTCAGAATGTACATGTACCATGATTTAGGGATTATTTTGCACCAGCATGTGCATATAGTGATGTGATTTCAAGATTTCTCACAACGGTAACTGCATGTGTTGTGATTTAGACACTATGTTACATAATTTACTGTATCTGATGCATTGTATATCCATAGTATAGCACTTGAACGCGTTGAGTATCTGAAATCTGTCACTTTGCTTTCAAAGCAAGCAGCCATTTTTGGGATAGAACTTTGACTTAACTATTCAGAGTCATTCTTTAAGTGTCAGGTGGTCTAATCTTTAACCCCCCTCCCCAACCACATGGTCCATTCTGATCCTTGAGGACAAAAATTTTGTTATATTTTTTTAATAAACCAGTAACAATTGATCGAACCTTTTATCAATAGATAATATTTTCTTGTAAAGTAACGCCTATATGAAGCTTTGTGGTGGAGCAGTGGTAATACATTTGCCTAGCGAACCATTATCCAGGAATCGACCCCCGTCCCCAACAGTGCCAAAAACAAGAATGCCTACTACAAGACCGTAGCCAAGATTTAATTTCGGGGGTTCAAAAATTTTTACAGCATGTATCGATACAATCACAGCATGCAAGGCCGTAGCCAAGTCCCATTAAAAATTTAGTTTTGGGGGAAGTGGGGACCGGTCCCAAAGATCCCCACTCACTCTGGATACGGGCATGGCCTACTGACCAACTTCTCACACAGTGCCAGATTTATGTTCAGGCAAAGTAGGCTCAGGCTTAAGACCCACCTCAGGGACATAGGTGTAATTTGAGGAGGGGCAAGGGGACATGTGCCGCTCTAATTTTTTCAGAGCAGAGGCAAAATTACAGGGTCGTCGAGATAAATCCGGAAAACTGAGTTCAAGAACTAAAACCCTTATAACATAAGACAAATTTATTTGTTTTGTACATAACTTTGCGCGATTGTAGCAAATATGTTGGACATTAAAGTTACTTGACGACGTAACCGCCATGAGCTTCCACAACTTGCTCAAGCCTGGACCGGAACCAACTGCATGCACATTTTTCCTCCTCTTTGTCCATGTCGGTCACTTCAGTAATGGTGGCCTTCAGGGTGTCCTTAGTGTTGTAGGATTTTGCATTTACCCTATCTTCAATTGCGCTCCACACATAATAATCAAGGGGATTGCAGTCTAGGCTAGACACAAATTGGGTGACCAGTGGTAAGGCACACTGCTGTGAAGCCACGCCTGGGTTTTCCTCGCCTTATGGGCAGGCACCCAGTCCTGCTTGAAGTGGCACTTCATCCATCCAGGACTTCACTACCATCTCCAAGACATGAATGTAAGCATCGGCATTGATTCTTAGGCTTTCATCAAAGAAATGGGGTCGCATAACATCTCCTTTGCTGCTTATGACTCCAAAAATCAAGACTGAGTTGGGAAATTTTGTGTGCATGATGGTGGGGACTTCTGAAGCACCTTGACATACCCACCCGTCATTTTTCCGATTCACTTTTCTGTTCTGAATAAAAAAATTTTCATCCGAAAAGAACCTCAGATAGCCAGCACTGTTGTTCTTGATGTCATTCAACAGTGCTTGACGTTTCAGTTTTCAGTCAGCTTTGTTTCTGTCTGTCAACAATTGCTGGTTCCGAAGAACAAAGGATTTGTAGCCAAGGTCCTCGTGCACCGACAAACTGATTGTTGACCACTCTGTGCCTCTTCCTTTCGCCAACTTGTCCATGCTGCACCCAGGATCTCTGTTCATCTTCTCTTTCAGTTTGTCAACAAAATCTGCTGCTCTTTTCCAATCTGATCGTTTGCTGTGGCTTGCCCACTTAGAGGAAACTTCATCCGGATTGTCGGCCTCCCTAAAGTTTTTATTAATTTCATGAACCTGTTTTTTTTTAACCACACCACCTAATTATCTCCTTTGGTGATTTTCCAGCACAAAGAGACTCTAATATCGCCGCACTTCTGTCCTGTTCCCAGCTCATGTTTGAGCAGATTGCAACGTGTTTACACCACAGTGACTTCTTATGGTATAACCTAAAAGTGAGTTCAGCTAACTGCAGGTTCACACACAACGGCCATTAGAGGGTAGTTTATAAACAATTTCTGGATTTACCTTGACAGCCCTGTATATTTTTGCACCCTCACTTTTAGGGCTTTCTTATGATTAGGTTTTTAACTTCCCCAGTTACATCTATGTTTAGGGACCTTCATATGGTCTGATATTATTTTATTTTAAGAATTATTTTAATATTGTCTATTTACAAATGTCGGAGTTGCATTATTGATAAACCTGAATATGCTGGAGTTCCAGAAACTCAACACACCATGGAACCAGCGAATTATGTCGAGATATTGGGGTAGAGGGATATTTTTTTTTAAAAAAATAACTTTTGAAAAATAGTTTAAATTTCTAAAAAATAAAAACATAATTTGCTAATTATTTCTTACCTGAATGTAAATAGTTTTATATGAATTGTTTTGTTTATATTAAATTATATAGTGAATCAGTACTTACGACAATGCATAAATATGTTTGCACTTAATAAGCTTGTTAACTCAATAAAAGATCGTTTTTTAAATACTTTTAAAAGAGTCATGAAGATTTTTTATCCTAAATGATCTTAATACATAATGTGTAAATATATTTAAATATTTTTAAAATAGTCATAAAGGTCACTGAGTTTTTAAAAGGAAAAACAAAGTTTAACGTTTTGAATGATGTCTTGGTATATGGAGTCTGTGAATAAAGTGTTGTTACATTGGGAAGCAAAAATCAGATTTTGACTGTGTAAATACTTTCTATATGAGACTGGGACACACAATTATTGAGAACTATTAAAATTTCCCTGTTTTCGCAACGAAAAATTTCCTATTAATTTTCATAATCAACGTTTAAAAACTAGAAAGGACATAAATTTGCATCGATTTATGTGAGTTTCCATTTTGAAATATCGACTTGGTGAAATTGTTCTCCGTGCACAATACGTTAGACCAAACAAATTCTTAAGAAATGTTGACTTACTCAAGGGTTGAATTAGCAGGACTCCACTGTATTGTAGGTAATGAAGTTCAAAGGAAAACTCATGATTTATTGACAATATCGTACAGGCCAGCCACATGGTTTAGGGGGCTCCCTTTTCTCTCCTTCCCACCTAGAAGTCATAAGCCCTTGATCTGGCACTGTGCTCATTGTAGTCTTGGGGTTGATTCTCTAAGCTAGTGGTTCTCAACCTGGAGGTCACGACCCTCATGGCAGGGCCCGACTTAGAAATTCTGGGGCCCAAGGCAGACACACATGAAGGGGCCCCAACCCCTCCTGTACCCACGACAGATTTCTGATTACTATGTTTATTATCATTAAACATACATAAGTGAATGAATTTTGTTTATAAAACCGAGATAGATATAAAGCATTATCTAGATATGCTTTCTTGGTCTTAAGGGAAAGGAGTCAGTAAAGAGGATTTTTTTAAAACCCTGAAGAGTCTCGGGACTCCCCATAAAATATTAAAATTTTTACGAATGTACTGAACTAAATTTAGGATTTAAGGGGCCCCTCCAAATCGGGAGCCTGGGGCAACTACCCCACATTTCCCTGTGTAAATCAGGCACTGCCTCATGGGGGTTGCAGGCAGGTTTCTGGAGAATGGCCGAAACTATTTTTAGTTGCAATTATTTTTGTAAGGAATTTTATACCAAATGTTTCCAACGCTTTTATATTTCAACATGGCTACACACATTGCAATATTCTACTAATGGTTGTTAACTTTATATCTATAATATACATTAATATATGTTATTAATATAATATAATTTTTATTTTATTTATTTTCATTTATATATTTATGTGTTTGTTTTTAATTTTATAATGCATAATATAATTTTATATTTAATGTGTTTTCTTTACTCTGTTAAAAATGCTTTTATTATGCAAATGTGGCGGCAGCAGATGTGGGGGGTTGTAAATCTTTTGGTTACTGTAAAAGGGGGTTGCGGATTACTTGGCTACTATAAAAGTGGGTCACAGCTTGAAAAAGGTTGGAAATAACTGCTCTACGCCATAAGAGGTTTGGATTCCTCGGAAAACTGTAGGTCCAAACACAGCATGACCCTTGCTGTCATTGTGCCATGAAACTCACAAAGCCTATATGCGAAGGAAAACTGATATCACACTATTGTGCAGGAACAGTTTACAGCAGAACCAGACTCCAAAGACCATTAAAGATCTAGGAGTCCTCCTCAAAGTTGATAAGCATGTGAAATAAGAAAACGGGTCAAAGTAATGTAGAAATGAGTTACTCAAAATAGCACAGAAATACAATAGAAACACAGCAATACCTCAAATAGTCTGGCTATTCGGTTCCCCCAATATTCCGGACTGTTTAAACGTGGACTAATCAAGGATTTTAAAACCACCTAACAATAAACCACACCTAAAGGGACTGGACTGTATAAAAAAGAATGATTATTTGTGTATTAAAAATTAATTTTCTACACTAATTTTTTAGAATTTTTATTGTGCTCAATTAAAATTTAGTTTGTTTTGAAACTTTCAAGCCGGCTTATAATGAATCCAGACTAATCGAAGCTGGACTATGCAAGGTATTTCTGTATAGTCCTTTATCCAGCAGTGGATAAATAATTTCCAGATGTAATAATGCAGGAAATAAAGAGCTTAGCCATTGGCATAATTAGGAGTGACATGGCTGCTCTCCCTAGAAAAGTAAAAATTACAAGTGAATGCTATGTACAAAGCACTGGGAGTGGAGTAGACTATAGCCTCCTCCCAAACCTTGAAACTTGTGTATGCTGATGAGCTTAACTCAATTGTTATACCTTTATGGTTTGCTTTGAATGCATTGGACAGATTTTATACATTTGTATTTATTAAAACGTGGTAAGTAGTGCTATTAGTTATTATGGCTTATTTCCCACCAAATTTCTCAACGACGAAGCTGGTGTAGTTTTTATCACTTTTTGAGCCTGGTACTAAAGGACTGAACCTGCATTCTTCTATCCACTGTATATAGGTACTTGCATGTTATGATTTTAGCCCTGTGGTGCCATAAGCGATAATGTATTTGTGTATTGTACCATTAGTACGTATATTTGATTCTGGTGGTACTATAGAGTCAGTGTGTTTCCTGCTCATTGTAAACCAGTGTTTGATTCCTTAATAAATAGATGTTCTGATTCCTCGAAAAGTTGTAGGTTCAGTATCACATGATCTTAGCAGCCCTTTGTGCCGTACAACAAAAACAAACTACAGTACACCCTGCCTAAAGTGACCACCTTTGCGAGTGGACTTCAATGGTCACCATAGACAGGTGGCCACAATACACGACAGACTTTGGTATAGGCATGAATAAGTCCCTACGTTCTCTCTCATAAAAAAGTGGTCACTTTATGGAGGTGGTCAACTTACCAATGTGCTCACTTTACCAGGTCACACTGTACTTACTTAATCTGTTGTGTCTTTGTGTCATAATTTGGAAATCATACTATCTCATCGGGGGACTTCACAAAATAATCTTGAAACTAAACTTCAAATAGAACTCTTAGGCAGTTCATCTGCAGACTGAATAATAATTGTTCAAAATGTAATTGTTATATAACTATGTCAAGAATTTTGTCTTTTAGGTCATATGTGAAGTGATATATTCTCTATAATTATATATAATGTTTCAGTTAATCTAATTTTAATTAAGTTACAATTAGAATTCATGATACGATTTAGAATTTAAGGATACATTTCAATTTATTTCCTAAGTAAAACGTAATCTATTTTTTGAACGTTGAAAATATTTAAGTTCTGTAATTTTATCCACAGAGTCCAGGCTAAGGTCTGAGTGCAATTAAATGTTTGTTAGTAGCTTGTAGGTCACATTAATTTGTCTGTCCCATCTTAGTTTATCAAGGAGTCTTCAAGCACAAAACGATTGCCTATCTTATCAAAAATAGCTTTACACTTCGAACTAGAGTTAACCAATTTTAAAACTGGTCACACCACCAGGGGCCGACTGGGTCTTCTCAAAGTGTGCATACCTTGGACTTTCGGAGAGTACGAGTCCTATCTCCCATGAGGGCGTACCGGCCCGAGGGCTAATGGGTCGGCAGCCCAGTCCACCTTGCACACTACTTGCCTTAACTGCAATAGCATATTTTTAACAAAAGATTACAAAAACTGACCAGGACTTACCTTAACTTGTAAATATTTTGCAACTGGATCAACATATAAGAACTACCGTTCCTTTTATCAAGCAAAGTTTCATCACTTCGCTTGATAAAGGAAGCATTAGTTCTCGTAACATTACAGAGTCTTATATGTTAGACCAATGACAGAAATTTTACTAATTATACTTATATAACAAATAGACTAAAATTCTGAGCCCTATGGTGGCACAGTGTGGTAACACGTTCTCCTAGTGCGCCGCTAATCTGGGTTCGACTCCAAGCAGTGCAAAGAACGCTTACTCAGAGATCTCATAAAGATCGCACTGCTCACTGTAGTCCGGGGTTTGGTTCCCTAGGCCTTAAGAGGTTTGGATTCCTCAGAAACCAGTAGGACCCGGCAGAGCATAACCATTGTAATCCTTAAACCGTAAAACCATAAACAAACAAACAAGACTAAAATTCTATCTCCTGAAAAGTTTATTCTTCCCCGGTATTGTTTAAGATATTTATTGTCACCCTGAAATCATGTACTGATATGTTTTTTCTTTTCTTT
Organism: Dysdera silvatica; assembly: GCA_006491805.2. Classification (NCBI taxonomy): domain Eukaryota; kingdom Metazoa; phylum Arthropoda; class Arachnida; order Araneae; family Dysderidae; genus Dysdera; species Dysdera silvatica. The sequence goes on from QLNU02014176.1 coordinate 71,378,007, forward strand.
TTTTAGCACACTTCCAGAGAGCACAAAGGAAAGCTTTCAATAGATGCCTTACTCATTATGCCGGTGCAAAGAATTCCTCGATATGAACTCCTTATTAAAGTAAAAATACTGTCTTTTGTTTCTTCCTTCAATTTGTGATTCCTGATTAAATTTGTGGATTCCGATTAGCTTTTTTTTTTTAAATGTGTGCCCAAGTTAAAATTAAATTAAACGATATATTTACCGTTTTGTTTAAGACTTTATATAAAATTTGTTAGATTCTTAAGTGTCCACTCTTGATATATAGAAAGGTCTCAATGCACTTCTAAACTTTGCATTGTACTTGGATCTACTTTGTAGCTTTCATGATCTAATGACCTGCTGTGTAGATTTCATTCATTAGCGTATGCAGAAAATTCCTAAGGGGGGATGGTTACAGACATAAGCATAGAGTTGTATGAGCTTGTGGGGCCTGAAGCCCCCTCAATAATTCAAAATAAATTATTATTTCCCATATATTGTAATGTATAAATGCTCATAATATGTGCCTGGACCCTTCCATTAATTTTGAAAACTCTACATTGATGGTTACAAAGCTACATAGAAATAAAATACAGGGTACCAGGGAGGAAATTACATAAAAAGGTTAAACACTGGTAAAATAGCAATGAAAAAGATCACTCAAGCTTTCGGACGCATCAGCAGCAGTCCTTCATCAGGAGTAATGACGATGTTATGTTTCTGTCTCTTTTTTATACTTGAAATTTCTGGAAAACCCTTCATCAGAGTAGTCCCGCAGAATGGGAAAACCCAATGAGAACCAATGGGAGGCCTCCAATAGAATCATGGAAGAACCCCAATAGGGACCAATGAGAAACCCACACTGCGGGTTACCTAATTTGGGGATGTCTCATACATTTCAGAGTAAGAGTTGTTTATAAGTTTCTGGAAGTGGTTGTGATGTATTAATGGCTTTCCCGTGTAGTTTGTAAGTTTCCCAAGATTCTAAGAAGAGTCTACTATTCTTGTTTGTGATGTGACGGTGTAGTATTTTTGTTGAGTCCCAGTCGGGTTCGTGTCCGTGTTGTAAAGCGTGTTCTGCCAGACGTGAGGCTATGTCTCCTTTCGCGAGTGCTTGTTTGTGTTCTTTTTTTCTTGTTTTGATCATTCTTTTTGTTTGTCCTATGTAATGTTTGTTGCAGTCTTTGCATGGTATTTGGTATATGGCGCCTGTGAGATCTTCTGGTGGAACTGGGTCTTTAACTTTTGTAAGTTGTTTGCGAAGTGTTGTGACAGGGGAATAGAATGTTTTGATATTTGCCTCTTTAAGGATGCGAGAGATTGTTTCGGAAATGCCGTGAATATATGGAATAGATATGCGGGTGTGAGATGTATTGTTTAAAGATGTACTATTGGGTCTACAGTTTCTGAGAATGAATCGTTTAGGGTATCCATTATTTTTAAGTGCCGTGTGTATGTGTTTTGTTTCTGTGTTTGAAAGTGTTTCATTACTGCAGTGAGAATTCGCTCTAAGACTTAATGTTTTAACAACGGAAGCTTTGTGGCATGTTGGATGATGCGATTTAAAATCGAGATATCTGTCTGTATGTGTGGGTTTACGGTAAACTGAGGTGAAGATTGAGTTATCGTGAGATCTGTGTACAAGAACGTCTAGGAAAGGGAGTTTATTGTTCTGTTCTGTTTCGTATGTGAATTTTATATGTGAGTTTAAGTTATTAAGGTAATGGAAGAAGCTTTGGAGTGTATTAGTTTTAAGTACAACAAACGTGTCGTCGACGTATCTTTTCCAGAATTTAATGTTAAAATTCGGTGAAGATAAAGCAGTTTCCTCAAATGACTCCATAACCAAGTTAGCTACAACACTTGAGACCGGAGATCCCATGGCAGTGCCAAAAACTTGTCTATAGATAGAACCATTTGAGGAGAACACAGCAGAGTCCAGACAAAATTTCAACAATGTGCAGATGTCGTGAGGTGTTAGTGAAGTGCGTTCATGTAGTGTTGTGTCATTTTGGAGGCGTGTAAGTGCGGTGTCGATTGCAAGTGATGTGGGAATGCAAGTGAAGAGAGAAATTACATCGAATGAGACCATAAGGTCGTCGTCGTCAAGTTGTAGGTTATTTAAAGAGGTGCAGAAGGATTGGCTAGTAGAAACAGTGTAGTCGTTATTACCGATTATAGGAGAGAGTAGACGTGCAATATATTTTGATAGGTTATATGTAGGAGAGCTGCAAAAACTAACTATAGTTTTAAGAGGAATATTTTGTTTATGAATTTTAGGTAATCCGTAGAAGGATGGTAAGCGGCCGGAAGTGCATTTTAAAGAGTCGTAGAGATTAAATGTAAGTTTTTTAGATTTATAGAGTTTTAGAAGGAGAGAGTTCATTTTGGATTGAATTGTTTGTGTAGGGTCTTTTGTGATGTGGGTGTATGTATTTGTATCAGATAAGAGTGTAGAGACTTTATGTAAGTAGTCTGGACGATTTAAGACGACTGTAGTACGGCCTTTATCAGCTGGCAGTATGACAAGGTCCTTATCGTTCCGTAGCTCCCGGAGGGCAACCCTTTGCATAGGCGTTAGGTTGTCCTCAGGAAGTTTTGGACGCCGAAGGAGTCCTGCCACTCTGCAGCGGATATCAGCTGCAACACGTTCGTCAGTGTGAGTATTTTGTAGAGCATTTTCTATGGAAGCGAGAATCTGTGGTGTAGGAATTTTAAGTGGAGCAGGTGAGAAATTTAGGCCGAGTGATAGTACGAATTGCTGTTGTGGTGTGAGATTTTTATTTGAAAGATTTAGTATCCAGTTTTTTGTAAGGAGTTTTGACTGTTTTGAAATAGAAGGTCTAAGGTTGTTAAGTTTACGTGAATGAGTAAGACGAATATGTTCTTGGATTTTAGATTCTTGTGAGCGAGTAGCGGATTTAACTAGGAGCATGGTAAGAAAATCAAGTTTAGTATTTAGAAGGGAAGTAAGAAAGGATATTTTATTTTGAAGCTGAGCGAGTACGCGGGGACAGAGAGAAATTCTAGTGGAAAGAAATTTAAGACTTATGTTATGTGCGATGCGATGTCCAAGAGATGAATTTACAAGAGGTTTAACTTTAAGTGTGAAAGGGATAAGAAATTCCTTTTTACAGGTGTGATTAAAGTGAAGATGTTCTTTAAAACGGATAACTTTAATGTGTGTTTTGATGTATTTATGGACAATTTGAAGAGTTTCCCGACCACAGTGTAAACAAATAAAATTAAACATGGTGAAGTTGTCAGTGAGTAAGTTTAAGTGCGAGTGAAGTTTAAGCGCGAGTGAGTTTAAGTGTGAGTGAAATTGAGAGGGCGTGAAATTTAAATATTAGTGAAGCGAAGTGCAACTGAAGTTAAGAGTGAATGTTGTTAAGTGTGAGTTAAGCGCGAGTGAAATTAAATGAGAGTAAAATTTAAGTGTGAGTGAAGTTAAGTGTAAGTGAAATTTAAGAGTGAGTTAAATTTAAAAAGTGAGTTAAATTTAAAAAGTGAGTGAAATTTAAGTGTGAGTGAAGTTAAGTGCACGTATAAGTGAATGCATGAAAGTAGTTTTCCAAAGTGCTTTTAGGCCAGGTGACATTTGCTTCCAACAAGTGTAATAGCAACCTTGCCTTCGAACTTTTTAGGGTTCAGCATAAAGATCGACACCGCGAATACTATGGAAGGAGTACAATGCACAGTACCGTTTGGAATAAATGAATACTTACTAAGGATCTCCGGCTGGATGATCCGTTACCACAGTCCAGAAACTGGAACGCAAAAAACCTGAAAGCTACAAACTTCACATATTTTATATGTCTGCATACAAAATTTCTTCACGTTGGAGGGGGGGGGGTTATGATCCCATCAACCTCCTGCATATGCCAGTGATTTCAGATTTAATGACTAAGGTGTGAAATAGTATAGGTTTAGTAATGTGTAATAGTATAATGCCAGCCATAATGTGATTTGCATGAATATATTTACTATTGGATATGTATGTAAACAATTTTTAATATTATTTATTTATATACAGGAGTTACTGAAGCACACTCCAATAGACCATCCAGATCATAGGTTATTATTGCAAGCTCAAAAGGAAGTACATGACCTAGCAGTAAACATAAATAGAGTGGAACGTGAGGCTTTCGAGCAAGAGCAGAATCTTCAGAAGCTGAAAGATATTGAACATCTGATTGAAGGCATAGTAGATGTAAGAACTCTCTTTGTTTTTGCGTTATCCCAGGCTTAAAAGCAAAAACGGAAAATGCATATATTTATTTATTTATATATATCGGTAGAAGGAAGTTGGGACATTGTGATGATGAATGAGTATTTCCAAATAGGTCTAAGTGAATTATAGAACAGGTATATAAAGGTCACTTAGTCACTGTTAGGGATACACATTCTTTCAGAGGAGAAAAATGGCTTGTAGCTGCATTGTCAGATTTATGAATGATAAAGGATAAAACATTTAAAAATGCTTGAAAATTACCCCAGTGGGTGGGACACAGAATGGTGGGAATAGAATTACTCGCAGAATAGAGATATGAGTTTGAGTTCATTTTCCGGTGCCTGAGCCTGAAGACTTACAATTTGAACCTGCTAGGGCCCGAAATCCTTTTTGGAAATTTGAACCTGAGCCTGAAACTTCAAGTACAGTTTTAACCCCTTGATATACGGTTTAAATTTAAAAATATTTGCAAAACTACCCTATTTAATTTCCTTCGAATTTCTATATACATGTATTTCTACAATTCTCAGAAATGAATCGCATAATTACTCGGGGAATTTCGATGTAGAAAATTCAGTTTTTGGCTTCAGTTGTACCCATCTCATGAGCCTGGGCCTGCCCTCGCTATCACAGAAAGACATTTTTTGTTTGCGAAAACATCTGAAGGAACACAAATCTGTACTCACACAGTGCATACTTAACTGTTAGCCAAGTGCCTGATATGTAACTAATGATTGACAGTTATAAGTGTATATAATGGTTTATGCCAATAACGAATGGTGCTCCCATTCATCCAGAATATTTTTATTTTACAGCTTGCTCAATTGGATCGCACTTTTCTAAGATATGATTATGTTACCATACCCGTGAGTATTTCTAATTAAATACATTTGGTTTTCATAAATTACTCTTCGACCATGCTTAAGTTTATTGCATTAATATGCATTATTATTATTAATATATTATTAAAGTGCATTAATATGTATTTTTATAAATTAATTACTCCTAGTATGTGCTCACAAATTGGAGATTTATTTCAACATGTGAATAAGCAAATGCATATACAATATTATTAGCTGGTCTTATGCCATAAAATATAAGGAAAGAAAAATAGTTTCTTAAACTGGCATGCAAGTATATGGTGCTAACAACTTTTGTAAAAGTAAATTAGTTCAATGACGGAATGTATGTGAATGAATTATATATATATATATATTTTTTTTTACTTCACAGAAACTAAATTTAAACTTTAGTTCAAACTTAGTTTTTCATGGATTTTTAATTTATGAAAATTAACTATATTTTGAAAATATAATCTGGCCTTCAATTTTATAGCTTCGACATTAAGATTCCAGTTTTCTCTATATTGTTGTACATGTATAATTGAATGGGTCAAATGTTACACATAGCATCCTCTCTCTCGCTCTACATCTGCCTTGGTTGGATTCTTCCACACTCTAAACGCCACTTGGTTGCTTGATAGCAAACAGGGATGTGTGTTGGTTGCTATCTCCTTGATTTAGTCATTATGTTTGATTATTATATGTTACTATAGAAACTGAATGTGAACTATATAAAATGAACGTAATTATCCATTATATTTTAATATTTATTTTTAATTATGATATAATTTATTTCTGAGAATTATTGGTTCATCGACAGAGCTTTTGTGATTTTCATTAATAATTTCGTATGTAAAGTATGAAAACGAAGAAAAAATTAAAAAAATGAACAGGTATATAAGAATGTGTAATTATATTAATAATCAACATTATTAATATGGCATTAATAATGTTGGGAATTTGCCCTGCAGTGGAGGAGCAATTACATTTTGGTCTAGTATGTCGTTAACCCAGTTTTGACTACTGACAATGTCGAAATAGAACGCTGTTATCGGTAAACCGCTCACTATAAACCAAGGCTTGGGTTCTTAGATCTGAGAAGACTCAGATTCCTTGGAAAGCTGTAGATCCTAAAGTAGTCGTTAACTTTTGTCGTTTTTGCGCTATAAAGCAAACATGGCTGTAATGTTAGTAATTCATTTATAATTCCATAATTTTCCCCATTAATTAGTGTCTTATAATTAATATATTTTCAGTGAGTGGTGATTTTTTATTTTAGGGCGGGCTGGGAATTAAGAAAGATAGGTGTTTGTTTCTCTTTTCTGACCTTTTGCTCATTACAAGTATAAAGAAAAAAAGCACAGCTATCCGGAAAACGTCACTGGCTGCGTATGTATAATTTTATTCTCCTTATGATTCCCTTTAATACCTGATTTATTATTGCCATGTGCATTCTGTAAGAAAAAGATTGACATAATGTTCTAAATTCAATGCCTTTTGGTATATTGGGATAGGTTCAACTTTGATAAGCAGCTTAATTATGTGTAAGTGCATTGTGGTTTAGAGGTTGCGTTAAACCCTCGATCACATCTCAGAAGACACAGAGCAGTACCATGAGATGTAAAAAATACAAAATAAAGCTAAAAGCAACAGTTTTTTTAAGAATACTTTCATGGGTGTACGCAAAAGGAGGTTTGATGGGGGAGGATTATAACCCCAAGAAGTATAAATATGTATGTGCAAATTTGTATATGTATATATACATATGTATATGTATATATGTACATAGGACTTGCTCTGTGATATCCCTTCCTACCTTTGTAAACTTTCTGCATACACCAGTGAATGTCTTAAAGTAATATATATATATATATATGTCTTAAAGTAATACATATATATATAGAGAGAGAGAGAGTATATATGTAGATAATTTTGAATGGAAAATATAGGAGAAATAAATGTAAAGTTATGTAAAATTATATAAGTATAGTGGGCTTTGAGCTGCTGCTATATAGTAAATAAGATATATTGCAAAAATTAGCAAAAGAATATATAAAATGAAAAATTAAAAAAAAAGTGTTTGAAAGAGTTAAATAAAAGAGGTTTGATAGAATTAAAGTAATAGGAAAAATATAAAAATGACAATCCAATTAAAAATATATATATATCAATATAAACTCAGAAATATATAATGTAACATAAGCATGCAGCCTTAGAACCGTCGTCAGGGGCCTTTTCCAAGACTACATGCTTGGCGCCTTTTCTGGAGGTATGTCGCAAAATACAAGCAAAGCATATTTGTTACATGTATAAAGCGAGATACCCAAAGGCGCCAAAAACAGAACTTAAAAAACTATAACTAGCGGCAAATATCAAAAAGAAAGCAGGAATGATCAACCACGTAGAGCATCCGACCATATTAAATGTATAAAAACTATTATTATAGCATATATGCAACAAAATATTCAAAACATGTATATATAA
>QLNU02014176.1:71389004-71417562 GCA_006491805.2 Dysdera silvatica
CATTTGGCACCCTTAGGGGAGTGAAAACATGGCTGAAGAGGACAATGAGTCCAGAGCGTCTTTCAAGTTTGTGCTTATGAAGTGTTCGTAGAAAGAGAGTAAAAGAGATGAATTTGGCAAAACTGGCTATAGACTCATTTTTTAAAAACAAACGAAATCTGGAGTTTGCTTTTTATGAAAAGTACTAGATATTATGGTGGTGGAATTAAAATTTTTCATCACAATGTTATAAGCCTTCTACCTTATTTCTACAATGTTTTAAAGTGTAATTATAAATTTAATTGTATAGTTGAGTTGTAACTACTGCTTTTTCAAAAACAAATTGCTGCGAACTTTCAATTAATTTTAAATGTAATTTTACATACCATAAATATACATGTAATATTATTTCATACACACAATGCTAATTTTTTTAATCAGCTAAAACATTTATTCATGTTTTTGCAGCTTTATAAAAATATAATGAACAGAACAGAAAAAAAATTATGTAAGTTTTTGATAGACCTTTCACATTTTAAAATGAGTTACTTTTTAGTTCATTGCTAATTGTCAAGCAGTATCAATTATTTTTGTAGTATTTTAGTATCTTGTATATATAGAGAATTTTTTTCTTAGCCCCCCCCCTAAGATTACTCATGGGCACCCATGCATGATATACAGTGTATGTTACATTATATAATATACAATGGTCATCACACTACATTATACTATATTCATTACATTACTACATATGTATGTACACTATATTCATTACATTACTTGGTATTCATTATATTATGTGATGTGCAATATTTGTTACATTACATAATATGCAATGTTCAAACATTAAACAATATATATATATATATATGTATTGTTATACTTGCAAAAAGTGACAAAGAAGTAATGTATATTCACATGCACCAAAATTATTGAAATTTTTAAAAACATTAGTGAAATACAACATTCACCCTTGTTTATTTTTTCTTGCTGTTTATTTCATGTCAATTATGTTTTTTTTCCCCTCTTACTTTAACTGTTTCCTCAAAAACTGCTTTGTCTTCTGCAATTTTCAAATGGATTTCTTTTAATCCATTTTTCGATATTAAATGAATATCTGTGGATTTTAGAATCCACATAGTTGTTCATAGATAGCCACACCAAATGAAACTCTGTAGCCTCTTAAAAATTTCATATTTAAATACATGTGAATAAAATTATCATTTAAACAAAAAATAGGTAAAATCTATTTAAATTTAAATGTGCCTTTGAAATTCTAATTTTGAATTCATTTTATTGGATCTAGGTTTTAGATGATGCTGTCAAGGATGTCTTGTCAATGGTTAGCAAGCAACTGATCGACAAGCAAACTACGAATTCGCAGCTGATGATGCTGGAACTAGTTGTGACTATGGAGTATGTGAATTCTTGAACACCAATAGATAATAATTTAAGTTTTCAGCATGTTTGTTTCATAGCATAATTTGGCATGATAAAAAAAAGTGAACACCTATGCATTTTTTCAATGCTGAAAGTTATATTTATGGAATTGATTCTATTAGATCCTAGATGATGAATTATGTTAATTATGGAGCATGGCTTACTTCATAATTATGAAAAGTTATGGTATCTATAATTTATTAATAATGGAAAGAATTGTATCTCTGATACAATAATACTAATGTAATATCACATTACATCCCTGTGGCAGAAAATCACGAGGCTGTCTACGACAGATCTTCAAAATTCAAAAATCTTTCTTCGGAAGCAGGATGTAAATTAAATGGTATCGCATCGCAGTTCGTGATTCAAATATTAGTATAATTGATTTTTCTTTTTTATGTAGCATCATTTTAAGGGCTTAGAAAAACTGGGGCGAGAAAGCGTGGTTGGTTTTGAGAAAATCAGCTTTAAAAATAACAGAGTCCCATAAAAAACACAAGTTAAATACATACAGATAACATGCTCCCTGCGGACAATAGATTGAATTAAGACTTCATTCATCGCAATAAAAACTATATTCAAAGTTGTATTTTTATATATAAATAACTCATTTTGGACAAAAATGTCATTTGGCCTAGTTTACCTCTAAGCCCCTCATTTATAAGTTAGCTATGTAATGTTGTGTTTTATAGGTAAAGATAAAAATAGACATTCAAATAAGTCAAAATTTTGTTTTTATTTAAAGCAAGGCAAGCATTTGGCTTAGATGTTGATTTTGTTTATGACTTTTAGTAAGCAAATAAATTGTTTCTTAGACTGGATTTTTAATACAGCAATATCAAGACCGCAGACAGAATTTTTTTTTAGCAGTGTTGACTATGCAATTAGTACATCCCTGTCATAAAGATGTATCAATTGCATGAAAAAACTTAAAAACAGTGAAAGTTATTTTACAAAAATATCTATTAAAAAAAAAGAAAGAAAAAATGTAAAACATGCAATGTCATGAAAAAAGTCAGAAACTTATAAAGATATAATAATGTATAATATATATATATATATATATATAAGAGATTTACAGTCTTATAAAAAATTAAATAAACATAAGCGTGTGACGAAAATTAGTAACTCCGGGTACACGAGGTGGAAATCGAATGAGTGAAAAGAGTGAGGTGGAGGCGGGCGAGGTTTTCCAGGAAACCCCTTTTTGCTAATCGCCTATTCATTATATCTATCACGACCACTTGCATTTACATACATGCTCCGAATACCTAATTTTGAATTCGCTCGTTGTGCAGAAGTGAGTGTTCAATAATCGTAGTTGCACTATCAAATGAGCGGGTTTCATAAACAGAAGGTGAGGGCAGCGATTCCGGGGTTTTTTCTTTGAAAAAAATAAGTTTCGCCACAATAAATCGGTCACAATAAGACGTGTCTCAAGTTTGAGCTGTACACTATTATGCTTGATCTTCTAATATATTCTATTTAACCTTATGTATAAATCTGATGTATTGATCACTTTTACTTCTGTGTGCCATCGAACCATGCATCGCATCAAGTAAAATTATTATGTGTTAACAATTAACATGCTTTTTCGAGTATATTTTTGATCGACCATTTAATTTGCCATAAGTGGACACCACCTGCCTGCTAACCAAAATAAATGTAGTGTAACTTCTCAAATGGACACGAATGGTCGCCTTAAAATTATTTCAATATAGAAGAGTTAATTCAATAAAACTGACTTAACAAAATTAATGGTATTCATCATGAACATGTGAAAAATTGTCCCTGATTTTAAAAATCTCCAGCCATGCATTTTCATTGACAAATACTAAACCATGTCTTTTTCTTCATCACTCTTCCGTCATAATCATTGATTCAGAAATTGCAACGATTAAGTGATTCAATGTATGAGTTGAACAATGGTGATATACCAATATTCAACATCATCTGACATTTGTAATACTTAGAAACGCAACAACTGAAAGGTCTTAGCAGTCTCATGTGCTTTTCGTTTCTCTCTTGTTTACGTGATTTTTTTTTTTCATTTACATTGATCACTAAAAATGAGCATCTTTCTAATAAAAAAGTAGTCGTGTTCATTTAATATTTGAGTTTTTTAAGCATACTCTTCATAAAGAAGTAATCTCTTTGTGCAATATTTGTTTAGACTAGTAATAATTAAATTTCTTTTAATTCGGCAAGTGTCTTAAGAATTTTCGTCCGTCTGTAGAATTGAATATTTTGCAGATGAAAAAGTTAAATTAAGTAAATGGAAGAAAGGAAGAAAAATTAAATTAATTAGTGCATTTTTAAAATCAAAAAATTATTAAGTAATTTTAAAGAAATTAAAGTTAATTCAGTCAGTAAAAATAGATGAAATAGAAATAACATTATTTTGTAAACGAAAGAATTTCTAGCAAGAAACAAAGTTTGTGTGTAAATCCCTTGCATATTTATTGAATATCATATATAATTTATGATTTAAACAAATCCTAAAATTTTTATTTGCATTATAAGACCATTGAACACCATTCTTTCAAAAAAGACCTTCACATTTTGATGGAAAGCTTTTTATTGGAATTACTTTAAAATATAGTATATAAATGTCCTATTATAAATTAATTTTTTCATGAAAATGTTATTCGTGAATATGTTTCTAAAATCTAATAAATTTTAACGTAACTCAATTCAAAGCTTTCATATACAGAAGCGGTGTAAATGTCATAGTTTACTTTTAATGTTTGTTAAAAAATAACTTTTTAATTGCTTAATCGATCAATCAGTTGATTTTACGAAAAATGGTTTTAATTCCCATCAGGAATGAAATGGAGAGCCTAACTGTGATTTTTGCCAATCCGGAGAAACGAATGACATGGGAAAACAATTTCAATGAAGCAAAGGAAAATATTGGTTAGATGATTTATTTTCATTGTATGTATACTTCACTAAACATCATTGTGCCTTGAGTGATTGATTGTTGTTGGAAAAAAAAAAAAGAAATCAAAATGTTACTGATCATGCACTGTGAGTTACTGTTTTAATAATTTTTATACGAGGGTTCCTTGTGAAACCTGAACCTAACATCAAGGGTTTCTTCAGTGTGCAGGTAGTTATTTCCTTTATGAATTATTAAATCATGAATTATAAATTTAACCAATTACAAATTGCATTCAGCATTTTCTTACGATATATTAAGCCAAGAAGGAGTGTAACGGGAAAGTGCTTTTGCAGATTTTTTGAGGGGAACTATGTTAAAAATGTTTTTCTTTCTAGACACTTAACGGTCCGACAGAAGTCTAGTCTAAGCTGAAAAACATGGGCATATGAACTTGATTTCCCTGTGTGCAAATGTGCACTTTGATACAATGATTAAAAGGGACAACAGAGGAATAAGAAATAAAAGCAATATCAGTTATATCTCAGTCAGCAGCTTATTAGAGTAGAAACTTGAATGTCACTAGTTTAAGACCAGACTGAGAGGTTCATTTTTCTTTTATCTTCTAATACTTGTTTCAAATGAGCTCTAGTTAAAGCCAAAAAACACAGGAATATAAACTTAACTGATTTTCACACACACCTTCAGTTTGCTGTACTTATTAAATTATACTAAAAATAACTACTAAACACTATATTTCTGAAATAGTTTTAAATTTTATTTTCATTTTTTCATTTTCGTTTACTTAAAAATGGAACTTGTTTGTGATAACTTGTTTCTATATCTACCATTCTGAGCCCTTGTTTATAAAGCAAGAGCTTATTTCCCATAAACGTAACATAATAAATGTATTTGTCTTTCTTTGATAATTCATTTTGCTCGTTGAAAACCTTGTTATTGTAAAATCAAAAATGCTAATACAATAGCTGGTGTGCAAGCAATGATTAATGTACAGTATGATGTTAAAATATAGCCAAGAAATATATGTATTGATACAAAACTACGGTTCTAATTTAAAACTTGTTTAACCAACATCCTCCTCTATCTCTAAATATGATGTATTCAATAAATATACTCACAATAGTACAGCACTCATTGAAGGTTGCACCATTTTTTGTTCGTGAAAAGTACCCATACACGCACATGGCACTGTGGCTACTGCTATAAAGAAAGTTGTAATAGTAGTTTGCTCGAGTCTGTTCTTTATAAATTTCCTGATAATGGAAGTAAATATTTTTAAACCCTTAACAACTCCTGCAGTTCTCTCAAAGTGGAAGTCTCGTGACTCAAAAATTTTAATTGCCGTTTCGGTGTGCTGAAATGTTTCATCAAGGTTTTTAAGAGTGAAGGAACATACAGAAGTCCCAGCTTCAATACTTTCATTTAAAATAACTTATGGTTCGTATAGATTGTTTGATCACTTAGACAAAAATTGTAAAGCAGAAGTTTGTAAATTGAGAACTACTTACATAATGCTTGAGAAACCCTGCTGGGCATGTTAGCATGTCGTCACGATTTTTCAACTAATTATGACACGGTAAGGTTATTCGTAACTATTCATAAAATTCTACATTTTTTATGAAAATATAGATTATTCATGAAATAATAAATTACCTAAGATTAGAAATTATTTATAAAATGAGAAACTATTCAAAAAATTAGAAATTAATTGTAAATGTTGCATTATAAACTGAGCTCATTTGTATTCACCTCAAATGATGATATATATATTCACAGTGGGACTTTAGTTGTCTTTGTTTAGATTTTGATTGATCAGTCACGAATTAAATATATATCTGTAAATATTTTTTTTTAATACTATGTATGTACCACTGTTCTTTGATGTATACATGGTGTGTCCCAAAAGTTTTAAAACTTCTTTCTTACGGACAGCATAAGTGAGGCGATACGTTTCATCAGATGTGAATTATTTATATAAAAACCTTGTTTATATGTAGATGTAGTTCAAAATATCATTCATTTGTGCAGGCTACTAATACAACAAGAGAACTAGTATGCTTGCAATGTTCATCAAAAAATGGCAATGTAAAAAAAAGAGTGAATATAAGTTTTGTGTAAAATTTACCGAAACATTGGATATGATGTAGGAGACATATGGGTAGGAAGCACCATCAAGAACTGCAGCATATATGTGGTTTGGTTTATAAAGGGATGCAAAATTCTAAAAGGATGCTGCGATGATCAATCGAACAGGTAAAAACATTGGGAAAATTCGAGTTTTACTAAAAGAAGACTGCTGTTTGTAAGGATGATTCAGGCTTCCATGGGGGATATAAGTCTTAAGTTTATCGAATTTTGAAGGAAGATTTAAACATGAGAAAGGTCTGTGCTTGTTTTGTTCCTCACTTGCTAACAGAAGAGCACAAAGAAACATATGTTCTTCACACACGAAACATTTTTTTTTTGGCCAAGGAAGGTTCAAAATTCTTGAAAAGTATAATTACTGGTGATGAAATATATATATGGTATTTTCAATATAAGCCACTCACAAAGCGCCAGAATTCAGAATGGAAGACTCCCTGAAACGTTAGTTCCCAAAAATGTGTGCTTACAAAAATCAAAAGTGAAAACAGTGCTCATCATTTTCTTTGATTCCGACAGACACATTGGAAGTAAATTCCACCAGGCCAGGCCAGGTGGTCAATGGGCATTATTACATGGGCTTTACTAGAGATGGATTTAGGTCATATGGCACCTGGTGCAAGCCTAAAACTTGACACCCCCTCCCTTCTAAATATTAATTGTTCTCAAAGTAATTCCTTTTGTTGCAAAGTTTTTTATTTCTAGAGATCTCCTTAATAGGCTACTGAATCTCCTTACAAAAAATACTGAATATTTTTACAGACAGAAAGCCACGATAATAATTAAAATTTCCTTGCAACAAATAACATGTAACTAAACCACAAGTATTTTCTCTAATGAGCCAAAAATTAAGTTATTTTAGTATAAAAATTAAAGCCTTACACAAGTTCAGTAATCAGGAATGTCCTCTGTACAGTCAAACCAGTCCATCCATTTGGAAGTTTTTACTTTCCTAATGTCTTACTTGCAGTGTCATGTTGTATCATACAAAGAATTTGTATGCACTATTCATTCTGTATTAGCCTAAATTTATTCTTATCAGTTTCAGAAGACATGTGTATGAAGACATAATTGTATATTTTATTTAGAGAACTTATAAGATATCAATCTGATTTACTGAAACTTATTAGGAATAAGTGCTTGGATGATTAATTTGGCCTTGTGTGCACTTCAGGTTCATTTTAGGACATTTTGTGTTGACCCTTTTTGCTAGGCGCCCAGTGTGATGGCACTAGACATACTGCCCTTAACCTGTTACTGGTGTTTCGAAACAATTAATGGTGAGAACCAACTAGATTCGTCTACAATACCAAGTACAAGGCAACTAGTCGCTTCTTTATGACAATGCCCTGGCTCATAAATGCACTACCATGAGTAATTTTCTCTCTTTAAAATTGATCTCAGTCATTGATCGTCCACAATATTCCCAGGTTTGGCACTATATGATTATTTTCTGTTCCTGAAATTGAAACTATTGTTGAAAGGAAAATTTTTGATAACATTACCAGCATTCAAAAAGCTGTGACCGAAGGTATATTCAGCATTTTGCAAGAAGAGTTTCAAAGTTGCTTGACCATTGTAACGAATGCATTGTGTCAGAAGGAATGTATTTTGAATCGTTTTAAATGAAAGTTTTCATTTGTTAGCACACACATTTTGAGTTTTATTAAAAGTTTGGGAGATACTGTATATTCTATTTTCATTATGAAAGTATTTATAAAGCTATTTTTATAATGCTGTTTTTATGTTATATTTTTAGCATTAACTTCGAGGCGAAGTCTTCCTATTTTCTTATATTCTCTACCTATAAGAAAAACTAGAGCTGGCCTTCAAGTACGTTTTTTTCTGTGTGAATATTTATTGAATAATTATAATGCATGTGTATAATTTTAAATAAAATTAATCATGCATTAGGAGTTACAACCATTAAGGCATTTTTAGACGTAGTAATATTAACGCCGATGTTATGGCATGGTTAGATGGTGAAACGTTCGCAAAGAAAAGAAATGTTTTTCTTGTCTCTGAAAAGTAGTCCATGTACTGCCCAATTCCGCGAAATAACCGGTTTCGGAAAATATACTTTAAATACGTTCGAAAAGGATTGAATGTCGTCATCCGTAGCTCAGTTGATAAGATCTCCTGACCAGATTGTAGAAGGTCATGGGATCGTGCTCGACCGGATGTGAAAACCATGTTCTTTGTCTTTCCTTCACGAATATTTCACCATCTAACTATGTCATAACATCGGCGTTAATATTACTACGCCTAAAAAATTGATAAAAATTGTTTCATACATAATCCAATCTGTGTAGTGTTGGACTTAAATAAACCTCGAAAAGTCAAGGAAAGTTATCTTAATTTCTGTTTTGAATAATTATATCTCCCACGAATGTGAAGTCATTTGCCCCACAAGCAAAATTCAGCTAAAAGTTGCTTTTGATCAGGAAATTTGTTTTCTCGAATGTGAGCGGGATCCCTGTAATTATAAAAGGCATGAGTCTTCGTATTTGTTTATGGGGAGAAAGATTGTTTATCTGGCGGAAGCAAATGTTCTTTGCTAATTTGAAGAAGTTTTTAATTGACGTACTTTAGCAGCTCTCATTTAAAAATGATCAATATTTATAGATTCATGGCAATATAAAGTTTCTACGGGAGATTTCATAGCGACTGTTTTTTCGACACTAGTGTAAGTAAGGTTTAAAACTACGTTGCAGAAGCCAACTGCTCAATTTGTCAATTGAAGGCTGAATGCCTTTGCGTAACAGGATTTTGCCTTCACTTTACAAAGGGAAGAATAGTTGGTTTTCAGAATGTTGTTCTTAAATTTTACGTCAGGCCAGAATAAGTCATTACTACAGACCATTTAAGCAACTCGGAGAAATGTTAAAATGTCTGTGATTTTTAAAATGACAGGAAATGTTGATAAGAAATGCTTGAATAAAGATTATACAATAATAATATTTCTAGTGTTAAGAAACATAATATTGGTGCAAAATGATCTGTGCTGTCCTTGAGTGATAAAAATTCAATCAGCCAAAAGTTGCATTCAGAATTGTCTTGCAATATTATTAAGTCAACAAGGGTGATATAACGGAAAGGTGCTTTTGCGTTTGTTTTGTTTTGTTTTGTTTTAGGAGAACCATACTAAAAATAAGTAGTTTTTGTTTTCGATACTTATAGTTAGACAGAGGCCTAGTCTGAGCTGAACGATATAAGCATATAAACTTACTTAATCCCCCTATGAATCTTCGCTTCGATGCACATGTTAAAATTGACAACAGGAATGAGAAGTTAAGGCAGTATCAATTATATGACAGAACGTTATAATAGAAACTGGAATGTCACTAGATCAAGAGCAGCTTGAAACGGTCATTTTTTTTTTTCCTTTGTGATACTTATGAACCAGATGAGCTCTAGTCAAAGCCAAAAGCATAAGAATGTGAACTTAATTAGTTTACCCATAAACCTCTACTTTGATGTTGGGTTACAATATGTTAAAGGTAATTAGTGTTTAAAACTATATTTCTGCAAAAGTTTTAAGTTTTAAATGCTGCTCATTTAAAAATGGAACTTGATCATAATCACTTTTATATTATAGTCAGTCAAATTATAACCCTTAAAATATATAATTGGTATGCCTTCTAATTAACATTTTGCTTTGTGATTCATTTGCTGATTCGGGTTTAACCTTGCCCACAAATTGGTGAAGTTTACTTAGAAAATAAAATACATTAACTAGAAAACACATTGGTTGTGCAAACAAGAAAATAGATCAACCCTATGTTAACTATACCTGTTAAAATGAGTATTACCAGTTTATAAACAATTGCAATTTAATAAAACAATTTGAAGAAACTTACCTTTAGTACCAAATAGCATTTCCACGTATCAAGTTTCCCTTTGACAGTAGAAATTGGACATTGTGCCGTGATTCAGCAGTGATCAAGAATATGATGGGTCTCCTTTGTTAGTTGTACTTTATTATTGTCTTTACCAAGTTGTATTAATCGAATATACGTGACGTGTGTTAATATATTACAGCTTAGATGTCATAAAGTTATCAGTTTTGCCACAACGCATTCAGTTTTCAATTTATAAATGTAAAACTATTATGCATAGCAGCTATGTCTACTATTATGGAACTTGCAATCAGAATCTGATGCAGCATTTCATTTGTTCAGGTCACTTGTGCTGTTCCTATTCGTCAAAGTGACCAGAACGAAACACCCGATATCTGGATATGCAGTAGCGATGGTCTCGTGGGACAAATATGTATTTTAAGTTTGCAGAGGGAACCAGAAGTGACATCCTTTTACACCGTCTGCAATGCAAAAATACTCTGCATAATACATGTGCCATCAGCTTGCCAAAGGTAATCGGTGTCCAATAAATTCGATCTGCATGTTGCACTAGTTATTGATTTTTCACTTCGCAATTAACTCCTCCACATCAGAAAAATAAAAAACATGTATATTTTTACGAGCAGCGAAGCTTCTCTTTTAATGATTATTTTTCTTTATTAAAATTTCATTAAGCTTTTTCTTAAATTTTTAATGAAGGTTAGTAATTAACCTATTAAAATGTAAAATAACATATTGCATTGAAAGTTTTTGTATTTTAATTCACCCGGAATATGTATGTACTGATGAGTGTAATGTTATAAAATCTGTGATGTGGACATTCCATGTTCACCATAAAATATGCTAACTGTCAATTTTAAAATTTTGCTTGTATATAAAACCACAGAGATCTGAACTTATATCTCTATCATTCTCTCTCTTTTTCATACGTATACGTTTAAGTATATCTGTAGAAAGAAAATCAGCACACTGGTCACAGTGAATCTAATTTTTATTCCTAATGTGTTTTGGTTTCTATAAATAGGTAACCGATATTTAGAGAACTTAAAAACGAAAATAATAATTGATATATCCCTTAATACGTCACCAAATTATTTAATAAAGGTTTTAGCAAACAATAATATCTGATGAGTAAAGTTTGTCGGAATGTGAAAGAAAAAAGGAAAGCAAAGAAAATAGAAAAAAATAAAATAGTAAAGTAAATTGGAAATAAAAATAGTAGAAGTAATGAAAGGAGGAAGATAAATTAAAAAAGTTAAGGAAAATAATGTAAAATTAAAAAATTAAGAAGAAAATTGAGTAGAAGGAAATATGGAAAGATTTTCTACTTTTCTTTTTAACGTCTTACTTTATTTTCCTTAACTTTTTCTAATTTATCTCCCTCCTTTCGTTACTCCTACTATTTGTATTTCATTAGTTTACTTATTTTCTTTGCTTTCCTTTTTTTTCTTTCGCGTTCCGACCAGGGACCAATTTTATTATACTTATTATGGTAATCCTTGGTCTTTCTTGTATTCTTTTGTAATAACATCTAAGAGACATCAAAAAGCCACTATCCATTATGTATGATCCAATGCACTCCCCCCCACTCCACACACACACAACACGACCACACACACAACATGACCACACACACAACACGACCACACACACAACACGACCACACACTGTGATGCTTAGAAGTATCCCCAAGGGTATTCGCCCGAGGCCTTGAAAGGGATCAGTTCTGAATTGGAAAGTGGGTGAGAGTGTTTTTTGGCAGGTAAAATGGGAGTCTGAGCCATACACTATTAAAGAGAAGCCATAAGCTTCTTGATTGATTACCCTTAACTGGCAGTGGGAGATGTAGTAAGAAATGAAACTGACACCATATATGTAGTTACCAGGATATCCAACGGTTGGCAAATGTACTTAAATTTTTAGCTCCTTGGGGAAATATACTTGAAAAATCTGTGTTTCGTATTTAATTTTACGGACCGAGTCTGGAAATTTTTCTCTCTTTTATTTTGGTTGGCCACGCGGTGAAATATCAATTATGGATAGAAAAAATCAATAAATGTAAACAATATTTTTCAAATCGAATTAAGTGAAAATGTATTAAGTAATGCATCGTAACTCAAATCTGAGTTTTTATAAATATGACGGACCAGTTATTACAGACTTTTGACCCCACCCCCCCCATTGTACCATTATTGACAGTTGTATTTTAAAATTACGGAAAATATTCTAAGTGACGTAGTTTATAATTATTTTCATATGTTAGATTGTGAACAACCCCTGCTATATTTTATGGGCATCTGGTGGCAATCTATGCATAAACGATCGTTTATGTTATGTTTATAACTTGCTAATCCCCTGTGGTGAGGCAGTTATTTGGAGGGCTGAGCTTTTATTTACAGGATGGCCAGCATGGACCCCACCTCCTCCACCCCGCTCACTCCAGAGAACAGGGAATGGTCAGGAAAATTCTCAAGTTGCCCAAAACGTCACAATTTTCGGATTGTGAGACCACCTGTTCCACATTGCAATCCATTCATGGGACAACGTTGTCAATTTTCCCTGCTATATTTAACGGATTTATCAAGGAAAAATTGCCAAAACTAAATTTAGCTATTTTCTATTAGATTTGCCAGTCCCCCCCACCTCCGTTTGAAGAATATTACCATGGCTCACCAATTTGTTTTTGTTAATCATTTTATGAAAAAATACTGACGAGAAAGCAGATCTTGTTTATCTGTTTTGGTGAATATAATAATAATGATATTATTACTATTATTTATTTATTTTTTGTTAGTTGGAATTGTATATACATTTTTTTTTTAGTTTTTTTAGCAACTTCAATTGCATTTTTCAAGCATTTTACCCTTACTTTCATTAAATTTAATATGCAGAACTTGATGCTGGTTGGGGACCCAACCCCCCCCCTCCCCCAGGAATTGATTGAAATTTTTAGGACTGAGTCTTGAATTTTTGCCAGCAATTTTACAGATGCCTTGAGTTATGCAATTGTGAATGTACAAGATTTAGTAAATGAATTGGCTATGTTAACATCATTGAATTGATCCAACTTCTCACTTGGGTGGAGCTTATTCCACGTCACAACGCCATAGTTCTTCAACCAATAGGGAACGATGAGCTCATGCATCCAGGTTGTATTAACACTGAGAGTTAATAGATACTGAATCCATGCCTCAAACATATATGTTATAATAACCATTCATCGCATCACTCACACACTTTTTGTTTAATGGAGGTAGTAATGACAACAGTAACAAATAAACTTGTAGATGTATGAGTGGGGATTAATCAGAGGTCAATGTAAGTGCACAACATACATGATTCAAAGCATTTAACATCTCGTTAACCACATTATAGTTTTGATTTGGTATGAAAAGGGCAAGGATATGCAACTTACTATGTAGGTGTCCTTTTAAGTTTATTTGAGTCCCTAAACTTGGGTGATAGTAGCATTGCTCTTAGTTTCCTATTTATCATTTACATTCTTGATCTGTAATATTATTTAATCATTTGTTTAATACAAAACTGTTAAAAATAATGTTACATCCAAATTAAACTTTCATCAAAAGGGGTATTTTGTTCTATTTTGTCTACAACAATAAACTGTCTATAACCAGGGCTTAAATTGGGCAGGAGCCCACTGGAGCACAGCTCCAGTAGTTCATTTTTGGCGATTATTTAAATATTAGCCGGAGCGCCTACAGGGTCATGAATTGACAAAAAAGGTCATGAAAAAATAATTGTTGTCCAGAAAAATGAACATAAACAATTGATATGATTTATCGATTCTTTTGCAGCCATTCAATTTTTTAATCGATGTATCATAATATTAGGGCTCCTTCACTTTTTTTTTGTTAGAAATTAAGCCCTGTTTATAACACTAACTTTTCCCAGTCCCCAGAATATCATTATAAACAGAATTCATTGTATGTGTATGCATATACACTAGCGGAAAATAAAATCCCAACACCAAGGACAAATGAGTTTAGAGGAATGAAATTTAGGCAAAGCAGTTGTCTAGGTAACATATTTATTTGATTAAAGTTTCAAGGTTACCGGTAAAAGTATGCGCAAGAAGATCCATTTCAAATGCGAAATGGTGGTACATTAATAACCGCTGTAGTCACCACGATTTTCAATGCAAACGTGCGTGCATTGTGTCCTACGGGTGCCGTATGTCATTTTGTGGTATGGAGTTCCATGCCTGTTGCACTTGGTCAGTCAAATCAGCAACGCTTAATGCTGGTTGTGGATGATGCTGGATTTGTCTTCCAATAATGTCCCATATGTGCTTGATGGGAGAAAGATCTGGTGATCTGGTAAGCCAAGGTGATATGTCGACACTCCGTAGAGCACGTTGGGCGACAGCAGCGGTATGAGGACGAGCGTTATCCTGTTGGAAAACACCACCTTGGATACTGCATGTGAATAGTAGCGCAATCGGTTCAACCACCAGTCTGACGTACAAATTTGCTCCAAAGGGGCTTGGGATAACGATGAGAGTGATCCTGCTGTCATAGGAAATCGCTCCCTAGACCGTAACTCCTGGTGTAGGTCCAGTGTGTCTACGCCGCAGACAGCTTGGTTCCAAGCGTTCACCTGGCCTCCTTTTTACCAATATACGACCATCAATGACACCAAGACAGAAACGGCTCTCATCTGAAAACACAACAGATCTCCACTCCGCCCTCCAATGAGCTCTAGCTTGACACCACTGACGTCACATATGGCAGTGATTCGGAGTTAGTGACATGAATGCTATAGGCCGTCTGGCTCAGAGCTGTCCGTTAAGTAATCGATTTGTTACAGTTCGCTGTGTGTCACTCTGAAGCCAACAGAAGCTCTAATTTCTGCTGTAGATATAGTACGATGCACCACAGCCATACGGCGAATGTCTTCTCTCTCAGTACTGGCTTGTGTGCGACCGGAACCCAGTCTTCTTGAGAGAGAGTGCCTTCCTGTGACCACTGTTGCCAACAATCATGAACTGTGGATACATTCCTGCGAAGTCTTCCTACAATATCGCAGAAAGAAAACCCACCTTCTCGTAGCCCTATTACACGGTCCTGTTCAAACTCAATAAGCTGCTGATACTGCCTTCTTTGTCTATTTAAAGACATTCTTGACTCAAGCCTAGCTCACAACATCCAATCCGGACGATAAATAATGCTCACGAAGTTTACATCGTATATTTAAAGTAAACGTGATTTGCATGATCATAGTAGCACCACTCTTATCCATCCAGTGCTGAAATTTGAATAGGCATCATCTTTCAGATGTGCAAACACGCCTCCCAAATTTCATTTATGTAGCACAATTCCTTCTTGGTGTTAGGATTTTATTTTCCGCCAGTATATATATATATATATATGCCCACCACTGTCCTCTGCCAAGAATACTGGTACTCAGCCGAGTGCCATTGCGCCCCAGTGGTGGCCACTCCTGTAAGGGGTGACATAATGAGTCTGGCTTAGAGCAGAACCTTGGCCGAAGTTCGGATTCTTCGTTAAACTGTAGGTCCAGCTTGCCAAGCTGACGTGTTGAGATTAAGGCTGCTTCTTCTGTCACCGTACTATGTGTATGTATGATAACATAGAGACCTCCATCCCACAGTGGATTGAAAATGATTATTGACGATGATGATATATATATATATATCGGCAGTGTAGCATGACCTTCAAAGTGGTCCATCTCCAAGTATTCACCACCCCTTAGCAAAACATAAAAAATTTATACATATAACCTCGTTATTATAAACCCGGTGACATACATATGAATTGTTATTTATTTTATTTAAGTGGGGGAAGGGATGTTAAATAGTTGCAGATGGCCCAGGTTTGAAGTCATGTTATGCCACTGATATGTACAAATATAAAAGAGACTTCCATCCCACAGGGTAAATACTTCATTCATTGTAAATATTGTGAATTGAATGATTCCATATTGCCTTTTCCTTATTTTGTGTCTTGGATTTGCACAGCCAGCAATTGAGGAGACGTAGCCTAATGGTAACAAACCTTCCTCACTTACAAGTAGAAGAAGAAACAGAAACGCAGATGAAGAATGTGCTTCGAAGCAATAGTTTTCAACTAGACAGGTGACACTGATTTTGTTTCTTATCCCCTACCAGTACCAGTTTCTGTGTGTGAAAGTGATCTACTTACATTTTGTTTCACTAAAAGCTAATAGGGAAATTGGCACAATGAATAAGAAGTGATTAATTTCATCAGGGGCGCATATGGAGCCATAGGAGCAGCATTAAGCATTTTACTTTAAGGAAATGCATTTTTTTATTATAATTTTTGTATTTATAAATTCACTGTAATTGAACTATAAATGGCTTTATGAGTTGTGTTAGTGGATTTTATGGTCTTAGAAACTTATTTTTATTACGCAAATTTTAATGCGTTGTGTGTTGTTTACTGTAATTAGCGACTTGAAATCAATTAAAGTTTGGTCCTGGAAAAAACCTGAAAAAGGTAGAGAAATTTGAAACAGAATTTGGGTAGACACTCTGTAATAAGGGATATGATCACCTCTTGTATCCATGTAAACCTGGTATTGGTATTTTGGCCCTGCGGTGGCGCAGTGTGGTAACGCGTTCTCCTATTGCGCGGCTAATCCGGGTTCGACTCCCAGCAGTGCAAAAAGAACGCTTACTCAGAGATCTCATAAAGATCGCACTGCTCACTGTAGTCCGGGGTTTGGTTCCCTAGGCCTTAAGAGGTTCGGATTCCTCGGAAAACAGTAGGTCCCGGCGCAGCATGACCACTGTAGTCTTTGAGCCGTAAAACCACAAACAAGCAAGCTATTGGTATTTTATGCTTTCTATTAATTTATCTGCAGGTTGTATGTGTAAAATATGCTCCTGAAGTAAATTTGTTTTTATCTCTAGAGTGTTCTTCTGTGGGGACTAACAGGATTCAATTCACCTCTTTCATGTATGCCATGCATGTTCAAAAGAATTATTAACCTACAACTTTGTTGGTCACTGTTTTGGTTTGATATCTTCACTTTGAAGAAAATCATTGGCCAGCGAAGGTGGTTGGAGGTGTGCATTATCACCCTTGAAGAAGATCTATAGTCATGACACCTTGAAAAAAGCCAAGCATTAGGTTCTGGTATCTTGTCTCTGTACGTCTTGAAATAATAGAATGTCTGTTGAAAATGTGGAGCTCTGTCTGCCGCATTACAATTGAGCTAGAGACACTGAAACTAGACTCTGGATCAATCCTTGAATCAGAAAATAGATCAATGAGTTGATCCTTTGCTGGAACTGACAGGATACAATTCACCTTCCTACTTCACCCCATATATATATGCTCAATGGGATTCGTATCTGAAGACATTGATGGGAACTGCATTCGTTGAACAACTTTGGAAAAAATAGTTAACTATCTGAGATTTGTGGGTGTATGTCAGGGATTGAAAAATCCCTTGAAATCTTAGGAGCCAGGCTAGAAAATTTAGGAGCCAGAAAAAGTAGCACAATCTAATTTTGTGAAAAATTAGCACTTATAAAATCCTACTAAGTACATAAATATGCAATATATGCACACTTTATGCATTGCGTTTATGTCCTAAGACATGCCTTGCAGCTTTTGCTTTAAAATACCAATTGGTATTTTAAAAAGAAAAGAGCTTTCATGCTACGCGATTTCCATCATACAAGGGATGTTCAATAAAGATTTTCCCTGACCTATTTCCCATGGATTAAGACAAACACAACCTGGCACAGTTATTAGTTCTTCTCTAGATAGCTACCACCAAGAGCCGCACACTTCTCCCATCGCTTTATGCAGCTGTTGAGACTTCATTTGTAGAAGTCGGCAGATTGCTTCAGAAGCTATGACTTGACCTCAGCAATCAGCATGTCATCGTCTAGGAAATATTTTCCCTTCAAAAATAACTTCTTGGTTGGAAAGAGGTGGAAGTCCAATGGTGTGAGGTCAGGAGAATAAGGGGGTTGGGGAAGGATTTCATAGCCACAGAACCATGCTTTTATCTGAGCAACGTGTGAGTTGTGAGTTAGGACGTTATCCTGCTGGAGGTGCACATCTTTGGTTAGCATACCATGCCTCTCAATTTCGATGGCCTTCTGCAATTTCTGCTGCAGTGAAGCGTAGTATGTCCCAGTAACTGTGGTACCATTTCCTAGGTAATTCGTTATCACCACTCTGGGCTGGTCCCAAAACACTGTGGACATAACCTTGCCTGCTGACAATTGGACATGTGCCTTTTTTGGAGGCGATTAGTCAGAGTGCTTCTATTGTTTGGACTGGAATTTAGTGTATTGGTCATGATGATGGACCCATGTTTCATCCTGCATAATTAGTCTGTTGAAGAAGTCATCCTGGTTTTCTTGACTCATGGCCAAATGACCATGTGAGCATGTGACTCATTTTTGCTTTTGGAAAGGTGTCAGCCGTTGTCAGACTCAGTACTGATCTTGGCATGTGTGGCTAGTTGGCGAATGGTTATGTGGCACTCCTACAAAATGGCGGCTACACATATGGCTCACGCACTCACCGGTCTCAGTTGGGTGATAATTTCCTTTGAAGTTATTATACAAATACAGTATCCACCGATGTCTTATGAATGAATATGATGAATATGAACCCCACTGAACATATGTGAGATGAAATTGCGGGGTGGGGGGTTAGTTAAATTGCATCTTGTCAATTCTCACCAAGAACCATTTCAAAGATCAAAGCAACTGTACTTCTGGGAGAATTTGTCCATACAGCTCATGAGTAACTTCACAGAAAAATGGCATATTGTTTTAAGACAGTACGTAAGAAATGACCACACCTCTTATTGATGCTTATGCTTACATACTAATGTTTCTTAATTTTTTTTTACAAAAAAAACGAAAATTCCTTTTTTTTTTTTAAGAATGTATTATGAGGACTACTCACCTTTTGTAAAATTATTATACCCATTATTCAGCAGTTTTCCGATCTTTTTGTCCTGCTCTTGTTCCATTTTATCTGGATAATTGAATTTTACTGCACTTGGTATAGCCATTATACCTTTTTCTCTTTTGCAGTGAATCTAGCGATGAAGACGACTTCATCGATTCTATGGGCAAGTAGTTTTATCTTTGCTTTCAAATCACAAGCATAATTATTTATGGGGTGTAAATTATAACTTTTTGGTTTGGCAACAGGTAATGGCGAACAAGAACTCTCCTCCGAATCACACGATGGCATTGATTACTCAAAGCCTACAGTTTGGCTCGGCACAGAAGATGGATGGTAAGAAGATTCAATCTTTCCTTCCACTGTAATGGAATCAGGTTTCTGTGCATTAATAGTAAATTTGTGTGAGATGTGAATAAATTCTTTCGTTTTAGTATATTTGTGTATAGTTCTGATGATCGAAAGAAAACAAAAATACGTGTACAGCTTCCTGCTGCTGTATATGACATTGTGTAAGTAACAGTTCACTCATTGTAATATCTTTCGTTCCCACTTTTTCCATCCTAAATGATCCATAAATCAGCTTTTGTACATGTATTGCGATAAAAAAAATGTTATCACTTTGTGGTAATGCTTGGCTTGGGTACAACAACTGTAACGGTTAGACATCTGACCTGCAATTGGGATATGGGATTATACCGCACCAGGTTTCTAAAAATTCATTTTCTTTCTGTGTGTTATTGTTCCGTAATTTCCATAATTTCCGTAATTTCATGGTTAGAATGAAGGAAAAGATATTAGGCTTTATCGTGAGTGTAACGTTAGGCCTCATTGATTAGGGTAATCATATTAAACTTTATTTACACAGTAACATATTTGGTTTTATGTCAAAAGAGATTAAACATTGTTTATTGCAATAAGTTGTTAGTAACTTTATCATTTCCTAAGAGGTGTAAGTTTTAGGCCCTGGAATATCATTAATTTTTTTCTTAATTTATTTGTTGTTCCTTAGAAATTTAAATTAAGAATCATTAAAAGTTATTCATCATATCATAGCTGATAAGCTATATATATATATAGTTAGGTATGACCAATAGATTGATCTTTGTTATTTCTATGATATGCCCGTCTAAAAGGGGTTTTTTTTTTTTTAGTCATTTTGAGAACAAGATCTTTGTTGCTCTTGCCAGCGGCGAATTATTTATATATCACCGAGATCAAAGTAAGCTTTCAAATTTCTTTTAGTAGCGAAAATCGTTTTTATTGGAGTAGATTTTAAACTTAAAAAATATTTTGTGTTTTTAAGGTGGTTCGTGGAACACGTCCAGTCCCCAAAAAATTCTGATTGCGAGTCCTTCAGCCTCTGTGTCCAAAATGACTCTCTCTTCCGGAAGAATTTGGTGCGGAAATGCAAACACTGTTTCAGTTTTAAATACTAGTACCTTATCTGTCGAAGTAAGCATGTCATTTGGTATGTAAGAAACATTAAATACAATCAAACTTAAATAATTTGAATGTATTCAATTTGCATTTATAGATAATTTGAATTTATCCCTTGGTTCGCTGAATTTTCTATTAAAATAATGCAAAAAAATTGTCCGTAAATCAGTTTTTTCGGTTAATTCCAAGTTTTCTTTTCTTGAAAGATGTCAAAGAAAACGATCCCTCATTGCGCAATTTTCCCTAATGAGCTGCAGCCGTGGAGTGTCTATATTTATAAGGGTCCTTTATATTTTAACGAACTTAAATATTTTTTTATCCATATTTATAAAAATCTCTATTTTATGCTGGTATGCATGTTTCAACAGCAAAAGCAAAAATGAATTTTATCAATCTTGCATCTTTGGTCGTTAAAACAACACTAGGAACTAAAGTACCTTATCATTACATGATCTCCTGTCAATCTTGCATCTTTGGTCGTTAAAACAACACTAGGAATAAAGTACCTTATCATTACATGATCTCCTGTCAATCTTGCATCTTTGCTCATTAAATAACATAATACTAGGTATTTAAAATGCCTTATTATTTCATGATTTCAGGCATTCTAAACAGAATAAAACCGCACACATGAAACATATAAAAATATGTTGTTAATTTTCAAAGTTCCACTATGGTCAGAGTTTCTACACCAACTACCTTTTGTGAACGAAATTGAAAGGCTTTCAGCACTATTAAAACGCAAAACAGAAATAAATTAATTAGTGAACACACTGCTAAACTAATTTCCATTTTTGAAAACCTTTTTTTTTTTTTTCATCCTAATTCAGAAAACCAGTTACGAGTTCATCAAATACCAAGTGGTGAATGTGCATCGGAATCAGCATGTTTCATTGTAAAAGTAGAGTCCTTTGTTGGCAATTCTATTCCGAGTCGAATTCATAACAGCTCGAACTGGAATTTAGCAATTTTACGGACAACAGTGGTGATGAAATGGTGGATAGTGATAATAAGAATTTTGTTCCAAACCTTTCTGTGTTGACCATTATTTGGCAATTGTGTTATCCCTGTGAAGGGTAATAATATCTTACATCCTCATATACGGAGAAAAATGCGTTTGTTCTTGTCCTCATTCGTCTAGTAGGTCAAGACACCGCGTGCTCAATGCGGGGACCCTGGTTAGAGCCCAGGATGAGGACGGCGCCTTTTTTTCTCCAAATATAAAAAAAAAAGTTCTAATTTGGGTAGCAAAAAAAAAACAAAAAAATGTATAAAATTTTCCATTTCAGAATTTTCCGAAAAACTCACATCACTACCTATAACCAAATGTTGCCTTCTAACATGAAAAGGTTCCCCAGCCCTATAATAGACGAATATGTGAATTTTGTAGGGAATTTTAAAATGTGACATTACTGAAAAATAAAGTATCATGTTTAGGAAAAAAAATGAGAGATACAGAATTTTTTTTTTTGGCTTATGATGACATTTTGGTATATAAAACATGAAAGTCGTTGACATTGAGCAAATCAGCCGTTGAGTTATGAGTATGTTAATCATACTACTAATTTATTATCAATAATTAATGGCATTCATTTGTATCTTTCAGCACACATTCCAGGTGACACCGGATCTCAAGCAGCCTATCACAATAATGGTCGCCTGTGGTCAAGGAGTTTGGGTGACGACTCAAAATAGCTCAGTGATCAAACTTTTCCACTCAACAACTTTCCAAGAAATCCTAGAGATAAACACTGCTCCATCTGTCACAAAAATGCTTAATGGTACGTTCAAATTTTTTTACTCGAATATCTCAATTTATCCGCCAGATATCATAATCTCGCAAGGTTCCTGCACACCTGAAGAATGTGGAATCATCAGGGAGATTTTGAATCATCCCTAAAAATCAGAGAAAACTTTCTTAACTTCTATTCTAAATAGCTAATTTCACGTGAACGTGAAACCGTTTTGCCCAATGCTGAAATTCAAAGTTTTGTTTGCAATCAAATTGAAGATAATCTTCACCCAATTGGATTTTCCTATGTATGACATTTAAAAGTTCCTTCACACGACCATTTCTAGCTTCCAATCAAATCTCTGTTCACATCAAACTTCAAACCACACTGTGGCCTTGAGTTAGGTTTCGATTGTGGTTTGACACCTTAATGGATGCCTACAGAGCTGGCTATCAATCGTCATATATGACGCACCTCAAAAATACACACTGCTATTACATGGATGCCCATAGTGGGGGGTGGGCTCGAGTCCCTTTACCATTTAAAAATTTGATTTGCCCGAACCTGCTATGCATTTACTTTCAAAAGTTTTACAGTCACATTTTAAAATAAGGTACTTTTTAGCTCATTACTAATTGTCAAGCAGTATCAATTATTTTTGTAGCGTTTTGGTATCTTGTACATTCACTAAAATTCTCGACAGCTTTGAGGAGGCAATTTTTCTCAGCCCCCCCCGCCCCGCCCAGAAGTACTTGTATGAGCATCCAATCTACAATAGACCATCATTTCTACTGTTTATACGATCAGTTGTTCAAACTGGAGGCTTGAACTGCAGCAAAAAAAAAATTGTAAATGGTCTTTAAAAAAATATATAATTTGTTTTAAATATGTGTTAATTTTATATTGTTTTTACTTAGCTTGTGATGATATTATCCGTCAGCATAAGGCAGCCTGTTTACGAATTTCCGCCCTCCATACCTGTAAAAACGTACTTTGGATTGGAACCAGTGCAGGTGTGGTGTTGACTCTTCCTTTGCCTCATATCACTACCTTAACATCTAGTATTGATACTGCTCCAACTATTACAGGTACATAACTATTCCTTTCCATGACTATGTGTTTCTTATAGATTTTGAGTACATAGAATCTAAATGCTACCATAGAAATGAAAGTGCCATTAGCTATGCTTATACTGAAAAATAAAAGGGAAAAAGAACTAAGACGTTTTAAATATATAAATTTTCTTTAATTTCAATGCATTAAGAATATAAGTTGAGGTTATGAACAGTATGGAGACTTCTACAGTACTTTCTGTACTGTAAGAACGCTTACTCAGAGATCTCATAAAAGACGCGACTGCCTTCACTGTAGTCCGGGTTTGGTCTCTAGGCCATAAGAGGTTCAGATTCCTCGAAAAACAGTAGGTCCCGGCACAGCATGACCATTGCAGTCTTGAGCCAGAACCACAAAACAACAACAAACAAGCAAACATTCTGAGTTCAGATCAAACTTTACATGTCCAAAAATTTGCCGCTATTACAGCCTTGTGAATGGCCTGAAACAAGTCCTCCATAATACAAAGTTCCATAACTGCGGATAGGTCAGCAAGTGTGCTGGGCTCTGAATTTCTCCAGTCACATTTCAGGTCTTTGTCAATTGATAGCCCCGACTTGGTCAGGTTCGTCTTACATTTCGGTACCCCAACCCTCCTTCTATTCAGTGTCCTCCAGACCGTATAAGGGAGTTCGTGTCCGGTAGCCATCTCTTCTCTCGGTTCCATTTCTCTTCTGGTAAGTTCCTCCCTCCATTTAGCCAATCGACTTACTCTCATAGAGTCCTGAAGGGCTTTAGTTCTTAATATAAAACTCATTTTACGTCACACATTTTCATATATGTAAATGTACATTAAGACGTAATTTTTACCATTCAAATGTAATTGTGTATGTTTCTAGGCATTTCTCAAGGTCATACAGGTCATGTAAGATTCATCACCAGTGTTGAAACGACACGCATCGATAGTGCTGGTTCATCCCATGCCTTTGACCAATCGGTTAGACCAAGGCCTGTCGTTTCCTATTCAAGGCCTTCGTGCAGTGGTGAAGATACGACGCTGGTATTTAGCATCGGAGATGGTTATGAAGATTTTGGTTGTGTTGCAATAAGAGAGACCGCTGGTCGAGATGACAGCACGAATCACCTGCTGTTATGGCGAGTGTGACACCGTACTATATAAAAGAAAAGGGGGACACGATATTATTACATATTATGAAGCTGCTCTTCTCATTCTCCAGTCATTGTATAAAAAAATCTGTGATAAAAGAAACGATAGAAATTATGTAGCCTATTTTTCTGTATGTCGAAGAAAGGAATTTGAAACAGAGATTCTCTATTGTAAATGCCTTATTTTAAAATCGTAAAATGGATTTAAAATTGTTGACTAGGCAAAAGAAGATATGTCAGATATAGTCTCTCTCTATTTTTAAACAATGTGCTTCGCTGCCGCTGCATGCGTACCTTAGCTCCTCAAATTGAAAATCATATCACTCGATATATATTAATGTACACGTGATGAGTATGTGTTTCTTTTTCCTTTGTGTGAATGATGTGGGTTCACTACTAATGGCAGTCTTTTAGGAGCAGTACTTTTTCCCTGGAATGTGTGTTTTGATGTCCTAGGAATGTGCTATGTGACCTAGGATATATTTTGATATGCCCTATAGATAGTACTAAATTACCTGAGAATAGTACTTTTTACTGAGGATGTATTTTAATATGCCCTGGGAGTACTTTATTGCTTAGGATGTATTTTGATGTACCCTAAGAAAAGTACTTTTTACTTAATATATATTTTGATGTGTCCTAGAAGCAGTACTTTATTACCTAGAATATGTTTTGACATGTCCTGAAAACAGTACTTCTATTGCATAGGATGTATTTTTATAT
This sequence comes from Dysdera silvatica, assembly GCA_006491805.2. Lineage (NCBI taxonomy): Eukaryota > Metazoa > Arthropoda > Arachnida > Araneae > Dysderidae > Dysdera > Dysdera silvatica. The sequence continues at coordinate 71,414,386 of QLNU02014176.1, forward strand.
ATCCTAGAAATGGTGCATTGTACTTAGGATATATTTTGATACGGCCTAGAAATAGTACTTTTATTATCTGGGGCATATTTCGGCATGCCCCAAGGATAGTACTTATTACCTGGGATGTATTTTTATATCTCCTAGGAATAGTGCATTTCACCTAGGATATAGTTTGGTATGTCCTAGAAACAATACCTTCAGTATCTGGGACATATTTTAATAGGCCCTAGAAACAGTACTTATTACCTAGAATGTATTTTTATATGTTCTAGGAAAAATAATTTTTTGCCTAGGATGTATTTTGATACGTCAGTGTAAGTTCACATATCAAGTTTTTGAACAAATCACTTCTATGTATGATCTAAAGTTTTTTGTTAAAATTAAGTATTTTCATAAATGAATGGGATTATAACTTTCGTAATGATAATGGTATTATTCAATGAAAATTGCACTAATGAATACTAAGGTTACCTGAGCTCAATGAAAGGAGAAATAAAAAAAAATGTGCACAAGTATATGATCTGTTTAAGGTAAAAATAGTTGCACATGGTTCCCTCATTAGTGTTATTAATTGTCCAGTTGCAATTTTGCTCTTTAATAGAAAGGTTCATTGACTTCAATTCAAAGTGGTCTTCAAAATCCTTTCCACTCTCTTCAGAAAGTAAACAGTATATATATATATAGTATATATATATACACACCATCCCTCTTGATCCACCTCTGATAGTATTCATATAAGTGTCTTCACAGAACACTGTTTGAAAATTGTGGCCTCATGTTTTGTCCGATATGAATAATTATTCATGTCGGGCAAAATATGAGGCCACAATCTTCAAACAATGTTCCGTGAAGACATATGAATACTATCAGAGGTGGACCCAGAGTGGGGGGATTGTGGAATCAAACTTTTTATAAAAATTCCGTCGTTATATGTGGTTGGTCGTTATAATCTGCGCTCGTTATAACCGATTTCCACTGCACTTTTATGGATTTGGGTAGGTTTACGTAATTCCCCACTTAGATCCGTCACTGATACTATTAAGGTAAAATGTATGAAATTGTACATTTTTGGGGGGGGAATAAAAGCAGTTTGGCTCTTTTACAAACTACAATTGGACTGGTTCGTTTGTCCTTATCTATTGGCATAGCTACAGAGGGGTAGTGGGAGGAGCTTAGGCATCTCTGGAAAAAAATATTCTTCTCTAAAAGATCGAAAATTACGAATAAATGCTATGTGTGTTGTATTAGGGTCGAGACTTCAGCCCTCCCAAAACTTTGAAGTTAGTTATGTTGATAACCTTATTACAACAAAAAGAATGGGAGAAAATGGAACTTCCATTATACTAAAAAATTCTCTTTTAACAGAGCTGTAAGTCAGCCAGAAATGGCAAAAAAGTTTAAACTGCTCTGTTTAATACTATTTCTATATGGTACACTGCCATACAGAAATTTAAATGATGAATAATGTACTATATTTTTTAATAATATAGAAGTGTATATATATATAAATTTAAAAATAGCATTGACATAGAAATTATCACTTGAGTTATAATTTAAATTAACACCCGATGAAACTGGTCATGATAAAACTGGTGACATGAAATTTTAGTTGTGGGATTGCCTGTTTATTTTTTGAAGGTACACGACAGCTTTCACACTGTTTTTGTATCATCGTTTCACATCATTGTTCAAGCAATTGTTTCACAATGTAAGATTTATAACGAAGGCTTTAATTACAAATATTTAACCGTATTATTACATATTGTTAATGCATTCATCTAACTTGGGTTCAATCCCAATGGTATGATAGAGCATACCATTTTATTTGACCACTGAGCTTGGTTCCCTGAACAGTAAAAGTCCCAATTCATTGAAAAATTGTATGTCTCAAAGCAACATGACCATAGCTGTCGTATCGCTGTCTTCGTCTAGTCTATTGTAAGGATGAGGGAAATTATAAATTTTGATATACCTTTACAAGTTTTCAAAAATGCAAAATTTGTGTTAAGAAATTTATTCGTTAATGTTAATTGTATTAATCTACTTTATATATATGTGTGTGTGTATGTATATATATACACACACACAGTCGAACTCGGTTAATACGGGAGATTAAGGGTATGTAAAATTCCTCGTATTAGCCATTACTCATAAAACCCGCGAAAGGAATAAAAATTTCAAAATACACACAACTTTTAAACCAACGTAACAAAGCTTTGTAAATGTCATCTTTTTCACACTTTTAATTTTTTAATGTTCGCAAGAATTTTTTTCCAAAGCAGATAGGATGGCTTCTCTATTTTTCCAAAGTGTCTATATTGTAGATAGGGACAGCCCGTATTTTTTGCATACTGCACAATTATATATTACTCATAACTAAGTTAAAAGCATGTTATGTCATTAATTAATAACGGAATAGTAAAAAATTATGAACACAGCCACTGAACCCATTAAAAAAATAGTTAAGGAATTAATAGCCTCTAGACCTATCACACACATACCCTTATGAAGGTATGCACACTCTTCATAGAAGGAAATTATTATATGATTTGAATTATATTACATTATTTGACTATTAGTTATATTATTTGAATTGTTATATTATTGAAGTATTGTTATTCTGGAAACAATTGGAAGTATTATTGATCATATAGGTATGTCAGGTATATAGTATGTCAAAGTAGCTGCAAAATGTTTTTAACACATAAATCGTTATCGAAAAATTTGTTTTTTTAATCCATGGAATTCCTAATGTGGATGGTGATAAACCATTTAATCCATTAATTCTAGAGAAATGCAATTCATCATAAAAAAGGTTTAATCATTATCCGTGAAAAACGAAGAGTTTTGCAAAAAACAATAGTCATTGGAAGTAATATGTTTGTGAATTCTATGGATATGAAGAATAAAAATAAATTAGGGACTATGTGGTTTTGTTGGTATAATTATTTTAATATGATCATAATCATTATGGTAATAATTAATGGGGAAACGTATTTGTATCATTTTTGAATAAATTGAGTGAATTTAGAGAGGATCAGAGTAAAGGGCCGTTTTTGGGGGGTGCTCTGAGGAGAGATGAGAACCACCCACTACAAAGAATGAGGAAAAGTGTGTCATGCCATCTGGAGAAGAACAGGAAGACCAATGCTAATATTAGAGGCAAAGGCCCTTGAGAACAAGGCT
>QLNU02014176.1:71435117-71510989 GCA_006491805.2 Dysdera silvatica
GTGTTGCATTTATTGACTATGAGAAGGCCTTTGACTCTATTAAAACATCAGCAGTCATCAACTCTTTAAGATCAACAGACATTGAGGATGTGTACATTGACATGGTGAAACGTGTGTATAAAAATGCAAGTGCAAAATTTCGGTTACATAAAGATACCAAAACTATCAAAATTGGTAAAGGTGTGAGGCAGGGAGATACCATTTCTCCAAAACTTTTTACTTCAGCTTTACAGATGATTTTTCAGCAGATAAATTGGAATAACAAGGGAATAAAAATAAATGGTGAATATTTAAATCATTTGCGGTTTGCTGATGACATTGTTATTTTTTCAACGAACCCATTAGAACTCCAAGACATGGTACAGGAGCTCTCAACTAGAAGTAAAGAAGTTGGACTCAAGATGAACCTACAAAAAACTAAGATCATGTTCAATAATTTCGTAGAGGAAACAAAAATACAAGTTGACAACATTGAGCTAGAAATTGCTGATTCATATATTTACCTTGGCCAGCTGATTTCAATGGATGGCAACATTATGAAAGAACTCAACAGACGTATTAAACTTGGCTGGAGTGCATTTGGAAGAAACAGTTTTATCCTGAAGGGGAAATTGCCTTTGTGTCTAAAAAGAAAGGTCTTCAACCAGTGTGTATTGCCAGTCCTCTCTTATGGATCAGAGACATGGAGTCTAACAGTTGGAGCAATACGAAAGTTACAGACAACGCAAAGGAGCATGGAGAGGTGCATGCTTGGAATAACTAGGAGAGATCGAAAAAGAAACACTTGGGTGAGAGAGCAAACTAGAGTAGAGGACATCATTGTTAAAGTAAAAGGGCTGAAATGGCGATGGGCTGGGCATATTGCAAGAAGAACTGATCAACGATGGACAACAGAAATTCTGAACTGGATTCCAAGAGACCACCGAAGACCTAGAAAACGTCCTCAAACTAGATGGGTGGATGAAATAAGAAAAGAGGTTGGGGTGACATGGAAGCTTGAGTACTCAGGATAGACTTGTGTGGAAAGCATTTGGAGAGACCTTCATCCAGCAGTGGATAGATAATGGTTGAATATGATGATGATATATATATATATCGAATTGTAGCTCTGTAACCCCCTATCATAAGCCTGTAAACTCCTTCCCTTGTGAGCTTTCTACATAGGATAATAGTTTTTACATACTCCAGTAAAGCAAGTCAATGTAAAAACAAACCCAAGGAATGAAACAAGGAAATAAAATACTAAACTCAAGAATTTATAAAACGTAGATTATCAGGTAATTAGATCGGCGAGAAAGAGATTAGTTAGATCATTTCTGAGTATAAATCTTTATCATTTCTGAAGATACTCATTTCTTGATAATCGTCAAAGGGTCGATTTTTCCCATTAAGAAAAGAAACTTTTCCGAAAGCGGAAGAAAAGAAATTAGAATTTTCTGATTAAAGTAATCAGTGGGGAAAAAACTTCACTGCCTGTACAAAATATAATTAAGGTATCTTCAAACATATTCTCAAAAAAATCTAGAACCAAAAAAACTTCTGTCATTTTCCATTCATTTTAATGCACCGAAATAAAATTTGAAATTATCATGCTTCGGACAATTTTCATTGGCTAAGAAATGATTAGATGTGACCAATCAAATGGTTCTTCGCCCGCATTCCGCTTATTTACTTTCGGAAATTGAAATCGATCAGTTCTGATTCAATTTCGAACGTCGTTCCTGAATTCTTTTTTCTGTTTTTATCCACAAGTCAACATGTTCATTTGTAATAGAGACAAAGGCATCCAAATTTGGTGCAGTTTATAGTGTTCCCAAATTTAATTTCTATAACGCTAAACATTCTCGAGAACACTATATATATATTCAGTAAATATCATAGTAATTCCAATACCATATATTCTCACTATTAAATGCTCCGATAAGTTTCAACCCTTTTTTATTGATGTTTCCCATCTGGTGGAAAAATTCCAACGCCGCAAAAATTCCACCAGGCTATGAAAAATTTATGAGTTCGAGAGATCAATCCTGAAGCTCGGAGGGGCGATGAAGAAAGGGGGGGGACATGACTATCAGAGCCATCTTTCTCGTGAAAGAATTTGTGGAGTCGCAAGAGAAAATCTTTTAAGTTTCTGATATTAAATATCAAACTCAAGGGTATAAGTCGAAACTTTTTTTCTACGTTACAGATAAAATCGACACATCATATTTTTGTATTTTGTAGAATTTGCTATGAACTTTTTCAGTTTATTTATTAGAAAAAGCTTTGTATTTTACAGCTTCAAAATACTACATCCAAATATATGTGTGTGTCGAGTTACAAAACTACATTCAAATGTTGTGTGTCCAGTTTCAACACTACATTCAAATGGTGTGTGTCCAGTTTCAAAACTACATTCAAATGGTCTGTGTCCAGTTACAATAATACAGTATGGTATATTATTGTATATTCAAATGCATATTTGTGTCCAATTATGATACTATATCTAAATAATTTTAATATTGAATTTGTTATTATTCAAGATATCTTATCCTATGTCTTTCCATTTCTTAGCTCTACTTTTTATTTCTAATTCTTATTACTTTCCCCACATTCTGAAATTTTCTCATTTTATAGTTTATCGATTTCTTACTCTATATTTCACAAGTTTCTTAATCTGTATTTCGTCGATTTCCTGTTCCACATTTTGTTAATTTCTTTTTATTTTAATTTTGTTTGTAAAAATCGTTTTTAAATTGCATGTTGTTAATTTTTATTGATTATTTTGCTACGAAGCTTACTTCATAATTTTGCCTTTAATGATGATCGCCTTAAATAATTCGAAATGAATATAATAATAATAATAATAATATATAACAGGGCTAGGCATGCATGAGGTCAATAAAACAGCATTCCATTTATCAGAGATATAGAGAGCCTTACTCAGGCTCTCTATAATATATATATATGGAATAATTACAAACATTATACACAATTAATAACAAACATTATACACACAATTAATAACAAACATTATACACAATTAATAACAAACATTATACACAATTAATAACAAACATTATACAGTAATAACATTATACACAATTAATACAAACATTATACACAATTAATAACAAACACATACACAATTAATAACAAACATTATACACAATTAATACACGAACATTATACACAATTAATAACGAAGTTATACACAATTATACATTTACAAATTAATAACGAACATTATACACAATTAATAACGAACATTATACACAATTAATAACAAATTATACATTATACACAATTAATAACAAACATTATACAATTAATAACAAACATTATACACAATCAATAACAAACATTATATATATTAGGTTATATAGTATTAAATACACAAATTTAATTAATATGGTTACATATTGTACCAAAGTCTTAAGTGCTGTATAAAATATACATGTAAGAAAATATAATTAAGAGAAAGAAAATACAAAGTAATTATTTAAAAATTTAATAATAACTCCTAGAAAGCAGGGCCGCATTTAGGGCATGAAGCGCCTTGGGCACGATTTTTGGCGTCCTCCCCTCCATTGGCACAACTAGGGGAGGCTAACACCCTAGAAAATTTCTGCTAAGCAATGAGGTATGAGATTTAGCCCGCCCCTAGAAAATGGATTAACCTCTAAACTTCGAAGATAGTTACACATATGCCCCCTCCCACCGTGATATCGGAAACAAATAAACTTCTTTCCGCCCCCTCAAATTCGACGAAAAATCGCAGACGATAGGGAAGGAGCGACATTTATGATTACCATATGTGCATTATTATAAGATATAATACCGATATTTTTATAAATAAATTTAGTTTATTTGACAAGGAAATTTTTATTTTTTTTCGATGTTTAATGGGGAAGAAAAGCCGTTAGAGTGACTTTTTTTTTCAGAAATTCAAATGAAGATAAAAGGTGTGAAGGGGCGCTTTCTTGGGGAGTGCGGATCGGTGCAATTTTACGATAGATAGATTGTAATTAAAAGAATGGCGAAGTTCGCCGCTTTTTGCGTCCCTAAAAATTTGGCGCCCCATACATTTGGTATTTTTCTATGAATAAATTAATTTTATTTGACGACGATTGTTGGGATTTTTTTGGATATTGGGGAAAGGGGGGAAAAGACAGGATGCAGAACAAAATTTCAGTGAGGGCGCAAAGCTTGAAAATTCAGTTGTAAGTTCAGTTTTATTTTTTATTTGAAAATAATAATTTTTAATGTAAATTTATCATTCTTGGAGGCGCATGTCCCCTGCCTGGATCCGCTCTTGGGGGCGGGGGGTTATTTCACGCAATTTTTCAGAATTTCAGATTTAAAAAAAAAGGTGGAGGGCGCCTTCTCGGGGAGAGCTGATCGACAGAATTCTACGGTAAATAAATTGTAATTAAAAAAAAAAAACGCATTTTGCTCCTCTAGAAATTTGGCGCCCTGAGCAAATGCCAACCTAACCATTTATAAATCCGGTACTGCTAGAAGGACTTATCGACGCAACCTAAGATCTACTTTCAAAGCGATTACGTACGATTTCTACTCTTCATTAACCGATTCACTTTCCTAGTTAGTCAATTTAACAAGATTCGTAAAAAAACTTCTGAGGCCTGCGGTGGCGCAGTGTGGTAACGCGTTCTCCTAGTGCGCCGCTAATCCGGGTTCGACTCCCAGCAGTGCAAAGAACGCTTACTCAGAGATCTCATAAAGATCGCACTGCTCACTGTAGTCCGGGGTTTGGTTCCCTAGGCCTTAAGAGGTTCGGATTCCTCGGAAAACAGTAGGTCCCGGCGCAGCATGACCACTGTAGTCTTTGAGCCGTAAAACCAAAAAGAAAAAGAAAACACTTCTGGAGAAAAAAGAAAAGGGTTTAAATTTTCGACGGGAGCCGCACTTAACTCAATGTAGGGCCGCATTTGATCATCTCTGATATATAATAATAATCCTTCTAATATAATGATATGAATGATATATGAATGATATGTGAATATATCATTCATTATGAATGGTATATGAATATATCATTCATTATGATCGATTTTTTAATGATTATTTGCCATTTGCGAATGATTATTTAATTGGTAACATTATGGATGACATATGATATGAATGTGATATATGATATGAATGGATATATGAATAATCTGATATATAATAATAATCATAGACCGAGCGCCTTTGGGGTCAAGCAGATGCGTCTACCGTCTCCAGATGAAGTCGCTGCACAGACATAATAAATGTCTCCAAATGACGCTTAAAAAGTTCCAAATGTTTTCATTACTTTAACTTCGACTTTCATTATTACACAGTGGCGGCCAGTGAGTTAAAACTGTGGGGGTGTTGAAAAAAGGCAGACTTCATCTGAAGCTAAATTATATTTTTAATATCTCATAAAAATATAAAAAATTTACATTCAGTTGAACTCCATTTATCCAAACTTCGCTTAATCGAAATCCGGATTAATATAAATTACTTGCTACACTACTTTTTTTTTTAATTATTAAAATTTCTTTAAGTAGACCAATTAAAAAAAATTATTAACCTCTTACGTAAATACAATAAACTTTTCTGTTAAAAACTTGCATGAGATGGACAAAAATCGTGGTAAAACAGAATTCGACATTAACTAGAACGTTTATAAGTCTAAGAAGCGTTTTCCGTGAGCGCAAAATATCTTTCATTAAATAAAAATATATTTCGTTAAACGGAAATACTTTTCGTTAAACTGAAACGTTTTTCGTTAAACGGAAATGAGGTGTAGCTTATTCAACTCGAACCAAGAATTAACTGCTTTCATTCTGAACAGTAATTCTACTTTTTTGGCCATGGGGTGATGCAGTGACAACGCGCTTATCTGGTATGCCGTTATTTCGGGTTCGACTCCCAACCATGTAAAAAAAAAAAAGCGCACCTACTCACTGCAGTCCGGGAGGAGTTCTTCACTTAGGCCTTAAGAGGTTCAGATTTCTAAGAAAACCGTAAGTTCCGTCGCAGCATGACCCTTAATATTCTTGCCCCGAAAAATTAGCAAACACAATTCTACTGTAAGGTATTATTACCCTTCGCAGAGTTAACATAACTCCCAAATAATGGTCAACGCACAAAGCCACTGGGGTGTGTTTTTAACGGGTTTCAATAGATATGGAACCTGCTATTGCTTTTGGTTTTTCTTTGTCTGCACGCAATAAAAAGGGTAAGGTAAAGGTCTTCCGTAAGTACAATAATGATAGCTGTTGTTAACGTTGAAAACCTACCGAGTTATTTGAGAATTAGATAGTTGCGAATTAGAGGGTTTCGGGTAAGAGGATTTCGGATAAAAGAATTTCGGATTAGAGGGTAACGCATTAGAAAGTGTCGGATTAGAGGTTTGTGGATTAGAGAGTTGCGAATTAATGTTAATTGAAACCCTGAATATATAAATGAAATTGAAAATATATGAAATAAAGACTGGGTAAGCATATATGGCATATTTGTTTTTGCTTGTTGTCTCTACCTATTCTCTCTGTCTGTACAACATGTATTACCATATCAGGTCCGATGCATATATATATATTGTGAATATTTGGAATGTTATGCATGACAGATTATTGAAATTTTAAATTAAAACGTTTTTATTGTTGACATATTTTAACAATTTTATGTATATAATGAATAATTTTATATGTTTTGATAATATTTAAATTTCATACAATTACTAGTGCATGCGCAGTTTTTGTATTGAAAGGTCTATTATGTGTAAATAATTGAATTATTTAAATACATCCATATTTTTAAATTATATATATATCATAATAAATACAATTATTTTGCTAGAAAACGGAAATTTATTGGCCACTTTTTCCGGTTTCTTTGGGGGGTGGAGGAGGGGCTCGCCGCTTCACCCGTTCTTGAAGTCACGAGCCGCCACTGAAAAGATCATTCGTCTTTTGATGACATCTAACCTTATTCGTTAAACTGAAATTGCTCTCAGATTAGCCTGCATTCAAAGCAAATGTGCAGTAAGAGAAAGAAACTCTTCCAAAAGGATAGCACGCCTGTTTTTACAAAAGTATTTATTTCATCTCTCATCGGATTTTTTTTTTTTTCCGTCAGCTACTGAAACATATTACAATTTTTCAGAGGGTTTTCCTTAACTTCTCTAACCATGCGTCTTCAGCTATCGCCTCTCAGAACCAATGGCGCAGAAAAGGGGACTTAGTCCCCCACCAACCATGAACTTTGAATTGATGCGCTACTGATTAAAACACATAATTTATAGAGATCTTAAAACAAACATCTAGAAACCAAAACAATCCTTTTTGTTATAGTTTCAATGTAATAGAAAAGAAAAAAGAAGGGAAATAATTTTTCACACATATATAATGAATTCCATTACATTATACTTATATGTATTTATTATACACTTCTGCAGTTAATGTATATTAATCCATGTTCGGCGTCTAATCGTTTAATGAGCATTAATCCATATCCATTAATTATGTACATAAGTATTTAAAAAATCATTGTCAGACTCGTTCTAAAGCAGATGACAGAAAAATGCAAAGCCTAAAGCAGCGGTTCTTTAACTGTGGTTTGCGGACACCCAGGGGGTCCGCATGATCTCCCCAGTGCTCCACAAAGGTTAACCGAATAGTAAGAAAAGAGCATTTGCTCTTTAATGCTAAGAATAAATTATGAGGGGACGAAAAATTCCTTCCTTAAATGGTGAAAATTAGTGATGAAACACTAGAAATAAATATGTATGATGCAAATTCCGGGCTTTAAACTTTGAGTTAATTCTTGGGGGGTCCGCAAGGGCGAGTGAACTCTGAAGGGGGTCCGCGATATAGTAAATTTAAAGAACCGCTGGACTAACGTATTAACACGCCAAACTTTTCATTAGCGGTAATTTATTACGCTGCTGCGTGTGCGGTAATCAATTACGCTGTCATTATCACCTTTGCAATCGAACGGAATGACACCCGTCGCAATCGATTGCAGACGAGAACTGAGTTCAACAATTCAAAATTCAGTTTGCTAAACCTACCATGCATTTATATGAATATGCGGCTGACCGTAGAAGCATCATTATGTAAATGTGATACCTTGCATGTTGATGTGACGCTTCTTCAGAAAATGGTTTCGGTATTTGCATTTTCGGGCTAAGTAAGTTTTTTCCGCGCTTTACGTCTTCAACGTTCGGATATTCAGCGGGAGCAAAATGAAAGAAAAGCGTTGATTATGGAATCCATCTCCCATCGGAACCCTTCTCAACGGCAAGGAAACGTTTTCTCATCATTATCAAAAAAGACGTACATTCAAATTATAATTGATTCCACTAATTTTGCATGATTGTGATAAGAGTTAAATACAATATAAATTTATTTAGGCGGAATTGTGTTATAATGGTAATTTTACATATAGTTTATAATGTAAATATACATATTTTGCAAATTGCAGAATGATATCCACCTGAGAAGCATTAGATAAAGAGTATTGAGTCTAACGGAGCCCATGAAAGCCAAATGGAGCCCGAGGGAAGAAAGATTGTTATAATAATTATATGAAATAATGGAATAACACGAGTAGAATAACATCTTAGGGTAAAGCCATGGTATTCAAAATGTTACGGAAGAACGACATCATGGTTAATGTTTTCTACACTATCAAAATATTAAACTGCAATGTTTTTCGTAAGTCATTTTAAGAAAAGGGCCTAATACTACTTTTAACTGAAATGGTATGAAAATTTTCCTGCGGTATAAAAAAATGCACTTTGAAAAATGCGTGTCGTTACGGAAGGACAGAAAAAACATGAAATGATGTCCTTCCGTAACGGAGTTTTCAATGTTTTTTTCAATTTCGGTACAGTTAATTAAATAATACAACGCATTATTTTGAAAAGACTTGCAAGATTAAAATGATATAATTTATTAGTTTTAATATGATATATAAAACATCATGCTTTTTCAAATTTTAAACATGTCCCAAAATACCATGGCTTTACCCCTTAGTATTATCGCGATTGCGGTGTTTATTTTTGTTAAACCTTTTCTTATTTTTGTATTATTTGCTTATTAATTGAGTTCCTGGGCGATAATGTCCGTCCATACAAGACATATTCAGTTTCTTGGGTACCGAAAAGTTAAGATATAAAGCACGTGGTCTGGGTAAGTTTTCTGCCCTCTAAATCCAATAAATCATACCCAGGAAGTTCTAAAAAAACATGTTAAACAGGGGAAAGCGCTACCCCAATCTATTCAGAACCTCAAAACAGTCTTTGTGTGTGTGTGTGTGTGTGTGTGTGTGTGTGTGTGTGTGTGTGTGTGTGTGTGTGTGACAAACATTATGAAGTATATTCAAATATTCTTTATGACAGGAAACAACTTCACGTTTTTATGATGATTCACACCGTGATATTCATCTTTTCACATACGAGATCGTAAAAAATATTTGCAAAACTTTTAATAACTTTTATCATAGTCAGGAAAATTTCCATGTTCGAACAAATTGCCATATTCAGAGGAATTACTACACTCAAGCAAGTACCATATTCAGATAAATGCCCATATTCAAACAAGTTAAGTAAATTCCAAGTTACCAAAACAAGTTTCTGGATACGAACAGATAAATCTCCATATTCAAACAAATCACCAGTTTCGGAAAAATTATTTAAATAATACTTACTGATTTTATAGCTGAACAACAAATAGTTGGGATATATTTATATAGGACTCCTTGCTTCCATAACCAAGTTTAATTTATAATTTATTCTTACACTTTCCTGAGACTTTAGGTCTTAGTATAAAGGATCCTTTTTATAAAATAAATTATTTTTCATTCAAATTTGGCGTTAATTATGACTCCACTGGGATTCCTAGACTTGGGAATTGACCTGAAGCTCGTTTCATTTATTTATTGTTAAATACACCTCTCTATAAAAAAGAAATTTTACTTTATGCAAAGCATATTTCAATATTTGAATAATTTGCAGATGAAAGTTTTTTTAATTTTATGGCTGTTTAATTTTGAAAAATATTTCGCTTTTGTGAATACGCTGAATCAGAGACTTGTGAAGAAAAACTGAAAAGCAAAGTGCTGTTTGTCCTTTTAATTTAATTTAATTTAATTTCGTTTTTTTTTTCAATGAAGCTTTTCAATTTAACGGAATTGAATTTTGAAAGTCGAAGTTTTCGTTTAATTAAGGTAGTTTGGCTGCAAGTATATTTCACGAAATTATTCAAGACTATTTTTAATTGAAATTAATGAAACAAAATATTGAAATTTTTTAATTTATTAAAAAAGACCATTAATTTTTTAGAGATAATTCAATAACCAAAATTGTCTGTATTTTATATATTATCTCACTACTTTATTTTCTCCCCCTCTTATGAATATTAATGACCGTCCCCCTGCCTATGCCTTCACAATACAGGCGCAGGCTCCGTTTAGCAAAAGGTGGAATTACGATTTTGCCGCTTATAGGCTCTGACGCATGTTGCTGTCTGTAAGCTGACATATTTTGCCGCCTAATCTTACCCAGCGTAACTAGAGGCATAACAGAAATTTTGGCGCTTTTATCAAATTCTTAATTTGATGCCTCTGGCGGTCTTTTCGCAAGTATTCACGACTGTGTTCCGTACAACACTTTCTGTCCATCTGTCTTCCTTCCTTCCTTCCCCCTCCTCTTCTTCTTCATTATCATGATCATCTACAGTAAATTCTGTTCTGCACGATTCAGTGGATTGTCACTCAAATGATTCGCCGAGAGTGAAGAGATTTAATGATCCTATTCATGAACTCAACCAACAACAACAACAGCGTGAACAAACCATTTCAGAAGAGTCTATAGAAACAGTCTTTTATAACGACTATGACGAGATGATTAAAACTATTCGGATATGTGAAGACAAGTAAAAATGCCGAAAGTGTTTAGTGTGCACTCTTGAATTCTTGAATGAGCTAAAATCAGAATGTTCGATGTATGCCTCACTATATGTGGCATATAAGTTCATACTTACACTATCTTGCACTCAAATTTCTTGTGAGAGAGTATTATCTGTATTCCAGGTCGTTAAAAATAGCCTAAGATCATCAATTGGGCAAGAACGTCTTGAAAGTTTCGTGCCGTTCTATGTCAAGAGAGACTTTAAGTTGGAATACAGGTAAAACAAAGTTATTGACTTATTGGCGGAGAGTTCTTCAAAATTATCAAGGCAACTTAAATTGTTGTGTTGCGTATATATTTGTCTTGGATATTAACTAAATACCAGCGCCGATGTTATGGCGTGATTAGATGGTGAAACGTCCGAAAGAAAATAAATATTTCTGCCTTCGGTGGGACCTGAACCCACGACCTTCCACTTGCCGGGTGGAGACTCTACCCACTGAGCTACGAAGGACAATATATAATCTCTTTACGAACGTATATATATTGTTGCCAGTTATTTCGCAGAATGGTGTAGTACATGGACTACTATTTAAACCAAATTGCAAAGAGACTGGTATTAAATTGATCGAAATGCCCTCGAAAAAATTCTGCGTAAAAAATTCTCGAAAAATAACTGACGTCAGTAAATAGTCTTTATATACGTTCGTAAAGAGATTATATATTGTCCTTCGTAGCTCAGTGGGTAGAGCCTCCGCCCGGCAAGTGGAAGGTCGTGGGTTCAGGTCCCACCGAAGGCAGAAATATTTATTTTCTTTCGAACGTTTCACCATCTAATCACGCCATACCATCGGCGTTGGTATCACTACGCCAATAAACGTTGATTGATTGACATTGTTGTTTGATTTAATCTGCGTAGTGTTCGATTTATATAAATAAAAAATTAACTAAATAGTCAAGAAGAAAACTTATTAAAAAGTCAAATTTTTTGATTCAAAATGTTTCACTTCATCTATCTCGTGATTTTCTGCCAAAGCTAATCTCAATCAAACTGTGGTTACCAGGCTCTTACCATTTATGATTTCTGAAATTTATGATTACTTATGATTTCTGGATTATGAAACTTATGATTTCTGAAATTGTACTGTTTGGTTAATAAAAACGGAAATTTTAAAAAGCTATGTCTAAAACGTTAGATACTGCCTAAAAATACTTGAAAATGACCATAATATAAAAAATACTCTTACTATTCATACATGCATCCACACCGGTACGTTTTAAACCATTTGGCGCTCCGTATAACATTTTTCCCCACCACGCCCTCTTGTAGCCAGTTCGGCCCTGAATTCAAATATCCATTCAATCCATTCCATTCAATTATCTATATATCAAATCATCCATTTCACCACTCCATGTTATATTTTCCTCACTGGAGACATTCAACGTCTGGCAATCTCATCTTATCAATATCGTCTCCTACTTTGGTAAAGAATACCAAGATTTTGAAACCCATGAACGAAACGATGTAAGTAGTTCACCTTTACTCCCAATAGCACGTCAACTAGGCCATTACTGCCGTTATTTTATTACCAAGTAATGGATCGATAGTCTATTTACCAAGATCGGTCACGATGTGTTTGAGAAATGGGCAATTTTGGTAACTCAACAGTATTTTGCAGAAGATATAAACTAACATTCTCAATATGAAAGGTAAATAAATATTATTTCTGCCTTAATTTTATTCAAATATGATGTTAATTTATGTTTTATTGAATTTTTGTTTTATTAGTGTAAAACGTTTCACTAAGCTATTAAGTTTGCTTTGCAATAATTTTAACATATTAATTGCATATTTCTATTTGATAAATAATGAAGGTTTTTTAATTAAATATGTAATTAAAGAATTCAAAAGTTATAATTTTTGAATACTACAATTAAGTAGCATATGAGCGTATTACCTCTCATTCGAAATCTGTAGTCACACAGATTTTACCGTCGAATTCCCGCGCAGGAAATACTCTAACGTTTTCAAACTTTTGAATCTTTTAAAAAAATTATTGACTTTCTGAATAACGATATAATAAATCTTGGGCCTTCCTTTCTTAATTTTTTTGTATAAATTTGATTTTTTTTAAGAAGGTTGGGTGTTTCCTTCCCTCTAACTATCATTGATTCTAAAGCCAATATTACCTTGTCTTGGACACTACATCTCAATCATATATATATAAAAATACAAAGTAATTAGGCATGTTGGTGTCTTCGCCTATCAATTAAATGTAACTTACAATTTTCTTTCCTGAAACAAACAATATTCAGCCAAAACTTATCGTTCAATTTTTACGAACTTTTGGTTCACCCTGTACTAAACTTTGTATATGGGGAGACAGATTTGTTCTTGGAATGTAGTATTAGTAAATGGAATTAATAACTTTAGTCGCATTTTAAATATTAAGAATTTTCTTTCAATCTTGCAAATTTGTTTGCGATTTAGAAAGAATCACTAAAGTTCCAAAATAGATTTGTTTCTTGGAATCAAATTGGTTAATTATTGCTTTCCACAAATTTCTTTTATGGTGAGTTTTCTAAGGACTTGCGTCGATAATGCGAATACTCTTGCCAACAGTCCAATTTATTTTCTTATATTTTTTTCGTTTTCTTTTATATATCTTGATAACTAGCTAATTAGAATAAATAGAGTAACATTTCAAACTAAAAGCTTTTAATTGAAGTAAATTAAAATCAGTGCGACACAATTTTTCTTTCATGGAGACAAAAATATTTCGCAAGAAGATGAAACAAAATTCTACCTTATTTTATGTTCAATAACAGAAAATTATTTTCTTGATAATATGCATAACGTACAACATAAAACGAACAAAACGAAGAAAAGTTTAGAGAAACTCATAAAAACGAGGCAGGTTTCATTTAGTTATGAAATGAAAGATAAATAATTTACTTCATTACGAGAAATGGATATGCAAAAAAAATATGAAACTAAACTTTGAAACGCAATATATCCGCCTTTAAAATTTTTTACATAAGAAAAAATATTAAAAATATAATTTCCGAGTATTCATTCCAAAGTTCCATTATAATCTTAACTGGTGATTACACAAATATTTGATGTGACAAGAGCCTATTCAAAATTATCACTTAACGTTAAAAATTAACAAATGACAATTAATTTTCATAATTTGTCCTTTTGTTTTTATTCCTGTTGAATATTTAAAAGACATGGCAACTTTTTATTGCAATATGCAATATGAAAGAAATAGCCTTTATTATTGCCGTAAACACTAAAATTTTATAAAATAAATTTTGTGCATTCCCATTTTGTAAAACATTTCTCTAAAATAAAAAAAACCGCTTGAATATTCTAATAAAAAGAATACGAACTAAAGTTCTCATTTATTTAAATCCTTCAAAAATGCTCCAAAAATAAATGGTCTCAAAGCATTGTAAGATTAGCAAAGATTCGTGTATTTGTTTCTGACTGACATTAATCCAGACTAAGATAAAATCACTAAGAGATTAGTTCACAAATGCTAAATATAGTGCCGATTAGTAAGCCCGCATGACGTTGTGTTTCCACTATCGTGGACTTCGACAAATGCCTAATTGTTTTCATTAGGTTTCTAACTTCACAGCAATTCATAGCATATTATTTGCTGGGCTGTTTATTTGTTAAATACGCTGAGCTGCGTGTACTGCCAATTCCTTTTGGCCAATGTGACGACCTGCATTCATCGAGGGACACATTTGACATAATTTGAGATAAATTTTCCCAGAAAGATTATGCAAAATACAATAAAATCTCCTTAGCGGATACTCACCAATAGCAAACACCTCTCTTTAACGGACCCTTTTCTAATTCGCAATCCCAATACTTGTTATCCTCTGACCCAGTGTTTCCCAAACTTTGTCAAGCCGTGGCACACTTTTATAGTAGCCGAGTAATGAGCAACCTCCTTTTATAGTAATCAAAAGATCTGCGATCTCCCCTTTGTCCGCCGCTGCCACGTTTACATAATAAAAGCATTTTTAACAGAGTAAAGAAAACACATTAAATATAGAATTATATTACTAAATATTTTATATATATATATTACAGATATAAAGTTAACAACCATTAGTAGAATATTGCAATGTGTGTAGCCATGTTGAAATATAAAAGCGTTGGAAACATTTGGTATGAAATTCCTTATAAAAATAATTGCAACTAAAAATAGTTTCGGCCATTCTCCAGAAACCTGTTCACGACCCCCAGGTTGGGAATCACTGCTCTAGCCCTTCTGAATTGAGGACACCTCTAAATTGCGAACAGGTTCCCAAGACCCAAGTTGTTGTCCGCTATTCAGTTGTTTCACTGCAAAATATTACATCAAGAAGTTTCTACAAATTATACTAAGGATATAGTGGTGGCATGCTATTTCCTCTTAAGTCCTATGGTGTTGATTGGATTAATGTCTGGTCATTACGAAGATGACTGAAGCAAGAATAGTTTGTTACTACTTTTCCAAAACCAGTCAAAAATTACGTGTGGAAGGATACTAATTTGCTGAAAGTGTTCATTTGATTGTATGTATATAACTATTGCAGTTCTACAGGAAAAATGCCATATCCAAAATTATGCAAATTCGTTAGTTATGCTACTTCCCTTGCGGACTTGAGATGTGTATTTCAGCCTAGAGTTAAGGATGGCAACTATCATAAATGAGCTATTATGAATTAAAAGAGTCATTGTGAGTTATTATAATTTAATGAGTAGTTGTTGTGTGTGTGTAACATCGTTTTATGGAAGCCACCATTTCACTAAATTTGGATATCAACATTATATCATAGACTCACTGGTGTAGAAAAGGGTTGCTTGGAAAGGCACAAGCCATATATATATTAAATGTCAAGACGTGTTCTTCTTTTTAACACCACATTACATGAGCGTCTTTAAAGCTACATGGGCGTCTATAATTTTTGAATCGCTTCGTCGCTGCATAAACTATGTCTTTTCTCATCTTACTCCAAATAACTTTGACATCTTTCTCTTGTCAAACAGGACTAACCCTCTAAAGGAGTGGAATCCATGCAAATTCTTGTATTTTCGTCCTCTTTATAATACTATAATATGCACAGCAGGCCCATTATTATAAAATTGAATGAGAAAAGGGCATCATAATCCTCTGAGCGTGTAAGCAGGCTTTTTAGGCTTCGCATGAAACCTTGCATAGTTCTTGATGGAAAATACGACGTACGATATATTTTCGC
Organism: Dysdera silvatica; assembly: GCA_006491805.2. Taxonomy (NCBI): domain Eukaryota; kingdom Metazoa; phylum Arthropoda; class Arachnida; order Araneae; family Dysderidae; genus Dysdera; species Dysdera silvatica. The sequence goes on from QLNU02014176.1 coordinate 71,451,262, forward strand.
ATCAATAACAGTCGTCCATTCGACACAAAGGAAAACCAAGAGACCAGAAAAAATTTGAATATGTACAAAGAGCGTCTCTCACAGAAGAATAACACAGGCTGTAAAATTTAACCTAGAATTTCACTCTCTTTAGGACAAAGCATATTTAGCATAGTACTAGTTTGCCATATATATGATAAGATGTTTGTGGCATTACATGTGCAGACCGCTGTTTGACATTTGCAGTTTTAGAAGGAAAATGCATTCGGTTACTTGCCTTTCGTATATCATTTGCTGCACTTTTTACCTGATTGTATATGCACAAGCTTCCAGTGTTACGAAGGAAAACTCCATAGTTGCCAATCGCACATCCAGAATGGAATATGGGGACAGTAATCAAGGCTATAATCTTCCTACAGAACATCGATATGACGGTTCAGCAAGCATGTTTTACAATTCAAACAGCCCTCCTGAGTATTCAGATAGAGGTCCTGTGTGGTCCAAAGGGTCAACAACTCCCCCTTACAAAGTGCCAAGCAGCTTTGCCGAATTCGTACCAGGTGGTTCAAGCAATGGTAAATACCGTCCTCAGCCTAACACAAAAGTAATGGCGAGTATGGGGAACCCTGGGTCTAAAGGTGACGCATGGTCTGCCAATCAGGATGGACACAAGCTTGTAATTCCTTGGAAAATACCAGCAACGGAACTTCAACCCATGAACATTGTAGACAATAATGAAGATCACATGCCATGGGAACTTCTTGATGAAAAACCAGGATTCTTGTCGGGGGTCAAGAAATTTCTGCTGGATTCCGCAATAGTGTTCATGATCTTTGTATTACCATTAGTCGTGCTTTTGTGTGCTGTGTATCCATCTCTCAAAAATATGATGATGATGAGTGGACAGAACCTTTCACCTACCACGACGGTGGCTGGTCGGCTGAGCCGTGAGTTAGATGAGGAAAACAGAGCACTTGTTATAAGAATACTTGAAGCCATAAGTGCTCTTGGATCGAAAGGTATTGAAAATCCTCGCTGCGTGCAAAGAATGGTTTGTGAATCTTTCGACGAAAACACCACCAAACGTTCTCTCAAGAAGATTATTCGAGAACTTTCGAAAGTTATCGATAGAAAGTGGATAAGCATGCTAGGTTTGGAAGCTGTATTCAAGCCCTTAATTTATGGTGAGTGTGCTAAAATCAGATGCAATGATTCAGATTTGTCAAAGTTTAAATCGATGGCAAATTCGCTGAGGAATAACATTTCTAATCCGTTTGAAAGAACGAAAAATATTAAAAGGAACGTTTTAATGTAACTATTTTTTTTAAGTTCAAGCATGAATATATAACTATAACTAAAGAAATTTTTGTGATATAAGAATTCCTAATAGAGTTAACGCTTGCATGAAATCTTGTACATGAAACATGTAACAACTGAAACTGTGTATTTACTCTTAATATAACTACTCTCAAAATCTAGGGAAGGTTACAGACCCTGTCCTAATGTTTTGTACATAGCACTTAACTATAACTTTTGTTTCTCTGAGAGCGGGAGCTAAACCTTTTGCAATACTCTAGTTTCGCATATGACTTTGCTGTATCGATATTATTGTTGCTTCTGTCAACATTGTTTCATACATTCCTGCATTACTGAATGAACCCTGTTTCGTAACAATCAATAAAATTGTTTAATAATGCCATTCACTCCTTCAGTATTATTTTTCAAGCTTCAACTTAACTATAAGTTTATCCATATAACGAAATGTAAATACGGCAATCTCTCTATCGATAACGTTTTTCAAGTTAACAATCGTTTCCGTTTGAATGCGATCTTTTGCGATCCCGGGAAATATTGCACATCGTTACACACATTTCGATTAATGTAGTTGTATGTTTAACGTCGTATTTACTCCATCGCTTGAACGTCGTTAATTGGAAAAATTACTGAACTGGCGTAAGCAGAAGGTTGATGAATGTTAATGGGGTCGTAACTACCCACCCCCCATTGCGATGAAATTTTGTATATATCGTCACTTAAGGAGCATAGCGACCTATCTCAATTTTTAGAACTTTACAGGACGTTAAAAAAAAACGATTTTCCATCATTTTGACGGAAAAAAGTTTCTAGTTTTTCAAATTTCTTTAATAAATTGTGTCCAGTCAAGTAAAACTACGTCATAACTAAGGAAATAGGGATGACCGTAGGGAAAATACAAATCCAGTGATGTGCGTAACTCGTTTTCGCCAAACAATGAGATAAGTCGCATTACTCCTTAAATGACGATATGCATATGATTATATAGAGTTATAGCACCGTAAATCCCATTGAGCGTGTAACCCCCTTATGAATTTTTTGCGTAAGCCTATGGATCGCTGTATTTTACTATAAAATATAGCAATAGGAGTAGAGATTTCGATTATTGGATTAAATCTACTATGAATTAAGTTCAGGGCCGTAGGCTGGAACTTGGGGCTGAGCACCTTGAAAATGTAATCAACCCCCTACTGGAAGATATTTTTTCGCAAAATTAATTCTGATTTTTTTTTTTTTTTTTTGATAAAATTGCATATCTCAGTATAAATTTCCTTTGACGTTGGAAATGTATTCAAAACAAATTTTAACTTCTGATCTTGTGTACACCATATTTTTTTCAGAGATTTGAGCCTATAAAGGCTTTTTTACACTATGGTAAAAGAGAAAAGGGGAACTATAAATACGAATAAGCCCATAACAAATAAACCCATAACAAAAGAGTGCACGAAACTCTGTGTGTGAGTGTGTGCATTTTCCAGAGGAAAATATTTATTCAACATCCACCATTAAATATTACATGCTTCGATGTTCTCATTTTTAGCTTGTATGATATATTTACAAAACTACAGAAATATATATATATATATATATATATATATATATATACACAAATATATACAAGATAAGCAATTGAATTGATATAAACTGCTTATAACACTTATTGAATTGTCTTATAAAAGTGCAGTTGATTAGTGGAATTCGAAAAAACAAACCGCACAAGAGTGAGGAGACCTATAAAAGGTCCAGCTGAAAAGAAAAATGTAAAAAATCACCAAAAACTTGCTGTCTGTCTGTCTGTCTGCATGCATGTATGCAGACAGACGCATGCGTGCGTGTGTGTGTGTGTATGCATGCATGCATGTGTGCCTGCGTGTGTGTTTGCTTGTTTCAGATTACCGAATTGATTTATTTTGGTCGATCCAATAAAGCATAATTTAAATTGTGCTTTGTTGTTGAAATTAGTTAAGGTTGGGGAAAATGGCAAAATGATTAATCGTTAACATGCCCAATGCACATGAAATGATTCCGCTAACTAACTTATCTATTAAAAAGTAATTTATTTGCCAATGTCTTGGAAATTTATTACATAAAAGTTAATGTGGAAGAATATTAGGAAACATGGAGTTCGAAATGTTCAGAAGCCTTCAAAATGCTCAAACTTTGCTATATCCCAAATTAAATAGTTTAAAGTAAAATCCGATGCAGATATTAAACAAGCGAAAATAAATATCTGGAGTTTTAATAGTTTGTATCATTTGGGAAGTGTGCAGCACAAAGGAAATGCCATTAAATAGTGACGTTTTCGTTTGCACACTTACTTTACTAGAGTTTTTTGCGAAATCAGTTGCAAAAATAAAATATTCAACAAAACGAAAAATTCAAAATGTGGCAGAACCCCTTTTATTCGAACCCCTTTCATCTGGAAAACTTTGTAATCCGATGTTCTTTTTCATAGCGATTGGTGTTTTCTTAGTATTGTTCTCGTCCAAATGGAGTCAAAAACACTTCATTTCAAATCCTTGTTCAATGTTTCAAGCAAAAAAATTTTGATGATAAAATAAGTTAAAACAGCATTTAACATTATAATAACACTAGCATTTTCCTGTTAAATGCACGCCCATTATGAAATATTTGATTTTAATTAGCAATATAACTGGTGCCAGACCTCCGATTTGTTGCATTTTCGAATATCCAAGAATTTTGATTCATCGTGGTAAATTAAACAACAATATAAATCAACGTTTATTGGCGTAGTGATACCAGCACCGATGTTATGGTGTGATTAGATGGTGAAACGTTCGAAAGAAAATAAATATTTCTGCCTTCGGTGTGACCTGAACAAGTGGAAGGTCGTGGGTTCAGGTCCCACCGAACGCAGAAATATTTATTTTCTTTCGAACGTTTCACCATCTAACCACACCATTACATCAGCTCTGGTATCACTACGCCAATAAACGTTGATTTATATTGTTGTTTAATTTAATCTGCGTAGTGTTCGATTTATTTAAATACATATGCTGCAACGGGCATTTCGATCAATTTAATACCGGTATCTTTGCAATTTGGTTTAAATAGTAGTCTATGTACTACACCATTCTGCGAAATAACCGGCTTCAGTAAAGTCTTTATATACGTTCGTAAGGGATTGGATATTGTCGTTCGTAGCTCAGATGGTAGAGCCTCCGCCCGGCAAGTGGAAGGTCGTGGGTTCAGGTCCCACCGAACGCAGAAATATTTATTTTCTTTCGAACGTTTCACCATCTAATCACGCCATAACATCGGCGCTGGTATCACTACGCCAATAAACGTTGATTTATATTGTTGTTTAATTTAATCTGCGTAGTGTTCGATTTATTTAAATCACCGTAGTAAGTTCGGTTCCGCTTCATTTGGATGGCAGGGGTTTTACTGGAATGTGGTTATATGCCGATTTTAACGCAGGTGTATTTAGGTTTGTAAAGAAAACCCATTTTCATAGTGATTGCAGTTGGCAAAATTAGAATGATTGTACTTACACTATTGCCTCCTTTAATTTGCACTAACAAGGGGAATCCACAGTGAGTGCCCCGCCGATTTTGATGAATTTTTTTGATGGAAGTAGAGCCAAAATAGGTGAAATACGTGTCTGGGCATTCGCGCCAATGCGGCATATTTTCGGAGATATTGATTTTTAATGATTTAAAGATTATTCATCCTATATATATGAGCTTAAAATACGACATCCTTTGCAAGCCAATCGGTAGCTTAGTTGGTAAGTTACCGGCCTAGCGCTTCGTGTTTTTGCGTTCGATGCCCGCGGAAATCGGTCTTTTTTTTTTTAATATGTATCCTTTTTACATATTTATGTATTTTTATTAATAAAAATACTTTGCTTACAATCGGATTTTGTTCATAAACTTACTTTAATAAAATTCATATTTACATATTTAATTCTGTGATACTATTTTTCGCAGTTATAATTTTTACACGAATTTTAATTTTTAATTGAAGAGTTGTAAAGGTACAAAAAGTTTAGGAGTTAGCTGTAAGTTTTTATGTGAATATAACTTTTATAAAATTTGCGTACTCATTGTCAACCTGTGAAGGGATGAAATTACACCAATAACGCAGTTTTGTTTTATTTAAGGATTGAAAGATTTTTTCTGAAAACTTTTAACAATTCCATTAAATAAAAAAGAAAACTGCGTTAATTCGTCTTATTTTGTCATTATTAGCCTTTGCAGTCATCCTCTATTAGCATCTGTTATGCCTAATATTTTTTTAAATATATTTATCTATTAACAAATGTATTTTTAGTATGATATATTTTATTTTATAACATATAAACATAATTTTATTTTATAACATATAAACATAATTTTATTTTATAACATATAAACATAATTTTATTTTATAACATATAAACATAATTTTATTTTATAACATATAAACATTATTTTATTTTATATTATATAACATCATTTTATTTTTTAACATATAAACATCATTTTATTTTATAAAATGCAATCAATTTTATTTTAAAACTGACTGATGTGAACATATTTTTTGTGTATCACTATCGGAGGTGTCGGAATTGTATACTGGTACACAATTTTGGATGATAATTATCATAAAAACATAAAAAAATTCTACAACGTGAGCATTTTATAAATGAATTGTTCGAACAACTGATTTTCTTTGTCTAATATCATCTGGAAAACAAATACCATCTACATTTTCAAAAACGCTTCTTTCGTTTGTTAACTTTGCAACAAACCAAGAGTACTGTAACATATTCTTAAAATTCGGCGCCGAAAGTTGATTGTGAATAAGTGAATGGATCTTCAAAGCATCTATCTGCTCGCGTGTTTAAATGACTATTTTCTTATAAGATTTCAACACAATTTTGTAACCTTTTAATGAAATTTTTTACTTGACGGAAGAAGTACACATCACGAGGTTAACAGTATGGGGTACAATGAGGTGGAATTACTTCAACTTTCTTGCCGGGAGGAGCATCCGCCCGGCAAGTGGAAGGTCGTGGGTTCAGGTCCCACCGAAGGCAGAAATATCTATTTTCTTTAGAACGTTTCACCTTCTAATCACCCCATAACATCGGCGCTGGTATCACTACGCCAATAAACGTTGATTAATATTGTTGTTTGATTTAATCTGCGTAGTGTTCGATTTATATAAAAAAAAATACTTCATTTTTATTTAAATTAAGTTATTTATGCATTCTTATAGGATTTATATAATAAAAATAAAAATAATAATAAAATAATAAAACATCAAATATTTTAAAATCCAGCTTTCTTAAACGAATAGATGTTTCTTCAATGTGTACTTGTCAAACATAATTTGAAAATGACAGGAGATTAATCATGCTTTTTCCATTGAACGATGATGAAGATGCTAATTATTATGATGAAGCTGATGACATTATCGAATAGCAATGATCATGGTGGTTGGGATCTTTCCAACCTGTGATAATAATCATCATTATATTGGAAGTGCATTTGTACACATTAGTGTAGACAACTGTAAGGGTTATACAAAAAATACGATTATTATTTCTTAAAATTTTGATTGACAGACTTAGAGTTAAAAATATTTCTAAAAATATAGATTGTTGTGCTTTTAAAATGTATGTTTTGACGTGTCTTTAATTTGTAACCACCTTTTATTACTTTAAACCCATTTTATGGAGTTTAGATTAGATATTTGCAGTGCTGTGTAAATTTTCTGCAATGCCTTTTTTAACGTTTTGAAAACTGATTCTTTAACAGTAGATTTTGCGAAATATCTTGTTGTTAGTTTCTTAAAAGGCAATCGTAGGCGAAAATGCCTCAATTAGGAATCTAAAATTATTAGAAAAAAGCTTAATTGTGATTGAAGAAAAGATTTACTGAAAAAAGAAGACTGATTCGCTGTTAACCCATTCGTTAATTCAGCATTGGTGTAGAAGCTATTACATGGCAAATGACTGACAGAGAAATTAAGAAATATCTTCTTCAACTGCAGTGGTATGTCCGTTCTAGAGGTGGGCAAGAGCATCCTCGTTCTTTTGATACATTCATCATTCACCGTAAAAGAATGACCCAGTTCATTCATTCATTGGAAATTGGAATGAGAACTATTATGATAACAATAATAATCGTCTTACGTAATTTGGTTTCACAACAGTTACATTACAATAGCATAAATTTCTTGTACATGGTTATCTCATTTATACGGAAAGTTAGCCAAGGATGAATATTTGTGGGTAGCTTTTTTTCAGTGAAGAATTATCATTTTCATTCATTTTACGGAATAACCACTCTCATTCCTTTATTCACAACACATCCTTATTTAATACCAGTGCACACGTACAGATAGACATCTTCAGATATATATATATATATCTTAGAAAGATATTATAAAGGTATATCTTAAGAGAAATATCTTAGATAGCTATTATAAATGGATATCTTAAGAGAAATACCTTAAATACATATTATAAATGGATAACTTGAGAGAAATATCTTAAAACATATTATAAATCGATATCTTAAGAGAAATATCTTAAATATGTATCTCATGATTAAAGATACATCTTTAGAAGTCGTAAGGGGAATAGATGATTTGTTCGTTTGTTTGGATTTTTAATGGCGTAAGGACCATAGGCGTACGCAGAAATTTCGTAAGGGAGTTATGGTCCCAATGGGGTTTACAGAGCTACAACTCACATATTTCTATATTAAATATACAAAATTTCATTGAAATGGAGGTTATAACTCCATCAGCACTCCACGTATAAGCCAGTGGCAAGAGCATCTGGGCTATACTGCATCAAAGATGGTGGAGAATGGAGGATAGAAGAAATGATTGTATTGCTATAACACCAGTCAGAAGACAAAAAGTCTGTGATGGTACTAGTACACGAGAATTGCAAAATGTTTGCTATGCATGCATCAAAGTACAATTTTCAAAATCGTTTGGGAAGGGGGTGGGTAAGCACATATTTCGTACATTTATACATTACAATATATGTAAAATTGCAATTTATTTCAAATTATGGGGGAAAGGGGCCCATTGTACTCCACACCTATGCATACGTATGTAAATCTAAGAACACGTGCTACCTTTTAAAATGCTTTTTGCGAACTAACCAAAAGAGAACGAACTTAGGCTAAATCATATTATCACGAAAAAAAAAAAGCAATTATTTATTTTCCCGCAATTTTGATGGAGCTTGTTAAATTTCTAATAGTTAAATTAATTAATCAAGCTTATAAAGAATCTTACAAGCAATTACTATTTGTCATTCTAAATGTGGGTTAAAATGTAACTAACTGTCGGGTTCATTCACTAACTCAAATAGTTAGAGAATCAACTAATTGGATTTGTTCTTTTTCCACACATATAAAAGTAAAAAAAGCAACAAATAAAAAAAAAGTAACAAAAGTATACAACTTTAATTTCGTTTCTCCCAAAGATGTTCACTTGAATCTTCGGACTACATTTTTTGCGCAGGAATACAAGTAGCTCTTCGTTGTTTGCCACTGGAGCAGTTTTGAAGATGCACCTACTAGAAAGTTTTTACCTTTCAGCAATCTAACTCTCCTGAAGAACGCTTTTATTAAAAAATAAATACCAATGCGGGGGTGAATTAAAGGACAAAAAGAGGGAAAAAACCAATTTCTTTTCTTAATGCAAATGCATAGTTTGGAAAAAAGTAAGGAAGCTTTTGTAGAGAAGAAGGGAGGCTGGTTGCCCAGTGTTGCCATGGGCGACAATGACGTCATCCCTTGCCAGGAAAGGAGGAAGATGCCTAACCGAAGATTACGTGAATATTTCTCGTTAGCTTTTTTCTTCTCGGAGTCCCTATTTGGGTTAAAAGAAATAATTAATTCTCAGGAATCACCGCGTTGAAACTTCGTAACTTAGATACCAACTTTTCGAAGTTAGGAACGGTGTTTCCTAATTTAATTTTAAAACATGTTTTCCAAGTTTTTTAATGAGTAGGTAGTCAAGAAAAAGTCCTTTTTTCCCTCGAAGTTTCAACAAAATTGTTTGTGAGCACGTTTCTCTTCAAGTTCCACCCAAGTTGAGTTTTTCAATTTCTTTATTTTTAATTGGATCTTGGTGTTCTAACACTGTTGCTTTATATTTTTAATAAGACTTTGCTCTTTCAATAATAAGTATCCAAAAGTGCGGTGTTTGACCACTATTGAAGGGACAGTGCACTGTATATACGACATATCCAACATGAAATATATATAAAGACATAAAGACCTACAGTGATATAAATGTAACGCGTTCGCCTAATACACCACTAACCCACAGGTTCGAATATAATGATAGTATCGAACGCTTGCAATTTTTTTCAACTCACCGTAGCCCGTGGTTTTGTTCTCTAGACAGCAGAGATCCTAGTTCCTCGGAGACATAGGTCCCTGCGCAGCATAACCTTAACTGTATTACTGCCGTAAAACACAAAGAAAGCAAATTAGGGCAAGAACTGTCATCTGCTTCTTAATGATATACTATGGCAGTTGACCACAAGCAATTAAGAAAAGTTCTAAGGAAAAAAGTAAAGTTTATTATTAAACCCTATCTAGCTTATAGACATTGCAGTACCCTGACAACAAGAAGGAGGAGGGAGGGAGGGAGGAAGGAAGGAAAATACGCAAAGATATCTAAAAATTCATTTAGATGCTGTGCTACCTGAAATCATTTTCCTTCAGATATTGCTTATCTAAATAATATAAATCTGTTTAAAAAAAATAGTAAAGCCTTATTTATTATAATTTATTTAGTTTTATTTAGATCTTTGTTCTGTTTAGAGTTCTTGGGATAATTAGATTAATTTATGGATAGGGTATGGAGAGCTTATTTGAAGCAATTTGTCTGTTGGTTGTGGGGCTGTCCGTAGGGGTGCACGAATTGCATTTTATGATTGAGATTTTTTGGAAGAAATTGTTAAACTTGCTTAGCTGAAAACTGCGTGTATTTTATATTTAGAATTTGCATTTATTTATGTGTAAATTTTATGTGTATTATGTGTTGCTGTGTTTGCTTTAATTGTTAAATTATTCAATTTTATGACATGGTTTTTCGTAAATACTCTTGTATAATTTTAGTAAACGTAATTTTTTTTCTTTGATAGTATGTAAGAGGCTAGGGATACTTCAAGCTAATCGTTTAGTTTTTCCCCGATCTCCCATCAAAGCACTTTCGTTGTAATTGCAATTTTCTGTATCTTGATAAATGAAGTGAAAGTGAAATGCTAGAATAAAAAACTAAGTTATTCTAGTTGCATTGAATCTGATTTCCAAAAACTATCTAACGTCACCTCAGTACTTTAAACATGTTCAAAAATAGTTGTTCTATCAAATCAAAAAGTTCAACGTTTGTGGATAGCTTATATTATATATATATGTGCAGATACCCTTAGTTATTTGAGAGCCTTCAGAAAAAGAAAACAACCATATGCACCAGGAACATTAATTCTGTGAAATGTATACTATTAATGTTAACAATAATATATACCTAATTATTTGTTCAAATTTGAATTAAAACTAGTTTAATATATATATACATAAGCAGTTAAAACTATAACATTATCTATTAATGCTGGGAAATAATTCAATAATGTTCAAATTAGCTCGATCCAAATGTTATTAGTATGTGCTAATTTAATTTAAGCTGCTTCATTTTAACCTTAATTTTGGATCCGAAACATTCGTATATTTGCATCTATAGTTGGATTATTATACATCATGCCATGGAGTAAGGACCCCTGCCCAATAAAAATCACAATTTAGGACTTTAGGTTCCTAGTTCCCTATTCAGTCCATATGCGTACAGACCAATAGCGAGCGTAGCGTAACTTAAAATTGGGGACCATCTCCAGTTGTTCGCTATGCCTCCTTGAATGGAAAAGTTACATTTCATATGTATATCAACAGGATGATGATATATGTGCGAACTGTGACTTTTTATTCGAGGGGAATATGATGAAAATAAATATATTCTGAAGCCACTGATTTGTGGCATCTGGACTAAATAAGGAAGTAGGGGCCTAAACCTCGAAATTGGGATTTTTATTGGGTAGAGGTCTTGTCTTTATGGCGTGATAAATGGTAGTATTTTTTTTTTTCAAAAGTAATCCTTCCTTCCTTTGAAGAGAGAATATTTAGTCCGTACGTAGGACGGAAATTTCCCAAATCCTCCATTATTTATATATCATTATATATTCACTATTTGTATATTATATATTCACTATTTTTATATTATATATTCACCATTTACATGTTATATATTCACTATTTTTGTATGTTATATATTCACTATTTATATACCGGGTGATCCAAATTAAACAGGAGGTGTTTAGACCTCTCTGTAGAGAAAACTACTCTGTCAATTTCACCCAAATTTCATACACATGCTCCCCTGAGTATGCGGTTTCGATTTCTGAAAGAAAAAATTGAGTTAAAATTTCGGCCGCTAGAGGAGGAAATGGCGCTGCGGAGCAGGCAATTTACATATTACTTAACATGCGCAACATCCTCTGCCTATATAAGGAGTCGTGAAGCACTTTTTCACCATACGAGGACTCCGTCATGAAACTTACTTTACCAGATCGCGCGTTACTTGTTAAGCTCTTTTATCAACGAAATAGCAATGCTTCTGCTGCACTTAAAGCATTTCGGCAGGTAAAAGGTTTACGCAGACGCACTCTCACAATTACAAATCTTCGAAAAATGGTCTTGTATTTTGAAAAGAGCGGAACATTCACCGTTAAACCAGGACGAGGCCGCAAACCAACTCGAGTGCAGCAATTTGAAGAAGTTGCAACTGCAGTAGTGGAGCAGGGAGCAGCAAGTGCACATGGTAGCAGTAGTGCACGTGCGATATCACGGGAATTGGACATGCCATATACGACAGTGTGGAGAGTTATGAGAAATGTCCTGAAGTTTTATCCATATAAGATAGCCCACACTCAGCAATTGCTTTCTGGTGATAATGACGTGCGGAAAACATTTGCTTTGATGTTCATTGCTCGGATGACAGTGGATGATGAATGGCCTTGGCAGATACTGTGGAGTGATGAGGCCCATTTCCACTTGAATGGCGCTGTAAACACACGTAACTGCCGTATTTGGTCTGACACAAATCCCCACGTTCATCAACAAATTCCGTTGCATGCTCCAAAAGTGACAGTGTGGTGTGGCTTCACCTCATCTTTCGTCATTGGTCCTTACTTCTTTGAAGAAAATACGGCCTCGGGGCCAATGACATGTTCTGTTACTGGCTCTAGGTATGCATTTATGCTCTGGAACTTTGTCATTCCTTCGCTTCAACAGAGAAATTGTCTTGACACTACAATTTTCATGCAAGATGGTGCACCCCCGCACATCGCGTTGCCTGTTCAAACATTATTACGGCAAAACTTTTCGGATGACAGAGTGATTAGCAGGTCATTTTCAACATCTTGGCCGCCTCGGTCACCCGATCTTAACCCTTGTGACTTTTGGCTGTGGGGATATTTAAAGAGCTGCGTTTATAAAGGCAATGTTCCGAACTTAGCAGTCTTAAAAGACAGAATTTCGCAACATGTATCCCACCTCCAAGCGAATGAGTTACGTTCTGCCGTGGAATGTGTTGTGCATCGAATGCAATTTCTAGAGCAAAGAGACGGAGGACATATCGAGCCGTATCTGTGATGATAGTGTGGTTCCACATGTGATAGCAATAAAGTTATTGCACAAATCTTTTTTTAGTCATACCTACTGTCCTACGGTATACTGTAATTTGTAGTTAATTTCATGTGATTGCAATAAAGGTTATTGCATGTTAAAACACTTTTTCGTTGTTAATATTAATAAATTGCCTGCTCCGCAGCACCATTTCCTTCCCTAGCGGCCGAAATATGAACTCATTTTTTTTCTTTCAGAAATCAAAACCGCATACTCAGGAGAGCATGTGTACGATATTTAGGTGAAATTGGCCAAGTAGTTTTCCCTACAAAGAGGTCTAAACACCCCCTGTTTAATTTGGATCACCATGTATTATATATTCAACATTTATATATTATATCAATTTTTTATTTACATTATATATTCAATTATTTATATATTATCCGCCACTAAGATTATATACGTTGTTCATTAAACTTTAAGAGGATTCAAAGACAAAAATTATTATATGCACATTACATACATGCGTTATCTATACGGGTGTTATTTAACAAAGTTTGAAATTTTAAAATCCAAAACTAATTTAACGAGAACCGGACAGAACACTCATTTTTGTGGGTCTCAAATTCCTCGTTACATACGAGACACACTGTATTTTTTTAATTTTTGCTGGAACTCCCGTGGTTATACAGGCCACTTTCCATAGAGGCCAACTTATTCTTTCAGCCCAGGGCGCATGAAGCCTTAATCCAGCACTGGCAACCTAGAGATCAAGTTAAAAATAAACATTCGTAATAATCCAATGCTCTGTTAAACAAAATTCACATTTTAAATATAACTAAAATAAATTTACTACCGTAGCTGATTAAAGTCTAGTTAATTCATTACCCAAATAATTTTAATTTTTTAATTGCTAAATTTAATGCGCCATAAAATTCTGTGGTATTTTTACATAAACTTTTAATAATTATGCTTCTGATCAGTTTTGGCGAGTTGAAAATTAAAATTTTCGTCGTTTGCCTTCTATTATAATTACTTATAAACTAATAGTAATAATTTGTATATACTTTAATTAACAAATTATAATTTGTAATTTCTGCACCATAATTACTTTTCACGCACATAAAAGTTTTTAAAAAATCTTGCAAACTCCTTTATCAAAGAAATGAAATATTTTCAGACTTGGAATGATGAAGAACAAATCCGCCTATATATAAATTTCTGAGATAAATAACTACATTTACTAAATCTACAAGAAAAACATTAAAATTTGCTCATTTTTCTGATATTTATGTCTTTGCAAATTCACTGCATTAGCAATCCCTCCCTTACCTAAAACCTACAGAAATGCGCCCACGTTTGAGAGAAAGTACTCTTTGGTAATTAGTGGTGAGGCTGTTTTCATGGAAAAATATTCAAGAAATTTATCTTCGCTCTTTATTTTTTCCCATAAAAACGTAATCACACGATGGCAGAAAAATGCGTATATTTTATCAATAAATTATGGTTATGTTACACTTTGTAAAACATTTTGTGTTTTTATGACAGGTTTAAGGTAGAAGAAAATGTGATAGAAACTTCCTTTGCGAAATATTAAACATCAGCATTAATATGAAAGTTACTACAATTTTTTAATAAACTTTAGCGCACAATGTTGATATTACAAAATGCATCTAAATTATTATTATTATTATCATTATCACTATGTGTTAGGCGTTTCAAGATATCGCAGTTTATAATTTGAGACTGTATACGCGATGTTACAAGACCTCAGTGACATAGTATACGTACTTACCATATCCTTTCTTTATCTGGAATAGAATAATTACCAAATAGACGAGAATTTGAATATAGAAATATGTATGGAATTTAAATACAGGAATATATATTATATTGTTAGCGCCGAAAAGAAGAAGAAGAAGACGACGACGACAACAACAAGACAACAACGAGATGGAACGTGAAAGTAAGAATCAAGCATGAATAATAAACAAGTATAATAAAAAAATTTTTTTTTAAAGTCAATTCCTTCAATGCGCTGCTCAAATAAAAGGGAAGAAAGGGAAAAATTGCGAAAAGCAATTTTGGCGACATTTGGCAACATTTGGCTGTAATTGGCGGCAAGCATTAATCGCCAAATACACCAAAGGAAAGCAAAAAAAAAATCATTTAAATTTAATTAATGAATTAATATTTGAAAAAACTGTATTAACATCAAGTGTCATCCACTACAAGTTTAAAAAAATTTATTTGAACTTGATTGGATGGATAGAAAGTATTTTATTAACGATTGAAAATTTGAACAAGATATAATATATATAGGGAGAGTGTGAGCTAATAGAAGGAATTGAAAAAAAAAAGAACGACTATCGAATGTAATTGAAAGGTAAAATAAAGTTGCTTTTTTTTGTGTGATGTTTTAAAAGTAACCGCTCTGGTGATTTTCCCCCTAAGTGGATCACAACGGATAACAAAATCAGAAGTGGGATTGATTCATTCGTCGTCAAATGTAAAGACGTAAAGACGAATATTGTAAAGTCTAATCACACAAAGACGAATGTGTAAAGACGAATGACGCAAAGACGAGAGACGTATACCGTAAAGATGAACGACGCAAAGCCAAATGAATAAAGACGAACGGTTAAAGGAGAAGATGGTGAAAGACAATTAAAGACGAAGACGGTTAAAGACGATTAAAGACGAAAGACGTAACAAGATTAGATGAAAGTAAAATAAAGAAAAAGCAAGGTTAGCAAATTTGGCGACATTGGCGAGCTTGGCTGCGAAAAGAACGGAAAAATTACCTAAGACGTAATAAGATTCGATAAAAACGAGATAAAGGAAAGGTGGATAACACGTAAGTTGTTTACTTTTATTTATTAGCTGTTGCAATGGCATATTTAAATAAAACCAGAAAATGTGATCTAATCACATTAGTTCGGGAATTAGATTTAAAAATAAACCTAAAGAAATAAAGTTAAAGAAGTGAAATTAAAGAAGAGAGGTTCTCAAGAAGTTATACCAAAGTAATAAAGTATATTTAGGAACTTAAAATTTTGTGATGGCCTACTTGACAAGATACAAAAAGGAGGACTTGAGACTTTTAGCTGAAGAAATGGGTGAACAGGTGTCACTGGAATTACGGGGTCAGCAATTTAAAGAGTATAATTGTGAACAACGAGGAGTATGATGAAGACGATGTAAGAGATGTGTTAGAAAGAATAGCGGCAGATAGAAAGAGAAGAAGAACGTCAAGAAAGGGGAGAAAGAAAAAGAGAAAGGGAAGGAAGAGAAAGAGAAAGGGAAAGACTACTTGAGTTAGACAAACTGAAGATAGAGACCGAAAATCGTCCACAAGCAAATGAAACCATGGTACATCGACGCAACGCCGATGTCGGAAATCGTTATGATATACAAAAACTAATACAAAGATTTGACCCTAAAGAGGGAGATGTCAGTTATTACTAAACTTTATTTGAAAGACAGGCACGAAAGGCGACTCTACCAGAAGGGGATTGGATATCACACGTTCTAGGGTTCTTATCATACGAAATAACCCAAATTATAGCGAAGGAACCTGAGGAGGTATCAAGTGATTACGAGCACATAAAACGTGTATTATTAAAGAGGTTCAAGTTGAGCCTAGAGAAATTTCGTCAAAAGTTTATGAACCAACAGAAGACAACTGGTAATACGTGGCGGGATTTCGTGTTTGAATTAAGGAATTGCTTCGAAGAATGGAATAAGAGTTTACAAGTGAATGACTTTAATAGGTTAAAAGAATTATTACCGACCAATTAAAACGCATGGTATCGAATGAAGTCAGGGAACATTTCGTCGATGATTGGGCTAAGTTCGTATCTCCAAATGAACTGGCAGATAAGTTAGACGAGTATCGAAGTATTAGAGGAAAAAAGAAGACAACCCAACTGATGAGCAATCACCGCACTCACTTGCAGAAGAACCAAAGGAACAACATCAACTTCTCGGAATGCGGAATTAAACACCGACAATTTCCAAATTAGGCGAGAACAAATAAGCAAATTAAGCCTGGACACATTAAATCGGGTCCCTACCGATCCCCTACGTCAAATAATAGCAACATGGCGGATAGAGAGGGATATTACAAACCAGTATGAAATAAACGAGGTGAGCCTAAACGTTTTCATTGTAATGAATATGCTTACGTTTCTAAGGGCTGTCCAAAAACAAGATCTAATCCTACAATTACAAATAGCAATTATTTAGTAAATGAAGTCAAGACACCAATGAACTGTTCCTTACACTTTAACCTTCAAGATCCAATAGACCCAATAGTATGCTTAAAACAAGCAAAAATTAACGATAAAAAGGAGGTCGAAGCATTGATTGACACAGGAAGTTCCTGTTGTTTGTTAAAAGAATCAGTAGCAAGAGTTATGAATTTAACTATAATTCCAGAAACTAGTGAACTATATGGTTTCGAAAACCAAAGGCTTCCCACAGTAAGAACTATAAGTAAAACTGTAACTGATATTGAAATCAACACTGTAGTAGGGAAAAACATCACAATTCTGATCATGAATGATAAAACGCAATCAGTTGATTTAATTGTTGGTCGCACATGGCTAGATTTACCTTACGTGGGATATGCAAGAATAGGGAATGGATTATATATTAGGTATGAGGAAAAACATCCATTTGGTGAAATACAGTGCAATATGGTTAACGAGCACATCAAACTGAAGGTTGTTCAAAGCACCAAAATTGAGAATAATACAATCAATTTTGTTAAAGCAGGAGTGGATGAATTTTCAGATGGTTTAATTATGATTGAAGGTTGTATGGAACCGAATAGATCATTATTAGAAGTAACTCATGGGAAAGTTGTCTTTCCCAAATTCAACAGTTGGAATAAGGATACATTTCTAAAGGAAATGCAAAGTGATAGACGAGCTGAAGAAGTTGAATTAAGTTTCAAAAAAGAGATTGACATAGATGTTAACGTAAAACCTAAAGATAATGAAATATATTTATACGACAGCATCTGGAGTTCTAACAAGACTAAAGGAGATGAAAAGGATTACGCATCTGTTATTGATGAAGTTGCAAAATACGAAAGCTTGATTACATCAGAGGATACTGAGATTGAAGAGAGCTTGCCGCAAGGAAAGAAGGAAGAACTTTTGGAAGTACTGAACAACTATAGATAAGGTTTCGCTCTTAATATTGTTGAATTATGATGCAAGAATTTTACCTCTATGGACATTAAGGAGGTAGAGGAAAGAAAACCTGTTTTTGCTAAGCCATGTAAAACAAATGCAGAAAAAAGTGCAGCGATAAAGATTTTGATGACTGCTGATGTTTTAATAGAGTCAAAGGCCTTCTCATAGTCAATAAATGCAACACACAATGGAAGTTCATATTCATGTGTTCTTTCAATTAATTCTCTTAATACTTGAATATGGTCCACTGTACTGAATCCACTTCGAAATCCAGCTTGTTCTCTTGGTTGAGCTGCATCTAATTTTTTCTGCAGGCGATGTGTTAGCACTTTTGTGAAGATTTTATAAATAGCAGGTAACAAGCTAATTGGTCGGTAATTTTTCAAATCCTCTTTATCACCTTTTTTATGCAAAAGAATTACTGTTGCAGAATCCCATTGGTTTGGTATGTTACCGCTGTTAAGACATTTGGTAAAGAATTTTGCAAGTATGTCTTCTACATATTCTCCAGCTTCTTTTAGGATATCTAATGTAATACCATCATCGCCAGGGGCTCTTCCTTTCTTCATACTTTTTATTGCAAATGAAACTTCTTCTTTTAAGATTTTAGGAGCTGTTCCTTCGACTATTTCAGTGTCTTCGTTTAATCCACTGTTACTTTCATATAGTTTTTTGTAGAATTCTTCAACTCTTCTAAGTATTTCTTCCCTATTTCTTGTTACGGTGCCATCCTCTCCTTTTAATGCAATGATGTGTTTCTTCCCAACAGATAAACTTCCTTTAACAACCCTAAGGCTCTTGTTATTTTCAATGGCCTTCCTTACTAACTCACAATTGAATTTTCTTATGTCTTCTTTCATGCTTTTGCGCAGAGTTTTACAAAGTTCTACATACTCAATCCTGGAACTGGTATTTCGATTGTCCACCTTCATAAAATTATTACATATATTAAGCATACTTTTATTATTTTTACTCCACTTTCTAATAATAGATGTTATTTTATTACTTTTACTATAATTTTGCTATACTTTATATACTTTTATTACTTATACTAAGCATATACAGGGTAATTCAAAGTAGATATATTCCGTCAATTATTTTTTTAACTGCTAGTTGTATAAAAATACTTTACAATATAAAAGAAATGCTTGAATTAGGTGACAATGTTGAATATGGTGCAACAGTTCGCGGAAAAAAGAGAATTTTTAGAAACCTGGTGGGGTAGGATCCCACGTGTCTGATATGCGGGAGAAATGCTCTAACCGCTAAGCTACAGGTGACCTGTCATTCCTCTTCCTGCGAGCATATATAAACCTTTTTCACCATGAACCTGTTATTCTTGGAAAATGGACAGCCCATAGACTGCGATTTTCCGAGATGGACAGTCCATGAACTGCTCATTTCCCGGTGTTATGTCGTGTATAAAGCTTTTTCATAGTGAAAAAGCTTTATACACGCTCGCAGAAAGAAGAATAACAGGGCACTTGTAGCTTAGTGGTTAGGGCCCTTCTCCTGCAAAGGAGAGACGCGGGATCGTACACCACCAGGTTCCTGAAAATTCTCTTTTTCTGCGAGTTGTTGTACCATAATTTTCGTAATCCATGGTTAAGGATGAAATAAAAAAAAATCGTTTCCAATGCTGAATATGTGATTTATCTTACTAGAGGTTGCATATATATAAAAATATGAAATTTAACTTTTTATATGGGCCCCTCTATCAAAAAACCTTCAATCAGAAAAATATTCCACCATCTAATCAAGTTCAAATCTAATTTAATTATCTATTCAAATTCAAATCTAAGCTCATTAATCAAACAAAAAAGCTTTATTTTTCAAAGTGGACTATTCAGTAAGATAGCGTATATTTACAATTTTAGCACTACTCGCCAAGGGATTATGCGGACATTTCCAAAGTTCAAAAATGAGATGACACTTTAATTAAATTTTAAGTTCATGTACCCTTCAAACTAAAATCGACGTGGGCTATAGCCTGATTATATGAGAATTCGTTGTAGGAAAATGTTGGTCTATTCATCTCATGATTTTAAACATGTGTTTCAAATATTATTTTTTTAAAAAAGTGGAATTTTAGGTTCTGAATTACAAAAGTAGCAATTATTTAAAAAAAAAATGTCGCAAAAATGTCGATAAAAATATATAAATGATACAATTTAGCCTTTAATTTCTCTGTCTCAAAATCTTCAATTCTCAAATTCCACATCGAAACGTAAAGTTTTTTTTTTGGTTTTTGGTTTTTTTTTACTAACTATGTAGATATTGGGTAATATTTTTCTGACTGAAAATTCCTTGATCGAGAGCCCGTATAAAAATTTAAATTTCGAATTTTTATTCATAAGCTTCTTGTAAAATAAATAACATACTCAACGTTGTTTACATAATTTGAGAATTTTTTCTATTCGAAAGTATGAGTACTTTTTCCTATGATTAATGGTTAAAAAGTTAATTGCTATAACATTTACTTTGAATCACCCTGTATAGTTTGTTTGTTTGGTTTTACGGCTCAAAGACTACAGTGGTCATGCTGCGCCGGGACCTACAGTTTTCCGAGGAATCCGAACCTCTTAAGGCCTGGGGAACCAAACCCCGGACTACAGTGAGCAGTGCGATCTTTTATGAGATCTCTGAGTAAGCGTTCTTTTTGCACTGCTGGGAGTCGAACCCGGATTAGCCGCGCAATAGGAGAACGCGTTACCACACTGCGCCACCGCAGGGCTCACCCTGTATAGTATGCATTGTTATACATTGTTATACAGTAGTATACATTTTTATACATTAATATACATTGTTATAGCTATATACATTTTATAGCCTCAAAATTGTCTTCAGATAAAAATTATTAAATTTGATTTGCTAGCGTTTCATGTATTTGTTAATTTTCTATGTGTCTATTAGTTTTTATATATCTGTTAGTTTTTTATGCACCTGTTAATTTTTATGTATTTGTTAGATTTTTATGCCTTTTATGTTAGATTTGTTAATTTAGAATGGTGGATCGTATGTCCATAAGGAAATTCCTTAAGAGACAAAGGCAATTTTGTGAGGAGAGGAGTCAAATACAATTAAATTTTTGGCACACCATTTTTTTTATCTATGTGTTAGTTTTTATGTATTTATTAGTTTTTATATATTTGTTAATCTTTTATGCATTTGTTAGTCTTTATGTCTTTTACTTTAGATTTGTTAGTTTAGCACGATGGATGGTATGTCTATGGGGAACTCCTTAAGAGACGAAGGAGGTTTTGTGGAGAGTGAAATCAAATACAATTAAATTTTTGACACACAGTTTTTTTTATCTATTTGTTATCTTTTATATATTTGTTAGTTTTTTATATATCTGTTAGTTTTTATGTATTTGTTAGTTTTTATATATTTGTTGGTTTTTTATATAGTTGTTAGTTTTTTATGTCTTTTAATTTAGATTTGTTAGTTTAGCAATGTAGATGGTATATCCATAGGGAAACTCCTTAAGAAACAAAGGAGGTTTTTTGGAGAGTGAAATCAAATACAATTAAATTTTTGATACACTATTTTTTTATCTATTTGTTAGTTTTTATTTATTTGTTAATTTTTATATATTTGTTAGTCTTTTGTGCATCTGTTAACTTTTATGCATTTGTTAGTTTTTTATGTCTTTTATTTTAGGTTTTTTAGCTTAGCACGGTGCATGGCATGTCTCCATGTGGAAACTCCTTAAGACTCCTTCTGTGGAAAGTCCTTAAGAAACAAAGGAGGATTTGTGGAGAGTAAAATCAAATAGAATTAAATTTTTGGCACACCATTTTTTTATCTATAATATTAGTTTTTATCTATTTGTCAGTTTTATGTATCTGTTAAGTTTTTATGTATCTGTTAAGTTTTTATGTATCTGTTAGTTTTCTATATATTTATTAGTTTTTTATGTCTTTTATTTTAGATTTGTTAGTTCAGCACGGTGGATGGTATGTCCATAGGGACATTCCTTAAGAAACAAAGGAAGTTTTGTGGAGTGAGATTACACAAATGCAACTAAATTTTTGTCACACCATTTCTAATGTATTTGTTAGTTCTTATGTATTTGTTAGTTTTTATATATTTGTTGGTTTTTTATATAGCTGTTAGTTTTTTATGTCTTTTAATTTAGATTTGTCAGTTTAGCATGGTGGACGGTATGTCCATACGGAAATTCCTTAAGAAACAAAGGGGGTTTTGTATAGAGATAGATCAAATACAATTAAATTTTTGGCACACCATATTTTTTATATGGTCCATACCAGAAACTAGGCTTTAGGTAGAGTGAAAAAAAACTAAGTGGAATGTAAAAAAATGTAAAAAATGAATGTAAAAAATGAAAATTGTATTTGAATTATTCTTCCACAGCCTCATTCGTTTCTCAAGAAGTTTCCCTTTTGACAACAGACATATACGAATAGAATAGCCGCATGTTACACTTCCCAGTGGCCTAGTGGTTAAAGCATTGGGACGGTTACCCAAAAGTCGCGGGTTCAAATCCATCGAAAGTGTGTGACGTGTTTTTAGATATCTAAAACATAGGCTTTAATGGGAACCATATGAAAAAAATTTAGTGCAAAAATTTTAATTGTATTTGATACGTCCATAAATAAAAAACTTTTAAAACTCTTCTAGATAATTTGGTTATGGTATCATCAGCGGCCTATGAAAGGGAAGGGCTTAAGACATCCCCTCTCCCGCCCTTGTATAGCAAAGTTCGCTGTTAATCTTAACTGTCAATCATAGACGTAGCCAGGGGCCTTTTTTGGGGGTTGTAACCCCCATCGCAATGAAATTTTGTATATTTAACATAGGAATATATGAGTTGTAGCTCTGTAACCCCTCCCATTAAGCCTATAACCCCCTTATGAACTTTCTGCCTACGCCTCTGCTCCCAGTCACAATCTTTTTCTAAGCTGCTTGATGCCCCCATACTTTTTTAATCGTTACGCCCCCGACCTTCACAAACCTTTTCAGTTTTTGCGTTCAAGGAAATGATCGTATATCAGAAATAATAAAATGAATGATATCGAGATTTAAATACATGAATGAATTTTATTAATTTTTACCTTAAGGCTGAAGTTTTCTGTATGTTCAAAAAATATATTGAAAAGGGTACTTTGATCCTGTTTGAAGCATACCACGCTATCTTATATTCCTTATGTCGAATACATTTTCCTTTTCTATAAGCATTTCCATCATTCACCTGTGAAAAAAGGGAAAAATCCTATAAAATTTTCTCGATAAACCGTTGAAAATTCCTCTTCCTTCCCGACATAAGCTTTTTCGTCGCGCTATCATATCGAGTTTATTTTCTTTACAAAAAAATCTCCGTATCGTCTCTTATTTTTTGCAAGGTAAACGCTTTTCAAAATACTTTAAGGTGTTTATTGAAATTCCTTGCAGTAAAAAAGGGAAAAGATAGAAAACTTTATTTAAATTTTCCTCGCTGCGGAATATGATTTGTGTTTCAAATTTAAATACAAATGTTCAAAATGCAACATTCCATATATAGTTCCTTGTTATTTTGACTAGATTCTAGTAGATTATGAAATAAAGAGTTTTTGGAAACGCGGACGCCGAAGGCGGAATCGTGTTCTCAGAAGAAATTTCACCGAATTCTATGATTTCGTTTTATTTTATCACCTTAATGTCTTAATTATTATAATAATTAATAATAATTATTAATAATTATTATAATGTCTTAATGTTCATAATTTTTATGCGATAAAATTCATCTACATTAACTCTGTAGATAATAAATACGAATTAACATAAATTTCATATTCGTTTACACTAATATTAACTGATGGTC
This sequence comes from Dysdera silvatica, assembly GCA_006491805.2. Lineage (NCBI taxonomy): Eukaryota > Metazoa > Arthropoda > Arachnida > Araneae > Dysderidae > Dysdera > Dysdera silvatica. The sequence continues at coordinate 71,475,246 of QLNU02014176.1, forward strand.
TTTGTCTGCAGTTATACATTTAATTGTAGTTGTTACCATGCGTGTTAACAGTGTGTGGCAACAGCTGATTTATTTTACAAAAAAAACTCAAAAAAAAGCAATTACAAAAACAAATTACAAAAAAAACTAGAGCTTTCAAAGTACTTTACAAAAAATCTATCCCGTCGGCTTCGTGTTTTGATCATTTGGCAATTGTTTTATCTCTAAGAAGGGTAATAATATATTCAAAAAAGTTGATTAATATTATCTTGACTTCGTTATGTTGCTGTTTCAATTTAAAAAAAAAAATTCAAAAACTGAATAAACGCATAGAGATTGAAATAAACCGGATATCAAGCACTTTTATTATATTTTCATTTTCATTTTATTTTCGTGATAATGTGAAAAACAACATTTACTGATCGACTTTGGCGTTATTCTTGTTATGCTCTTACTCCCGGAGGTTGAGTTATCCTGTTGGTGTGATGTACCAAAAGACAAATCTCCCATGATCCATTTCAATAAATACTAAATCTGATGAAATTGATTACCTTCGCAAAAAGTGTCCCAGCATGCTACTTGATAGATGTTTGTCTTACATATCTAATGTTCAAGTAATATACTTCGTTGTTGCCGTATTATTTTCTGCAAATTAATCCTTTAATCCATTACCAAATTTTAGTTCATCAGTCGCTTTATATTTCTGCCAATTGCCCCATACTTTTAAACCGTTATCCTCTGCAAGAAAAATTTGACAAAAATTTAATTTAAAGCTTTTCGATTGCTGTCCCTAACTTGGTAATTAAAACATACTTGAAGAACAGGAATTGCAATTTAGAATTAGCATTTTATTCAATATTGCTTATTTTGAGCATTTATAACTGGTAGCTTAAGATTTGCTCACTTAAACCATTACTTTAATTAAAATACAGAAGAAGAGAATGAAGAAAGGTACTAAATTTCTCTCCAGATGAGCAATTTACCGTTCGTTGGTAATTATAAATATTTGCTCTTCTGCCAGTAGCCGACTTAGTTCTCTTCTAATCTCGAACATACACTATTCATACTACACAACACATTTGCATCAAGGGCCTACGGTCAGCTCTTTCACATCCTGTATATCCATCCTTTCAAAATATGATAAATTATTCTTCCGGTGACACATGACGATAGAGGATAAACAGGATTGGATTTCCCAGTCTTTGATAAATGAGCATCCATCAATAGATAATTGGACGCAAGCTTTGCATCTTCAGCAAGATGATGGACGATACCTCTCATCTCCACTATCCAATAATCAACTTTCAGAAATTGCATAACAATTCGATGACGATGGTATAACAAAATTTAAATAATCAGTATAATAACAATATTTCTTATAACAATTAATCACTTAGAAACCAATATTGATTCTACTTTTGTAATCGTTATTATAAAATTTTAATGATTGCGATTTCATACAATCAATTAATTCATACTTTAAAGAAATAGTTTAGAAATTGGACAAATTTACAAGCAAGAAATCAATACTTACACGTAGGGTAGTGAATGTGCATTTTGATTAACGTGTTTTAAGTTATTTGTTATGATGTAAATGATAAAATAACATAAAGAAAAAGTATTAATACAGTACACAAATATTAAATATTACTCAAAACTTAGATTTTATTAACGTTAGCATTATATGAGGTTGAGAATATTACATTTACAATACTGCAATTATACAATTTACTGCAATATTACAATTTACAATACTGCAAAGAAAAAGTTTTTACTGGCAGAAAACAAACGAAAAGCATATACAGTAAAGGAAAACAAAAACAAATCCTACTTTTGTTTTCTCTAAGGACTGTTAATAAAAGGCTTACCTGCAGAAAAACACACAAAGCGAGAATATCATTTATTCATTGAAGAATTCATTTTCTATCTACGATTTTGGAAAAAGTATGTTCGAAGCGAGAACGTAAAATTGAGGTTCCAATATATCTGAAAATTTCACACCAAATCATTTCTTTTTCGATTCATTCAGCTGCGTCGTTTGTTCTATATTTCAGCATAATAAAAAAAATATATTTCAATTTTTAACTATGAACAACTTTTTACATTCTTTTAAGCAAGTTTTATGGTATGTAAATGTCTATTATATATGCTCGTTTCCAAACGGATTCACCCTTTTCTATGCTAGCGATCGGGGTGAAAACGAGCACATATAATAAACATTTACACCCCGATTCACCTTTTTTACATGCCCTCGATCGAGGTGTATGCATTTATTACATGTGCTAGTTTCCACCACGATCGCTGGTATAGAAAAGAGTGAATCAGGGAACTCAAGCCTTCCCCCCCTCCCCCCCACACACAATTGCATGTCAAGACTTCTTCTCTTTAACCTGTTAACTGGGTATGACGACATTTTTCGTCATGCCCGGAAGATTACACATTTTTAACAAAAAGTATCTCCTTAACCTGTTAACTGGGTATGACGACATTTTTCGTCATGCCCGGAAGACTACCAAAATGTCTCCCCCACAAAAAAAAAGTCCCCAGTGTGAAACGAGTTTCACAAAATTTTATTCCCCGGTTAACAGGTTAATATACCATCGCATGATCTTATTTAATGCTTGAGCTTCCCACGTCCATTATTTTTTAATTTCTACATCACCGATCCCGAAGGCATCTCTCTACATTGTCGTTGGTAGTAAAGTTTGTGCGCTGAAGACCCGGTGAGCTACATCGGTGATATCATAGCTACAGGCAGGGCAGCAGCTAACAATAACGTTCCCCGATATTTCCTCAATTCCTCAACAGGCCCTCTTGATAAAAACGTGTTCAGTATTGTAGGCCCCTACAAGCTCCGAGCCAGGGTAAAAAAAAAATCAGCATCAAGGGCCCATAAAAGCTCCAGGACCGGGTACTGCGTTATCCGTATCCTCTCCCAAACGGCCGCCCTTACTACAGGTAGAGTCACGCAATCGTAGGAGGCGTTTCCATATGGTTGAAACCAAAATAAGCTAGACATGCCAAGGAAAGGTATCTTTGATCCAAACCCTTGGCAGTAAGTAGTAGCTGCAAATACAAGTACTGGCACAAGGCTGAAGATGAATGTCATCAAATAACTTACGAACCTACAAGCAAACATTTCAACGCTGCGATGTAAAAAAGCAAGGAGAAATTACTATGGCATTACTTCTTAAGAATACCATGATGAATCCCACGCAGCTTAAAAAGAATTCGCTTTCCACGAAGACTAAAGAGGCTAAGAGATTCTAAATCTCTGAAAAACAGATCAAAATTGTACCCGAAACACCAACCGTTTACTTTAATATAATTTTATTGTTTAGAAATTTTAAGGATTACTTTAAATGATATCGAAATACAATTTTTTAGGCAATTCTTTGAAAATATGTCTTATTTAAACGCAAATACTATAATTTAACATTGTAGTTTCAACATGTGCACTACGTGTACATACAAGAATCAAAACAAATTTTTTAAATTGAAAGTATCACTTATAGAACGCGTGTTTTCTGGTGGTGGGGCGAAAACGAGAGAATTATATTTGTAATAATTCATCTTCTTGGCAAAACCAAAACCAGGCACATAAATTGAAAATTTAATGTTAATTAAACAGTAACTAACATAGTATAAAACTTAATATTTGGCTTTTAGTATTATTAATCAAATGTTCAAAAGTAATTAACTTCTGTATGTAGAGATATATTCTGTTGCGTATAGAGCCTTGATGTTTAATGCAGGATAGCGATCCAATTTGGCCGATTGCCAGTGACTGGATTTGTCGCTTCCCCATTCTCATTTCCAGAAATTTTTTGGCAGTCTCCGGGAGGGAGATTTCTTTTACACTGAGAAAATGAAAGCGATGAACCGGAATAACATCTCATTTCAAAATCTCACAGCTCATTATTTATTCTGAGCTTTCTACTAACTCTCCTTCCGAGCGAAGCTTCGTATTGGGATATTGAGCGGAAGACTCCCTTTCTGAGGAATAACCGGGCGAAAAGATTAAATATGATTCCTGTTTTCGCTATTTATATCCAGCTGTTTTGCTCTCATTTTTAGGTTTGAAAAATTAAGTCTAACATCATCGTTTCTGCGCCATAGTATGCAAATAAAATTTATTAAACTTTAAAGTCATTGTACCATTACATGGAATGCATTGAAATTCGGTAACAATTGTGTGGAACGCAGCTTTTGGTATTGCGTAAAGCGTGGTTATCTGGCAATCTGCATTGCCTTGAGAGTTAGAATTTTTGTAATCTTCCCATATTTATAAGTAGTCAGTAAACTTTGTTAATGACTATAAGTCTACTCCTAGCTTCAGTAATGCGTGAAAATGCTTATTAAAATCCACTCATTAACAATCACCCTCTCTATTCAAATTTTTTCTTTCATTTCTCGACTGTCAAAATATTTTTCGCTAATACGCTGTAGATGGAACTGCTATCAAATATCAAAGAACCAACAGTACTCCGTGTTCATGTTGAAAGTTCACTCCCAGACGATTCCTGATGAAGTATGTCAACATGTGTTCCAAATGAGTCGATGCGTTCTACCTAAGTAGCCTATACGCTTTATGTATGTTATATACCCAAAAACATCTACGACCCGAACGTTCTTACTAACTTCTAATGCGGCAAAACATTCAATGTCATAAAATATACATTTTTCCACATCGAAATGCATTAATAGAAATATGAATTAATAATAAACTTATTCAATATTACTTTTCTCAATTTAATTTTCGTCTTATTTTAAATTTTATTAATATTTTTTATTATTCACTGTTCACTAAATAAATTGGTGATTATAATTGTTTTCTGTCAATAATTTTCTATTTCAAAATTCAATTTTGATCAAAAATTTTCGGATTTTTGCGTTTTATTTTTAATATACAATTGATTTTAAAATTTTAAATTCAGCTTAGTCTTTGAAGAAATATTAAAAATAATAATTTAGGAGAAATTTTTATTCGCTTGCTTACTTCAAGTTTTTGAAAAGATAAATCTTTGTTCTCCTGTCATTACATTCACGGTGTGAAAATCATGTCGAATTTTCAACGATTGTATAGTTTGCTATAATGTAGTGCCCAGCCATTTATTTATTTATTTTTATTTATTTTTTTATTTTATTTTATTTTTTTTGTCCGAAGCACGATTAAAATTAAACATGGATATTTTGAAGCTGCGTTAACTCAAAACGGCCCATTTAACCATCGAGCAGTCTTAGGAAGTAAGAGCTCAAATCATAATGAAGAATAATATCGCGAACATCAAGTAAAAATGTAACAGAAGATTAAAATTAAAATGTAATTTTAATTTAGTTATTTTAAAAATGATGACAGTTACACAAAAATGGTGAACAGTTGCTCTATAATATAAACTTTGTATAGCGTTATTATTTTCCGTATATGCAGTCATTATCAATCCACAGCTAATAAAGACTTTTTTATCCATATCTATCTATCTATCTATCTATCTATCTATCTATCTATCTATCTATCTATCTATCTATCTATCTATCTATCTGTCTGTCTGTCTGTCTGTCTGCCTGCCTGCCTCCATCTCTCTCTCTCTCTCTCTCTCTCTCTCTCTCTCTATCTGTCCGTCCGTCCGCCCGTTCCGAGCTGTTCTCTTCCATGTTATCCCAAGTTTTCTAATTTTACCTGCCTTATTCATCTTCTTAGTCTTCGATGTACAAAATATCATCATCATCGTATCCAATCACTATCTATCCATTGCTGGATGGAGGTCTTTCCAAATACTTTCCGCATAAGTCAGTCTTACGTATAATTCGTTTCTATATTACTCCAACCTGCTTTCTTATTTCATCGACTCCATCTATTCTAAGGACCCCATAGGTCTTCTGGAATCCAGTTGAGAACTTCTATTGAAATATACTATACAGAAGCATAAATAAAACTAATGGAAGGCATATTTAAACGGAATGTAGAGAAATGCTCCAAAAAATTATTTATGGTATAATGAAAAAGTAAAACCGTTAATTTTTTTTTACTCACGTCCATCCAAATAAACGAATGAGAGAAATCGTTAGCAGTCGTTTATTTCTGTATGTGGTTGTATTCAGGGGCGGACTATGCTGCGCCCCCCCCGGGTCGATACGCCCTCATAAATAGGACGCGCCTCGGTATGGTCAAGGTATGCGCCCTTTGAGGGGACCAAGTTCACCCCTGATTATCTTTACAAAAGCGATTATTTCTGTAATTAATAAAGAAAATTAATTTTGTTTGATTAATAATTAATCGTTATACATTGGCTTATAACCTTTGTATTAAAATAAACATTGACTCAACTTAGCATCTTTTGCAATTAGCATTGATCAGGGATGTAGCAATTCAAAAATTACAGAGATTCAATCAGCTTTACAAAAGATCCAGCGATTCAGAGTTAAGGAACACGACATACTTCATTACTCAATGGGGGGAGTTCGGGCCCCTAAGTCTCCTTTTCCACGCCACTGATACCAATTGACTTTTTCTTAATATGGCTAAAGGTGCGTTTTTCTAGATGCGCATAATTTGTGCCGAAACAATGCAAAACGTCGAGAACAAACTCAAATAATAGAAAATTAATGAAAGCGTATTGCGCAATCCAGGGAAAACATTTCCATTGGTTTTCTATAGTGTCCCTGATCAGGACGTATTGTCGTATCGACTAATATCGTAGGTAATTAACGTTGAGTAACAACCGATAATTAGTGAATTTCAAATTACTAATGGCGTCAATTCGCCATCATCAACATCACGCCTTTTAATAAATGACGACGATCCCTGTCTACTCGGTGGAAGACATTATTCCATTTATTGACATGTATGTCAATTAATATCTCAATTTTCATCCCAGTCCGCACGTCCAATGGCAACTCCATATCGTTGGTTTTCATTCTTTCATAAACTTAGCATTTCTCGTTCGACAACCGGCTTCACTATTGAGAGACATCTGTCAAATCACATATTCCCCAACTCACAATGGACAGAACATACGTCTGCACTTTCCTCATAACCTCGTGATCTCTCGTTTCATGACATGATGGTAGTCCAGATATTGAATTGCGAGTGCAATGCAATATTTAGAACCCGATGTAATGCTTATATATCAAAAACGACATTCCCCGACATACGTTCCCATTCATGTTCTTGACAAATTTAATTACAGCAGCCTCTCTGCCTTCAAAATTGAAGAACGAGAGTTAAAGTTTCCTTCTCTTTAAGTTCCAATTCTACAATCAGCTATATTTCAGCATCAAATAGCGGAAAAATACTACACATTCGTTTAAATGTGTGTGTATTCGCATCATTTGGTGCTGGAACAGGAACATTGCACTCAGTATGTAAAAGGTGAATTTACCAAAATACGCACACATATACAGTGGAACCTGGTAAAGTGATCACCTTTATAAATTGACCACCTGCATAAAGTGACCAGTTTTTTATAAGAGAGAACTAGTGAGGATTTAGTCTTACTTATATCGAAGTCTTTTCGGGCATTGTGACCAATTGTTTATGGTGACCATCACAGTCAAGTATCAAAGGTAGTCGCGTTAAGCAGGTTCTACTGCATATATAAAACTAAAAATGAATAAAACCACATCAGATACAAATAAGCACTGAAATGTTGATGATAAATCTCAAAATCCAAAATGCAGCCATTAGAACAAAACATGAAGCACTTGGAATCAGTTAACTGCAATCAAATTCAAGACTATTGAAAAAACTATAATAATGAAGAAAAGGTACCACAGTGAGAAAGGAGGTTATAAAGGAGACCCTTCCATAGTGAACAGGCACATTATGATGGGTTGCTAGTGCTCATATTTATATTTAATATTTTTATTCATTCTATAATCATATATGCACTTTTTTAACAGAAACTGATCTTATATACTTGTTATGTCACTATCCAGTAGTTTTTAGCGCAGGTTGTTGTTACTGTCGTTGTCCAGGCAATCATGTAAGATCCTTGGAAACTTCGTATGCCAACTTCCTCCATGAATTTCTGTCCAGAGCTCTCTCCTTCAATTGCGCAATGTTCAATTTTGTATCGGCTTGGATGGTGTCAATCCAACGTGTTCTTTGCGGGCCTCTCTTTCTGAATCTAGATAAAATTCCTAGCAACCCACTGCCAGTATACATACTTGAAGTTCGTTCGCGTTCCATGAAGTGTTCTGGTAGGGTTTTTATGAGATAGTTTACTGTTGCTTTCCTCAAACCTCCCATTTATTCGGACATGGGACCGGCACATAATTGCGGAAGCAATCACGAGGTTGACACATTAGCACATGATATTTAATTAATTATCTAATGTATTTATTTTATATAAATCGAACACTACGCAGATTAAATCAAACATTGATTGACATCGTTGTTTTATCTAATGACTATTTAAATGTGCATTTAGTGTCATATATGAATATATGTAGAGAGAGAGATGTACTGGTCATGATAGGTTTGATTATATTATGTATATAATTATAATAAAAATAATATACTGAGAAGTTAATGTAATTTTATTGAAAACTACAAAGTGGAGCTTGAAATTGCACAACACTAACTAATCCACTTCAAACTACAAAACTGGATAATAACAATGATATAAAATGAAACATTATACAGCATTTAAATATAAACGTAGCATTTAATTTAAATGCTGCTATCGAAATATCTCTAACGTAAAAAGATACTAAAGAGCAATAAAGAAACTCCGTCTGAAAAAAAGAAGTTAAGTTATTGGTCAGCCCTAAGGGACTACCAGCCAATAAAGAACTCAACTGATATTTGATCGACTTGAACGAAATCCAATCACCGTTCAAAGAAAACTTATTTTTTGCTGCAGATAAGTTTCGAAACGCTATATGAAATTTGTGGAAGGAAAACTGCAGTTAAAAATTATATCACGTTTTTTCCGTTTTTGTAATGATTTTCCGTAACAATGCAATGAAAGTAACATTGAGAACAAAGGAAAACCTATGTGAAAAAGATTTGCAACGATCAGTTTCTTTACTCCACGATACTACTGTTTTGCAGATGTAAGCAACAAAGAAATATATTCATGTTCGCCGCAGTCTCAATGTACATGTTTATTAAATATTATAGTGAAAAAAGATTAAAAATATCCTTAAATATTTTTAAGCATTTATATGTAATGATGTAAATATGTGTATACAGTCAGGTCAGGGAGGACAGAATATACGGGCCCCTAGACTGCTAAACAGATTAGGTACCTAGCCAATTATGCTTAATAATAAATTATGTTTGTTGTATTGCGAAAGTTTTGTGTCGGGTCCCTAGGCATTTGCCCCTTTTGCTTCCGCCCTACCCCTGTATATAGTAAACTAAAGACTTAATTAATTGTAGGCTTTCAGAAAACGTAGATATGTAGGTTTATATAACCCTGAAAAAAACTTCAGATCTATAATTATTTTGTATTCAAGTAAAATCTTGGTTAATTATATTACTCAGGAATCGAATATTTTTATAATTACTAATGGTTTAAAAAAAATACAATTTAATGCTTTTAACTAAATGCCAGGCTAGCCTGTTAAATTAAATACGTGAATTCAAATTTCTAATTCCATTAATGATCGTTAGCCTTGAATTAGAGTGAACTGGGGTGTACAGAGCCGCCGGTCCACCGGCCCTCCAGCCGGTGTGCCCTCATGGGCAATAGGACTCGTGCCCGAAAATCCAAGGTATGCATCCTTTGAGAGGACTCAGTCTGCTTCTGGCCTGAACCCATACTTCATTATGATCAAATGATGAAGTTCGCTTGAGTTGCGTTTCAGTTGGATCGTCCCCACGCCATCGTATATGTTTGTAATGCCATTTCCATCTGATAAGTGCACAAAGAAATGTCCAAAAATCAATGCTCGTGTTAAATTATGTACAATTATCGCTCCACAAAAATTCCGAGGTGCACCGGTACCTCTGAAATAATACCTGCCCATTGATATCTGGACTATGGGATATTATATGGAAAGTGAGCCACGCATGGTTCTTTTGTGTTCCATACTTTTCCATAATTTCACTCATTTTCGAGGAGGTGTTCACCAGTTAAGCATTTTTAAGTTTACGCCCATAGCATGTTACGACAGCTGGAAAGGAAAAACTTACCATTTAAAGTGTTCATTCAAAATTTGGAGACTGCAAATTCTTTAAAATTAAACGCAGGTTCTACCATTGGGGAGACCTGGGTACAGTGAGAGAATTTTTACTTAGTTGATAATATTTTTTATATTTTAATATTAGAAATTCAACAAGTATATAATACAATAGTACTACTTTTTATCTTCCATTGTTAATATTTTCATATTTTTCATCAAATTTTTCTTTGTAAAAATATTACAATTACTAGGGTATGTAATTTTTCACACTGTACCCCAGACCAGGGTACACTGGGACATTGAATGGGGTATAATGGGATGCAAAAGTAAACGCAGATATTTGGATGATGATACATTACTTTCATTCTCATAATTTGCATGGGTTGTAGTTAACAGTTGAATAACGGAAAATAGTTTACAAATTATAACAATCAAAAATATTTGGATAACTGAAATATGGTCATTAAATACTACTTTAAACAACAAAAGTTGTTGCTGTCTCCCTTAATGGTTTTTTATCCTTAAGTACTGACTTTACAGCTTCCCACATCACATCAGCTTTTGCTAATCCAATTTCACTGGTTCTCTCTCTCTCTCTCTCTCTCTCTCTCGCACCATTCTTTGTACCCACAATGTAAACAAAATTGTTTGGCCTAACAAATAACATGAAACCCCTAACTTTAAAACGTGCTTGTGTTTTTTCTATGCTAAGCTTAATAGAATTTGTGTAACAGAGATAACTCTATGAATTAGTTTTAAACATAGTTTAAGCAAAAATAGCTAGTGTACTTTTTTTTTGCCCCACAATACAGGCTACCTATATAGACTCGATGAAGTTCTAACAATTTCAGGTTAACTCGAGGTGTTGTTACATGTTTCCACAACATAAAAGTAATTCAAAAAGGTTATCCTTAGGTAATAATTAATTGAAAAGCATAAATTCTAATAATTTTGTTTCAACTTTTGAGAATCTGAGATATTTTTATGTTGTGTGACAGTGCACCAGTGTACCCCATCAAGGGTGTCCCACTGTGTCCCAAGTGACACACACACATATCAAAAGTGACAATTTACTCACCACTAAAAAGTAAAATGAAAAACCATCACACATATGCAACAAAGAATCTTAACCTATGGATTAATGCAAAAATATTAATTATTGGATGATAATTTAGCTCACAAATACAGAAAAACAACACATCTAATTTTCCCAACAGGTCAGATGAGAACAAAAATAGCCATTGCCTCCCTCCATATAAGTGACGGCTGTGAACTGTTTGCACAGTGTTGCCACACAAGTTGGCGAAGTGTAGCATATTTTTCCCTTTCTTAAACATTTTTACCCTAGTAAATAAGTCGATTGTACCACTGTGCCCAGTGACTCACTGTACCCCGGTTTCCCCTACTTGCATTTATGAATTACGTAATGAGGGTTTATAATTTATAAATTATGAAATAGGTGAATAATTATTAAAATAAATAATGCACATATTTTATGAAATTAGAAATAGAAATATACAATTTAATAACATGCCAAGTGTGCTTTAAAAATTTAGCTGAAAAATACTTTTCACGTCGCATTTCAAATAATGTTGTTTAAATGAGCAAATTGTTTATCTGCCTGCAGTTCCTTTGTGGTATCGATGTGTACTTATGCGGTTCCAACTGTACTTGCACACATCATGTCTCATAAAATGTTAATGAACATTACGACGTACAGCCCTTGGGTTATAAAAACTAACTTAATTTAATAAATATATAATAGAATGTTAATATGATATATCCACATATTCATTTTATTTAAGGACTATGTTTGAGCTTGTAGCCAGGATGAAGGGGCAAGGCAAGAGTATATGTGGCACAGGGCACCCTGGGATTGTTCTACATATATATATATATCATCATCATCATATTCAACCATTATCTATCCACTGCTGGATGAAGGTCTCTCCAAATGCTTTCCACACAAGTCTATCCTGAGCAATTCGCTTCCACGTCACCCCAACCTGTTTTCTTATTTCATCCACCCATCTAGTTTGAGGACGTTTTCTAGGTCTTCGGTGGTCTCTTGGAATCCAGTTCAGAATTTCTGTTGTCCATCGTTGATCAGTTCTTCTTGCAATATGCCCAGCCATATATATATATATATAGCTTAGTAGGGCAACTGGTGCCACGTCCCTGCTGGGCCCGTCTTGGCTACTGGCATGACCATGTTCTACACCATATAATCCATGGTAAATACGGTAATGGAAAAATTTCTGTGGTACTTCACCACCTCTTGATTCTCTAAACACATGCTGATTTTTCTTAATAGTTAATACACCCCGGCTTGAAAGACGAACTCTATTTCAATTAGATTTCTGCATATATTTTACTTCAACTTTCAAAATAATTGAGTTCTGAAAACCTTTTAGAAATCCAACTAATTGGCGTTAAACACATAATAGAAAGGGATAATTTGCATATGGCATTTCAATTTTTTTTTAAAACGAATCTCTAAGAAAACTCAGATTTTAATTGAAAGATCGAACCGCAGGAATTTCGAAAGCGAATTAATGAGGAAATAAAACAAATCTGCATTTGAGAGAAAAAAAAAGCAAATTAATTTCCAAATTTAAGATCTTAATTTTCCATCTTTAAAAGTCTTTAGGGAAATTTAAAATGTATTATATTTGAAAGGATTTATCTAAAATATCAATAAGGCTTTCCAAAACAATGTATAGAATATTGATTTTCTGTCTATAAACAAAACAGCTCATAATATTTATTAAAGCAAACAACTTTATGTAAATTTTTCGGTCGATAGATTAGTCTTTACAAAGCACTAACTAGTCACTGTAAATTCCAGAGGGGATAAATCAAACCCAATCTTCGGAATTATATTTGTTTTAAAGTGTGTTTTTCAGTAATAAAACAAATTATTCTGAAAACATGAAAAACGCATTTATTTGTATGCAAAATATACAGTATATTTTCCAAATACAATAAATATACAGTATATTTATCATGATTCAATATACTTCACAAAAGCCTTTTCGAAAACCATAGAAAAACGAACGTTTGACTTAAATTTAAATGTACTCAGATTAGCGTATTCCAAATATTAATTGAATGTAGGTAAATCGTTAACTACTGTGCGCGAAAAAAGTATAAGGACAAGCGAAAACCCGCCAAATCTAGAAATCTTTTAGACGGAAACGTATGCAAATTTCTTAGGGAAAAACATGATAAAATTAAGTTATTTTTCATGTAAATTAGTTAAATTTTCCAAAAATAGATAGGTATAAATTTATTTTGTGAATTTTAAACCCATATGATCTTGGGAAAAAGTATAAGGACAGTTGATTTTTCATCTAAAATTATAGTAAAATTTCATATTTGAAAGCATAAAAAGACCATTTCAAATATAATATGTGATTTCTGACATATAGATATAATGTATAATTTCTGAACAAAATTCACGTTTACTCATTTCTGCACGGTTGTTGTACGATGCCAAAAAGGAACTCACCTTTCTAACCTTGAAAAAGGGAAAAATTCTTGCTTTTAAAGAATCTGGATTGAGTGTCCATGAAATTTCGAAAAAATTAAAAGATCTAAAAGTGTAGTTTATAATTTTCTAAAAGAATTTGAAATGTATGGAATGAATAAACTAACAGGAAGACCAGAAATTCTAACGCATCGACGAAAAAAAGAATGGTTATGAAGAGTTTGCGATAAAAGGAACTACAAAATGAAGTTCGAAGAAATTTGGACTTACCATGTTCCACACGAACAGTCCAAAATGTTTTGAATAAACATCCGAATATTTGGTATGGAAAGTTAATGTTACGTTCGCCTTGTACAAAGCAACGTAAGGAAAGAAGACTGGACTTTGCAAAAAAAAAAACATTTCTATCGGTCCAAAATGGAATGATGTAACCTTTTCGGACGAAAAAGAAATTCAACCTTGATGGGCCAGACGGTTGTCCCTATTTTTGGTATAATCTGCGTAAAACCAACGAAGTTTTTTCCAAACGTCAATACGGTGGGGGCACTTTTGCAGCAAACGGAACCACTCCAATAGTCTTTATCAACTACAAAATGAACTCTGACAAATATGTTGATATGTTCGGTGAAAATTTGTTACCTGAGGCCCCACTAATGACTTCAGGTGACTATTTTTTCCAACAGGATAATGCTTCCATGCACGTTTCTAAGAGTGCAAAACTCTTGTTTGAAGCCAATTCAGTAAATTTACTTGATTGGCTGGCGAGGAGTCAAGGTCTGAATCCTGTAGAAAATTTATTTGGCCTTCTAGCCTGAGAAGTTTATAGAAATGGCACACAATATCAGTGTAAACCGGATCTTGTGTTAGCCATTAAATAAGCTTGGAATAACATTACCATAGACACTTTAAAAGAATTTTCAGCATCGATGACTTCCCAGCTTATTCAAGTAATTGAAAACAAAGATTGTTTTCTTGATTATTAAGAGAAATCATATGTAATTTAGAATATGTCCTTATACTTTTTCTATATTTCTTTCGTGATAATTTTTATGAGGTCAACTTTTGTAAGTTTCATATTTGTTGTTTTATGTTTTGTAGATGTTATTGTAAAATGTGATATTATAGCTCATAAATATCAAAAAGTTCATTTTGATAAAATGAAAATAAAGTATATTTTTATTCAATTACATGTTGTCCTTATACTTTTTTCGCGCACTGTATATTGTCGGTTACTCAGTATCTAAATAATGTTGTTTGCAGAACAAAAAACTAAATGAAGCAACTACTATTAGGAATACATGGATGTTTGGAAAGCCAAAGAATGATAAACGATATATTTGTATTATTATTTACACTAGCACATTTGGTTTTCACGAAAACGTTGAACCGCAATACGATGTTGTCATTAGGGAAGTGTTTAGAGCAAGGGTCTTCAATCTTTTTCCAAGGGCAAATTTTGCTTACTCTTGTTGGCCCGCGGACCGCACTACTGTACCAGCAATATTAACACTGAACAAAGGAGGGTCCAGGAGGAGTCTCCCACCACCCAGTTTTTAGCCTTTATTGCTGTTTTTTCTTGGGTCTGTAACCTTACATTGCGATGAAATTTTCTATATCTACATATGAATATCTCGAGTTGTAGCTCTGTAACCCCCCATTGTAAGCCTGTAATCTCCCCTTATGAGCTTTCTGCGTAGACCTATACGCAGATGTAAGCGCTCACGAACAGTGGCATTTCAAAACTTGCAGTCAGATGGTTCGGAAGATGTTCTTATCGACATATTTAGGATAGAATTTAATGAAAGAACGAGTAAAACAACAAATTGTCGAAGTTAAGATTATTTAATAACGTAGTTGATAGCTATTTCGGTGGTTGATCCGCCACCATCCTCAGAACAGTTATGGTAACTGTTCTGAGGATAGCGACAGATCAGCCACCGAAATAGCTATCAACAGTTTTATTGATTTTAGTTTAATTTTAATTTTAATAATTTTAACTGCAATGATTTGTTCTTTTTACTCGTTCTTTCATGACTTTATGAAGTGTGTGGCAACAATTAAAAATTCAATGACTTCTAAGTAGATTGTATTCAGTCACTGTTGTAAATCAACAAAACTAACTCTAATGCCCGTATACGTTAGAAAACTAAAATAAAAGTTTTGAGAGAAGACCGTGTGTTACTTTAGTTTTCTAGAGTTTTAAGATGTTTATTAATAAATGTGAAAATATGAACAAAACAAAATACATAAATTCAAGACTGAAGAAGCAAAAGGCAACATTTTTGTGTGAAGCAATTTGTATTTTTTATGAGCCGGCGGGCCGCATAAAACATGTCGACGGGCCGCAAGTAGTCAGCGGATTGAAGACCCCTGATTTAGAGGTTTAATCGTAACTGTTACCGTCTCTCTTACTTTAACACCCGAGAACATTGAGTTCGAATTGATTTGCTAACATTTATATGTCAAAACGTATCCCCTATAGAAAGCTCGCTTCTATCCATTTTCTTAAAACGTACTTAATAAAATTAATCTCCAAATTTATTACAAAAGTTTATGATTTTCGACAAATTGTTGTAAATAATTGCCATTAACAAATATCTATGCGTTGAAGGTGATACATCAGTTCAAATGCAATAATAGATTATTAACTTGTGAATTATAATATTTATTAATCTATGTACAAAAGAACAGTAAGTTATAAGATGTATTCTTTTTATACAAACTGTTTTACAGTTATATCATTCATTAAACAGAAAACTTGTGTCTAATTGCCATAGAATAATAAATTTATCGAAACTATAACAAACAGTTATTTTGACACTGGCGTAAGGTTTAAAAACACGACGTTTCGGGAGCCAACTGCTCCCTTTGTCAAGTGAAGGCAGAATGAAGAGTTCGTGAAAGTCCTAAGCTTATATACCCGCATGTTGGGAATCCCCATCTGACGCCATTTGGTGCGGAGCATTTCCAGCTGGGGAAACCCCAATCGGGGAAACCCTCGCCGGGAAAGCCCCCGCACCCGACGATGTCAGATGAACACCCCCAACTCGAGGTTTTGCAAAAATCCTGTAAGGTTCTGGTAGAGGTTTTGCGATGTTTATTGCACGACTCCTCAAACCGTAGGTTTCCCATGATTCCAGAAAAAGTCTACTCCCCAGATTCGTCACATTCTGATGTAATATTTTCATCGAATGCCAATCTGGTTCGTGACCCTCCCTGAAGACATGTTCAGCCAACTGGTTTGAATCGTCTCCCCTAGCTACCGCACGCATATGCTCCTTCCCTCGTAGACGTATCGATCTTCCCGTCTGTCCAACATACACCTTGTCACAGTCTCCACACGGTATTTGGTAAATAGCACCAGATTTTTCCTCCTCAGGGACGCGATCCTTAACTTTAAGTAATAGATCACGCAGGGTGTAGACAGGTTTGTAGTAGGTCTTAACATTCACACAACTGAGAATTCGAGACAGCTTTTCTGAGACACCCGCCACATATGGCAAAACCACTGATGTCTTCCTAGTCTCATCCTCTACATTCCTGTTTCCACCACTAACACCACATTAGTTACGAGCGATAAATTTAGTCGGGTAACCGTTCTTTTTCAACACGCTTTTGTTATCGAAACTCCACACAAGGAATGAAGTATTCTAATTATTCCTGAAATATAATTATACGTGAATAGTAATTATACGTGAATAATAATTATACGTGAAAATTCCGGCATGCAAGTTTATTAGCTTTCGTTTTAGGAGAAAAAGACACCTATCGTTGCCTACACCTATTGTTGCTACATCATCAGCTAATATGAAGAATTGTTGATTTAATATTGTCTAGTTCGTCGTATCGAACATTCTTGCTTCTGTGATCAGTCGCTTTGGTTACAAAGTAGTCACAGCATTGCTACACTAATAGCGGAGCTTGTCCATAGAAAGCCCTATATATATATGCTCGTAAGGGAGGAAATTATCGAGGCTTGTAATTTAGTTGATAGAGCACTTGACCTGCAATCAAGTGCCGTGGGTTTGAGTTCCACCAGGCGTCAGGAAATCCTTCTTTTCTTTGCGAGTAATTTAACATCCATTGTGATAACATGTTTCAAAATGCGATGACAGTTTACTTATTAACATAGATGTAGAATTTTCAAAATTATATGAGGAGGGGCTTGGGCCTCCAATTTTGATTGATTGACTGAAATGGTTGATATTGGACGTAGAGAAAAATATGTATATACAACAGAACCCCGATTATTCGAACTTCGGTTAGCCGAAATGGCCTTTTATACTTCTTTTATTTTTTTTTTAGTAAATACTCGTTCAATGTTTTCGGTAAAAATGCTCATATTTATTTCCTATTCCATTCCAGCCTTAAGAAGAGAAACCAATAAAAATGACGGACCTCGGATATGTGTATTTATTTGGTATATATCGGACATACACATGAAGAAATACATGTATTTGGTATACAGGGTGTTCGGTAACTATTGCATAAACTCCCTGCCACGCGAATCTTTCGGATAATTTTAAGACAAAATTGAAGAGTGACGATCTTTGATTGATGGCTTCATTTTATGAGATTACAGGCATTTCAAAATTTGTATCTGAAAGCCAATCCTGCTCCAAGATTTTGGTCAATTTCTTGGTCAGGTTAAATCTAGAGCTCAAATTTCAATTGGCCGCGCCTTAGAATTAAGAACCTTTTTTATTGGAAGAGTTCAGCTTGAAAGAAAAGTTACGCGTGTGCAAAATGCAGTTACGTAGCTAAATTTAAGTAGCACATGACCAAGAAGTTCTTTCCCATAGCGAATTACATTCTTTTTATTTTGGAGGCGGGGAAACCAAGGGGCGTGTCCTTCGTCGTTGAATGAAACAACGTAAAAGCAGGCTATCTTGGAGCATGATTGGCTTTTAGATACAAATTTTGAAATGGATATAATTCATAAACAAAACCCTCAAGCAAAAATCGTCCCTCTTCCATTTTGTCTTAAAATTATCCAAAGATTCGCATGATAGGGAGTTTATGCGATAGTTACCGAACACCCTGTATACATACATACATCCATACTGTACATATATTTTGTGACTTTTTCGTTATCAATTTTGCAATTTAGAAATGCATAATTAAATACACATGTTTTGTACAAATACTGAAGTTTCATTGCAACTTCACACTGACAAATAAATTTCCGAATTACATGAAATCGGATCCTCCTTCTTTGTTTCGGGTAATTGAGACCAGATAATATTATGAAAACTCTTCTCATGTGCAAATGCGTTAAACAATTCTCGTAAACTAAAATTACATTTTTTTAAATATTAATAAATGATTCCGTAGTGAAAACCTTTATTAAAATCCACTAGAATACTCGAATCCCATATGCCCAGATTCCGCCTATGGTATAAAGTGTATAATTTACTTATAAAACTTCCAGTTTTCCGAAGTAACCATTGCATTTGATGACATGCTTGTCCATACTTCCGACAAGATACCAAAGGTATTATCCTTCTAGCATCAAATATTACAAACAAAATGTCACATTTTAGTTGTTGCATACAGCAATCCACTCATCAACAAGAAGCCAGAAATAGTGGCAGCAAATCTTCGCAATCCACAAAAGTTTTGGCATTTCCTTCGCAAGATTTCGAAGAAGGTCACGTATAGTAACGTTCCGGTAACAATACAGTTGACCACACCCACTGCAAATTGCGATACACTTGATCCTCCAGCACCCAAAGCCATGGCTATTCCAATACCGATGGGTGCCATGATAGAGAATACACCCATACATGCAAGTACGAAGGGCGTTCCACTTTTCTCAGTCACAGTTTCCACACCTATCACGAAGGCTATCACAAACTTGTGCAAAGCCACAGCAATGAACAAAGTCCAAGTGTCAGCGGCCGTAGGCTGAAAGCCCATCGCAATTCCTTCGAAGACAGAATGAAAACTTAAAGCTGCTACAGTCAGCAGAGTCCCAATTGTAATGCCTGCAGCTGGTATACCTTCAGTTAGAGGTGTTTCTGGAGATATTATGATTTCTGGAACATCTGGTTGAGGTGGTGTTGCAACTGGACGGTTGACAAGGGTTATACCACCGTCTAATCTCATCAGAAGGCCGTTTGAGCCCACATCTTCAGTTGCACCATAGTTGGGATATGGCTGCGATAGAACTGATGACTTCAGCAAGTCGGGTGGAGGATCGTGCGACACGGTACTACAAGCAGCACTGCATAAACGAAAAATATATTATTAAAATGCAAGTGAAATTATATTACATCACATGTATTCAATACTTTTCTCAACTCGCATATTCATACTTATTTAGAATCACCTATTTAGTATTTTAGTGAAAAGCTAGAAGGATAGAACCATGGCCTTTTTGTTTCAAATGCCAAGAAATTATTTTAAAACAGTGGTTGCAGAGGGCAACACAAAAGCACGAATTGCGTGTAATCGGATCGCTTAAAACACGTTCACTGCATGTTGACGCGGATAGGAAGGATATAGAAATGGATTAGCCCTCACTAAAAAATTTAGCCTCCCAGAAAAACTAAAATCTACAAACAAATGCTATGTATAAAACATGGGGCGGGCTATAGTTCCCTCCTTAGACGTCAAGATTATCCATACCAATATTCTCTACACCCGTGAATTTCTACATATTTTACTCATCTTTCTTTCTCTCTCTCACTCACCCTTATTAGAGTTCGAAAGACACTGAAGATATGGCAAAAGTCATTATCAGGTATACGCATCTTTTCGTTTCTGCTCATGCCAAACATTAAATATATATAAAATATTTTTCTAATTGCATACTAAACAATGTGATGCTCTATCAAGGGTGCAGCGATTCAAAAATTACAAGAACTCAAGCAGCTATAAACAAGCAAGTGAAAGAAAATTGCCTAAGGTCGATATTTAAATTTAACGGGTTTCAATTAACATTAATCTGCAACTCACTCTTTAATCCTCAGCTCTCTAATCCGCAACTTTCTAATTCTCAAGTAACTTGGTAGGTTTTCAACGTTAACAAT
Source organism: Dysdera silvatica (assembly GCA_006491805.2). Lineage (NCBI taxonomy): Eukaryota > Metazoa > Arthropoda > Arachnida > Araneae > Dysderidae > Dysdera > Dysdera silvatica. Next base: position 71,495,883 of record QLNU02014176.1, read on the forward strand.
AGCCATCATTATTGCATTTACGGAAGACCTTTACCTTACTCTTTTATTGCATACAGACAGACAGACAGGCAAGCAGATATGCAGACAGACAGAAAGCCCAAAAGCAATAGCGGGTTCAATATCTATTGAAACCCGCTAAAAGTGATTCGGTGGTAAAGAGCACAATGTACTTCGTTACCCAATGGGGGGGCTTAAGCCTCTAGAGCCCCCCATTTTCCTACACCACAATGCTCTATTTCAAATGATATATCATCGTTACTGTAACAGTTGTACAATTAATACTGTGTGATATTTTTAACCACATACGGTTTGCGCCTGTTAAGGTGCGCATTTATTTCAGATGTAGTTTAAAGATGGCGACATTGATACGAAGAAGTGTTAAAATAACAGAAACGCTCTTTTTCTCTTCCATATCCGATTGTACCCCTAACATAGAGACATTAGTTCTTACTTATGTGTTTTGATAATATTACTGAAAAACATAACTGTATTTTTTTATCTACAATTTTATGTACCTTCGCAAGATCTCACATTTTGTAAAGAATGCACACGAAGTGTGGATTCTTTATCTATGGAACGAAGTTCATGAAAAACGTGCTAGTTACAAGTTCTTCGGAAAGATATTACAGAATAACCAATATTTCTTTTAGTTTACGAAAGATACATGGAGCTTTATCAGCAGAAGATATTTTATCCTGGCTTTGTATTCTGTCTGTATTAATCCTGTCGGGAAAAGATGTCGCCTTTCATTCTGAATGATGAGCTTTTCACTAAAGAGCTTCGATTACACAACCTTCATTGATATTCACTATCTCCTGACAATCCCTCAGTTCACCAGAATAAACATTAATGACCCGTTTTCGCTCAGCCTGATATATTATGCCACAACCGAAACTAATTTCTGTTTTACGAAATTTATCTTCTGAGATGCCAAAAGTTTGTCACTTCGAACGAACCAAAGCTCTTTTGGATCAGCTAACACGATACAAACCATTCCCATGGGATCCAACGTATTCTTCGTATGGACAGTACTTCAAGCAAAATTAATTGAGGTGGCAGAGGACACAAAGCATCGAAGAAGATGGGCATGAACATTTAATAAGAAGAATCTTATTCAGCCTATATGCAATTACTGGCGATACATCAGTTTCGATATGATTCCAAAGATACAGTTGATTATTTTTGAGATTAAGATAATATTAATACGAATAAGTTAGACATAAATACAAAAAACAATAGCTTGTTACGGGGCTCTTTTCTAATTAAGTGATGTATTTCATAAATCATAGTTTATAGCTCGGTTATTGCGATTTAACATTATTTTTATAGATTTAACGACTTAGAATACTATAGATTACGTCATTTAGATTACTATAGGTTACATGACAAACTACTGTAGGTTATTACATTATCAATTACTATAGATTGCGTCATTTAGATTACTACAGGTTACATGACAGACTACTGTAGATTACATGACAGATTACTATAGATTACATGACAGATTACTATAGATTACATGAAGGATTACATAACAGATTACTATACATTACATGACTTAGATAACAATAAAATATTATGTACAGTAGTGATGTTACAAGTCGTTCAATGACTGACTCACTGAAAGAGCCTTCTCGTTTTTGATAGATTGGCAAAATGGTTCATTGATTCGTTCAGTGATTTGTTCGTCAAATTATTTCGTTCAAATTTTTTCCGGGGCTCTTTGTAGTATAAATTAAGCCTGTGTAATTACATTAGCACCGTATATATCGTGGATCTTGGGACCAACGAAAATGCTCGCTAAATCAGTTCCAGAATTTAAATTTTAAACTTTGAAAATAAAGTCAGTAGAGGAAATTGCGGAAATTCGCGCATCAATTACATTACTACCCTAGTGATAAGGTCGGATTGGCAACGATTTTGTAGTAGCGCTGAGTCTCCACAACGCCGGACCCACCCTTTAAAAAAAAAAGAAAAAAAGCGGACCCCTAAACATTTGTTTTATTTGTCCATGCGATAATCCGTCCCTGCTGTAACGTGCAGAGAAATATTTGCTGTGACTCAGCCAGGGCTTAAACTGGGCGGGAGCCCACCTCCGGAACTTCTTCATTTTTGGCGATTATTTAAATAGTAGCCGCAGCCCCAAAATGGACGTCGTCATGAAAAAGTAATGAATTTGTGATTAAGGTCAAGCATTTTGTTGTCCAGAAAAATGGACATAAACAATTGATATGATTTATCGATTCTTTTGCAGCCATTTGATTTTTTAATCGATTTATCATAATATTAGGGCTCCTTCACTTTTTTTTTGTTAGAAATTAAGCCCTGGACTTCGTGCAATAGTCTTAATAAGGTCAACTGGCTGTAAAGCTGACTCTTCTTTGACTGTAATACATAATACTTATATATACACTTTATACGTTATATACTTACTTACTACGTAATATACGTACTTAATACGTTATATACACACTTTTAAAAACTATTACCTTAAATGTAATGGTTTAGATTTATACAATTAAGGTATAATAAAATAATTTCAGTTCTTGTCAACAGCAGGTGATTTTAATGTATTTGGGTATTAATATTTGGATATTTTGTCAATACCCCGTGATTTCGACGTTACATTCCAAATAGATGTCCCAAAGTGAATTGCTGCTGTTTTACATTCGTTAATTCGTGTACTGTGCCGCTTTGCTTGTTTACGTCTTACAGAGCAAGGGCAGCAAGGGTCATACTGCGCCGGGACCTGCAGTTTACCGAAGAATCCGGACCTCTCAAGGGATAGAGAATCAACCCTCAGTCTATAATAAGCAGTTTTAGACGGTAAGCGTTCACTTTTGGCGCCATTGGGTGACGAATCAGAGTTAACTGCTTGTTAAGGTGCGTATAACATCTGCAAGCCAAATCGTTCGCGAGCCGCTGATTCTCCAGATTGGGACGGGTTTTTAAGCGCCAAACGAATCACTTTTGAACCTTTTTTGGCGATTCGCTTCTTATTGGTTTTTTGACGAACATAAAGGCGTTCGCGGTTCAGATTGGGACAGCTTTCGTTGTTTTCCTTTCTGCTCGCAAACCTCCAGACTCCATTGTATATTATTTTGTACCTATTGATTTTCTTCCACCGTTTTTTTTATTTATTTAATTGTGAGGTGGTCAGAGGAAATTTTACTGAAACTGATTGATATTTATAAAACCAAATCTTTACTCTGGAATCCTAAACGTAAGGACAATTTAAAAAAAAAAAAAATTAAGGAAAATGCTTGGAGGGAAATAGATGCTGAGATGAATATATCTGTATTAGAGTGCGAAAATATGTTTTCTGTTCGGAAATGTGGGGTCCAGTCTTCTGCAGCAGACTCTCGAAATCAGAAGGCGACATTCGCTTGAAATTCTTACATTGGACGCTTATTTCTTGTGAATTCTAGTTCATTATTAGCTCCGTACCAATGAATGTCTTGTGCAGGTCAGTTTGCCACCAATGTCGTTGTTTCCTCTTTTTCTTGCACACACTAAAGCCGCACCACTCATCACCAAAATCGCTTAATTTTCCACATCCGAAGACATGATTGCAAGTAAATGAGAAATGGCGGGTGGTGGTTCGCGGCTTGGCTCTTTCCTTCCGCATGGATCGTTAGAAGTTCGCTGTAAAAGTAATTTCAGCGAACTGTTCGGCTCGCGAAAGGTTCGCAGATGTATACGCAACTTCAGGTGAAATCGTTTCCACTACCCCACCGATTGGGCCGTGCTCTTACACAGTCCTCTTATACCATTGGCGACTCGTGGCGCTATTTTAGTGAGGCAGAACTAGGCTGATTCACCAAAGTGAATTGCCTTAAGTTCTATACTCGTCAAGAAACCGGTTTCACTGACGGAATAAATAAGTAGGTTAATGTATTATAGTTTGGTGAATTGGCTTAACTCCTGCCTCACTAAATTTTCGCCACCAGCCGCCGCTGTCTTATGCATGTGCATAACTGATGTAAACAAAGCATTTATTTTTAACGAAGCTGAGTGTAGCAGGAAACCATGAAGCCTGTAACATCATGACATTCAAGTGACTTTAATTTATGTAAATTATACCGTTAAAATAAATCGTAAATAAAGACAGACGCTATAATTTAAGTTAAAGTATTTTCTAATTCATTCAACCCTAATCTAGAATCTATATAACACTATTCTTTTTTTATCTTTTTTTTCGTATTGACGTTGTAAATTATGAAAATATGTTTTAATTATTCGTAATTTTTAATTGTTCTTCAATGCTTGATAGTTTATATTCGCTTAAAAATGTATTTTCCTGTAAAATGGAAAAGGTTACTTAGGAAACTAAACTGAATAATATTCGAGGACGGGAAATTTGTTTTTGTCGAATATTTTCCTTTAGATTGAATAAGCGGAATATCATAACATTTATGAGTAAAAGTCAATTATGAGTAAAAGTGCAGAATAAAAGAAATATTGTCTGTTGAAAGAGGCAAAATTCTGTATAGAGCACTTCCATAAAATGTTTAAAAAAAATTACCAACAAAAAAGTACAGTTACGTTCATTCGCTACTTGAAACATTCTTTCATTCATCAAGTAATTCATTCCTTGATATCATTCATAAAATTATTCATTCCTTGATATTATTCGTGAAATTATTCATTCCTTGATATGATTCATAAAGCTATTCATTTCTTGATATAATTCATGGGGTCATTCATTTCTTGATATAATTCATAAAGCTATTCATTATTTGATATCATTCATAAAGTCATTCATTCTTTGATATCACTCCTGGAAAGTTATTCATTCTTTAATATCATTCATGAAAAGTCATTCATTCTTTGATATCATTCATGAAGTCGTTCATTCCCTTGATAGCATTCATGAAGTCGTTCATTCCCTTGATATCATTCACGAAGTCATTAATTTATTGTGCAAATCATATGTATTTATATTATATTAATCAATGTGCATTCATGTTGCATTGATCATTATGTGTTCATGTTGTATTAGTCATTATGTATTCATATTGTATTATTCAATTAAAGTTTGGAAATTTAAAAGGTAGTGCAGAAAGGGCCTCAAAAAATGGTTCGAATCCTGGCCCTCGAATGCGTCATGAAGGTCCTGCATTTAATTTACAAATCACTCGTTCATATAATAAATCATTCACCCGTTTGTTTGCGTGCTTGTTTACTTTGTCCATCTCTAAAAATATCATCAAAATTACATCAAGTTTGCGTTGGCCTAACAATAGAAAACTATAAGCAGTGTGGCCATTTAGTGGCCATGGCAACAGCAGGACATGCAAACTGTGGTTTAGCATTATAAACGAGGCTATCGGAATGCAAATGGTGCACCCGATGCAACGGGACATTTTAACTGGTCACATGATCCTAGCAACGGCGTCGTTGTTTAAATCGATGATGACGTCATCGAAAAATCTCACGCTTCCTCCATCCTTAATATCTCACAGTGTTATAAAGTAACTTCACAACACTTGGCCATTAAAAACAATGGCCTGGAAGAAGTGATATTGATTTCTATAATGAAGCTGGCTTTCTTTTTTTCTTCTTTCACTTAAAATCGAAAAAAAATTAAAAATAAAAATAAAGCGCAGGGGTGAAAAGAAACAAAAAAGAGCGGTTGGGAAAAAATGAAAATACATCCAACTAAATGATAACACAACCAACGAGATTCCACCATGTTTCGAGAGAAATCATCCTCCTCATAATTTTTATTAATTATTACTGATTAATCAAGTTCCTCTTTATTATTTTTCGCCGCTTTTAACTATTCTTCATGCACAGAATATTACCAAAATGCATTTATTTTCTGAGTTTTGGATAAATTCGCAGTATTTTTTGTTTAGCTTCAATAATGTACGGTACAAGCTGAAATTATTGTTGACATACGAGTAAATTGGAAAAAAAAAGAAAGATAAAGGAAAGGAAAGAAAAAAATCATAACATTGCCTTAGTCTGAACTTGATTAGTAAGTGGTCATAATATTGGGCTGGTAATTAACGGAGGGCATGGACGCCCATGGGGGCAGAGGGGTTCGATCCCCACTAGCTGTCAAAAATTTGATTTGCCCAATTTTGCTATACATTTATTTTCAAAATTTTACATTTTTAAATACTGTATTTTATTATCTCATTACTAATTGTCAAGCAGTATCAATTATTTTTGTAGCATTTTAGTATCTTGTACATTCACTAAACTGTTTTGCTTGATGAAGATAATACATTTTCCCAGCCCCCCCCCTCCCACCTAGAATTACTCATGTGGTTGTCATGACAGTGGGGTATGGGCACACACAGCGCCTTAAAAATTCAAAAGCACATTGCAACAATAATTTTAATACGGGCATCCATATACTCTTCCCTTTTGAAGGGAAAACTGCCTCTAACAAAAATTAAGTCATCTAACTTATTGATACACATAGGACTTAAACTTCTTTGCTTCGGTTTGTTATAAATTTACTTTTTCTAGCGTTCTGAACTGGTCATATTTCTGTAGTTGCTCAATACCCCTTCCATGCATGTTATAGCATATTTATTTATAACTGTATATAGACGTACTATTGAATAACTGTATATTGATATAGTATATTTTGTTATAATATGCATAAATTGACAGAATATTTGATAAAATGTCGATGACTATGTTGGCGGTATCATTTTAGTACGGTAAGACCCCTTATTAGCGGACACTCGTCGAACAGAGAAATTTGTCTGTAAAAGAGAAGTGACTTTAAAAGAGGGGGTGATTCTGAAGTAGCTGAAATATTACATTTTATTTATTTAAATATAATTCGAAACTTATGCATCTTTGAGCACATGACAAGGTTGAAGCAACGAACGTAAGCATTTGTTGAATATAACAAGTAAATTTACAACAAAACGTTAAATATTAAAATTTATTTACCTTGGAAAAAATTGATCAATAGCTGTTTGGTAGGTTTTACTAATCAGTCCTTCACCTTCAAAATATAGTTTTAATTGCGAGATTAAATCCACCACTCTCCTGTAGTTATGCTTATAAGATCTGGGTGGTAGTCGAGTAAACAATAATAATAATAAATTTCAAACTCATGTTTTGTGCTGATAATTGTTTACTAATTTTGCGCGATAGTATCACGGCATATTATCAAAGTTCTTTAATAAGCATTAATCATTTGAAACAACGAACCGAGTCAATTACCATTCTTTGTTAATGGGGAGGGCTATCCCATAAAGAGTTAAGGTGGGTAGTTAACACTGGTAAAATAGCAATGAAAAAGATCACTCAAGCTTTCGGACGCATCAGCAGCAGTCCTTCATCAGGAGTAATGACGATGTTAACATCGCTTAGCTTCTATCTTATTTCTCTTTAGTCCCTGTTGCAAGAAACGTCTCTAGTGAAGGCCGAAGTTCAAGCGCGTTTCGTCTATACAAGGGTTTTAGTCCAATAGAAGAATGAATCATGAAAACAGTACCCGCGTCCGTATCTGAGGATGACCGCTAAGCAGGGATTTGAAATATATTACTGTAAATCGGTTTCTGCCGGGTAATTTTTATTGGACGGTAAAAACGGGGTGACCGTATCTGAGGGGTATCCGTTAAGACGGTTTTCACTGTATTTCCATTAAATGCAAAAAATAAATACAGAAATGACAATTAATTTATTTATTGATTTTCACTTCAACCAAGAATTCATCTTCCGTTAAATTACTAATATTAAGGTATTCATATATTTTAAATTGAGCTATATACCATATGGTAAAATGATATATATAAATAGTTCCATAAATTAAAAAAATCTGTCTGTCTGTCCGTCCGTCCATCTATCCATCCATCCATCCATCTATCCATCTATTTATTTATTTATTTATTTTATAACTTACTTTAAACACCTGGTAAATGAAAATTTCACTTAATTTACTATGCAAAAAGTTAAATTTGTTTTACTAAAAAAATGCAACACGTGTTGAGAACTTATTAATTTGTACGATAAGTGGATTGATTTTAGAAAAAATATATTCACAAGTTTCTCTATTCGTCTCCTCTTCCTGTTTAAAATTTAAGTTAAAACTTTAAAAAAAAAATTTTTGTTTCAATTTTAGTGAAATTTTAAGACTTTTACGTAAAGCTCCTTGAAGCATCCACATTAAACTTATAATTGCTCCATTAACACTTCTGACTAAGTAGTTTTCACTTAACCAATAATTTAGAAGCAAAAACTGCGAATTTTTATCATCCAATTTCAAAGCATTGAGTTATTTTAATTTTATAAGCTTGTTATCTCTAGGTTCAGCCTCTTTACGAGTTTATCTGAAAAATGGAAAAGTTAACGATGATCCAGTTTAAACTTGATGAGATAACAATCAAGTCGAAAGTGTGATTATAACAGATCAAAAAATATTGACAAAAAAAAAACAGATTACGTTTTGAAAAATGTTTTCATGGGAAAACTAAAAAAATTTAACCTTGTGTTATTTTACCAAAAATAATATTATGACATGGTAATTGATACCGCGTGTATGATGTCAATGTATAAACTTCAAGTCATCTTTAAAAGAGAAACATTTAATTAACTAACTTGTAAGTTTTATTACCGCTAAGTGCTTTTAATATAGATCCAAAAAAACACATTCTTCTTTGTAAAAAAAAATGTTAAGTTTGGATCAGAGGCCTCGTGAGCACAAGAGTTTTTGTTAAAAAGAGCACAATTATGTAAAGTAATGAAATTAAAAGAGTTGATGGAAAGTGTGAAAAAAAACTCTGAGAAAGTTCAAAGAAAAATATATATATACCCTTCGACTTGATTGCCTTGGCCTGCCCAAGTAGAACTTCTCTTCCTCTTTCCATACTTCACACCAAGCAAATCATTACGATCTAATTGCAGGTCTTTGAAAGTCCTGCTGCACTCCGTATTCCTCTGGGCACAACTACAGAACTTGATCCGCTTCTCATCACTGGTTCCCTTTTCTGCATTTTTCCTGAGAAGGACGCTCCGGATAATTTCCTCAATCAGATATGTCGTGAAAAATCCGCACAAGGCGATAAATTCCGGGAACGAAAATGAGTGCTTATGACCATGATGTTGATGAGGACTGCAGACATTAGTGCCGTTGCACTCTTCAACTGTAAGGACAAAATACCATAGTTTACGTTACGTCACAAAATGGCGGTTAATAACAATTCCCTTAACAACAGCTTGATTGATGACAACTTCTACTGTCGTGCCGCGAACCCGAGTTTGGTACCAACTGTGGCGTAAAATGCCTACTACTTTTCCGACCGCCATAGTCCGGGGTTTGGATCCCCAAGCGAGAAAGGGTTTAAATTCCTTGAAAAACTGTAGGTCCCGGTTCCTTCTCTCCTGCGCCGTGGAACACAAGCACCGACGACGACGACGACAACGAAGAAGAAGAAGAGCAACAACAACAACAACTAATTTTCTTGCAATTGATGTTCAGTCACTGTGACTAATAATTGATGAGCAAACTTTTGAACAAATTTAATTAAAGATCGACAGTTAATAAAAAAAAATGAAAATGATAAAACTATCCTCATTAGAAGAGCATTAATTAAATATGTGTCATTAACATTAATCGAGCTACGATTATATCTAATTAACAATAGTTGTGTGTAAGCGAAATATTTTTTAATAACACAACAATTATAAGGCGTAAATTTATAAACACTAATGAATTTTTCCTTCTTTCCTGGCTTTTAGATATTTTTCTGACTGGTTTTTTGTTTTGTCCGAATCATCGCTATCCTCCGCTTTGTATGCTCCGCTTTATTAGTTTATAGTGTTAATAGACATCGCGTGAGAAATATCATAGTTCGAAATTTGTGGAACAAAATTTAAGTTTCGTTATTGGAAAAATTATTTATTTTTCCAGCGAAAATTCAATATCCACTTCAAACTCACATTATTCACGAAGTCACATTATTCAAATTTGTGTATTAATGTCCCGAAAATTTGTGTATTAATGTCCTGAAAATTTGTGTATTAATGTCCCGAAAATTTGTGTATTAATGTCCTGAAAATTTGTGTATTAATGTCCTGAAAATTTGTGTATTAATGTCCTGAAAAAAATTTGTGTATTAATATCCTGAAAATTTGTGTATTAATGTCTTGAAAATTTGTGTATTAATGTCCTGAAAATTTGTGTATTAATGTCCTGAAAATTTGTGTATTAATGTCCTGAAAATTCGTTTATTTTGTACCTGAAAATAGATATGCCTTTTTATTGTACGTCGTTTTGTTTCATCATAGGACAAGTGTTGGCAAACGTGTTGAAAAAATAGTCTGCCCTTTTCCAAAAAGTGCATATTTCTGATGATCCAGAAAATTCAAAAAGAAAAATTCTCCTGAACGATTTTCCCAAGGTTTGTCACGTTCCACACTTTCTCATATAATTTAATTCACGTTCCTGAACTTCAAAACATATCAACTTCAAAAACTTGATTTTCTATATTTCTACCTCCACGTCACGTATGTGATATTCAGCCCACAGGAATCTGATTTAAAACTTTTCTTCAACACATAAAGCAATTTTAGGCAAACTTTTGATTTACTCGCTTTTTAAACGATTTTATATTTCATCGAGTTTTACGATTTATTGAACCAATACAATAGAGGAAATTCAACTCTGTTGCTTAGTAGTTTTAATAGAAAAAAAAATGTGCATTAATTATTGCAAGTTCAAAATTATTTTTAAAATAATAATTTTTTATAAGAATGCAATTCGTCCTCTTAGCAAAATCAGTATCGGTCTCGTGAAATGTTATTGATACAGTCAGGGCCGAAGATAGTATTTACGATCCCCTAGGTAGTTCAACAGATCGGCCCTACCAATCAATTCCTACCCACCCCCCCATTTTCCCGCCTACCATATGTTAATTGTTAAAGATTGACGAATAACCAAGCTCGTAAGGTTTTTACTATCCTTCTTTTATACATATATATGTATATATATAGCACTCAAATGTTTGATCGAATTTTTGAATACTCATTATAAATATTTATTTCTACATGTTGGCACTTTATTGGTACAAAAATGTTGACATATAAATGCGGTTAGACGATGGCAGAGTAAATTTAAGCAAACAGAAATGTAATAATATTATGTTTATTATTACATTTTTCTATTAACAAAGTAGCTCTCCAAACTTCTAGGCATTTTTCCCTTTAACCCCTCAGTCTCTGCACCCCCTAGGTGTAATTAGCGGGTTTCAATAGATATTGAACCCGCTATTGCTTTTGGTTTTTCTGTCTATCTGCCTGCCTCCCTGTCTGTCTGTCTGTACGCAATAAAAAGGGTAAGGTAAAGGTCTTCCGTAAATGCAATAATGATGGCTATTGTTAACATTGAAAACCTACCGAGTTACTTGAGAATTAGAGAGTTGCGGATTAGAGAGTTGCGGATTAGAGAGTTGCGAATTAGAGAGTTGCGGATTAGAGAGTTACAGATTAGAGAGTTGCGAATTAATGTTAATTAAAACTGGCTAAATTCAAATATTGACCTTAGGCGATTTTCTTTCACTCGTTTGTTGAAAGACTCGATATCCATGGTATCCAAAAATGTGGTAACATATTTCCTGAAGTATATTCAGAGAAACAGAAGAAGGCGGGAAAAAAGCCAAAAGTAATATTTGATGGCAGATTTTGCTAAGATATGGATCAAAATTCTGAGAATTTGCACCAACAGTGACAGCAAAGCCATCGATTCGTTTTTCATCCTGCGTCCTCGATGAGGACACAGCTGTTCCAAATAACAAATTTATCCATGCGCCCCACAAAGCTTCCATCTGTTATAAATCTCAAATTCTATTTTCCTATATTTTTATCTCGGCATGCTAATGTTGGAAACGTTTTACTGAGGAAGGGATTGGTAACTTGGTGACGTCACATAATTTAAATACCGTTTTTTATCAGGGGCGTAGCATAAAAATTAAGGGGCTCATGCGGCTTTAAAAATGATTAAACTTTTCATCGTTAGTGAGAATAGTTTATTTTGATGTCAGTTGGTGAGTGCTTGAGCCTCTGAGCTCCCCATTGGCTCTGCCACTTACTGTAATGAAATGATTTGACATTTAAAAAACTGAAAAGAAGATTGAATTTAAGTCCAAATTTAATTATTCCATATAAACTATAAATGGAATTGGAAATTTCTAGCCTAACAAACTATTGAACATTCGTCTAAACCATTACCTTGAAATTAACGAGAATCGTAATAAAAAAGCGAATCAAGAATAGGAAAAGGAATTTTAAAAATTAATTTAATCTAATTTGGCGTTTGAGCGAGAAAAAAATGCTAACGAGATCACATTTCTTTCTAAGCCAAAAAAAATTGGCTTTAAATCAGCTGTTAGCATTTTTTTGTTTTAAGTATTTTTGTTTCGTTGGTTGAGGAATACAACTTTGTCAGTTTTTTAAAAACAAGTGTGAAATGGTTTTTTAATAATAAGCAAAGTTTTAATACACATTTTTGTAATATATGTTTCAAAATTTAAATTTTTCTGCAGGATAGAAGTTTGTTTGTTTGTTTTTTTAATTTTGAAAGGACCAGAGGAATTCCCCAAAGCCTTGCTGATTGATTCTAAACTAAAAAAAAAGCATTTCAGAATCTTTCTGATCCTTTGTTATTATTAAATAATCGAATATTTATTAATTCAATCACTTGTTTGATATTTCGTTAGTTCCCTCGTTGTTTTCAGATTTCGAAAAACAAACTGCTTGGAGTCAGGGGCGCTGAGGGTCAATGGGGGCCGCCAGTGTCTTCGACCGGCCCCCTCACCCCTTCCCTGGTCTGTCCCCCCCCCCACAGCATAGATCCTTGCCAGAGCGGACCCCTAGACTTCACCCGGAGCCCCGGGCTGCAGCCCCTGCTACCTCCACTTCTAGTCGGCATAGGGTTGGAGCTCTCTCTGGCTATCAGTACATTTTTGCTTGGGTTTTACGGCGCAAGGATAACTAAGGTCAAAAATAGGTGGAACCGCTAACGTTTATCGCAGTAGTCCGTGGTTGAAAGTCTGCAAACCTAGTAACAGTGCTTTGTTTACAAATATTCGTCAGCAATTTCATTTTGCCAAAACCATCAGTGTTATTACGAAAATGAAATGCTGGAGTACAAAATTTTTATAAATCAACAAATTTCATCACGCGTTTTGGATTCTAACGTGGGAATTTGAATTATCATCGGGGACGGATGATGTGTTATTTTCTGAGGGCTAGATGGGACATATGGGCACAAGGGCGGACAAGTTGGGGGGCAGGGCGCTAATAGGTTCGGCAGGGCGTTGCGCCCTTCTATTTCGCTTTAGATGAAACACTAATATATATCAGTTGCGTCGTCTGAACATTTCGTTTGGGTATGCTATACATGTTACAAAATTAACGTTAATGTAAACAGTTGATTACATTGTTATCGATGTTTGAAAAGAGTTGCGGTTCTAGGATTAGGCCCAGGGGAGGGTCATGACCCCCAAATATAACTGGATTTTATTTTTTAATTATAATGAAGAAATTTAAAGGTCTCTACTACACATAGGCAGGAATTTGTGCCCCCACATTTTTTTTGTCCAGCACGGCAACTGTTCGAAAGGTTTAAATATGCACATCACACCAGAGCTCACCTTACTTGGTTCCATATAATTTTATTATTGAATGCTTTAATTTATCAATTAATACGATTTCAAATATGCTCAACACAATTTCAAATAGACCAACGGATAAGTTTTTCATACGCCATTTATCTCACAGAATTTGCATTTTGTGGTATGATTAGGTTATTAAAGAAAGGTTGAATTACCTCATTTTGTTGTTTATTTATACACAAATTCCATTCTCTCTCTCTCTTTTTTTTTTAGAAAACGCGTTAGAACAGCATCACAAAACAGAGGTTTCCCTTTCAGTTCCAGCAATAATGTCTTTCCAATTGCTAGTAAACTACTTAAGCCGCATAGCCTTTCTTGCGTTTACGTTCCCCGATAATACGTATAAATTCTCTTCAGGGCCAGAAAAGAAATTTCGACTGTAGCGGTTGGGCTTGGAAGTGACATGATAAGTTCTGCTAACTTATGAATTTCTTAAAATGTAACTTGAAGTTGATTTTCATTCATAAATTTTAAGTCATAAACAAGATTCACAGCAAAGTCACCAGAAGTAAATAATACTTTATTTCATTTTTTAAGTGAATATAATCAAAAATCTGGCCATAGAAATCCTTAAGTTTTCTAAAGGGAAACATCTCGCATATTGACCATACTTTTGGCTACAAAGAAGTTGAACAAGTTAGTTTCAAAAGTGAAGAGTATCTTTCTTTCTTTCATCCTCAGACACATGCAATTGACTGTTTGCAATTGACTGTACAGACATTGCAATTGACTGTACAGTCGAGAACTAGAGCTATTTTTCTCTTCAAACCCTTTCTGACTTTTAGGCCTCGGTTCAACAATTGCCCACTTTTTTTTTTTTTCTTTTTTTAAGGTAGAAATCCAAATATCTTCAAATCCATGCTCCCTGTCATTTCTGAACTGCTCTATACTGCCATGAACATTCTTACAACAATACACTATATTATAGGATAAAGTTTGCTTTATATTATTCAAGATATCACTTTTTAAACAGAATTTTAACCTTTTGCTGTCACACGTAAAGTACCTCTGTAAGTAGTTTTCTATAACGCGTGTTTTCATACTTTGATTTACAACTACAGGAACACTATTCGTAAAATACAAACTTTTGGTAAATGTTTGGTGTATAAATGTGATTAAATATGTAGTTTATCACCTCATCATTACTCATCATTTATCATACATCATTTATCACTGACATCATTTTAAGTTTTCTGTAAGTCCTGTTACTATTATATACACTTAATTTATTTTATTTTTATTTGTTAATTTAGCTATCACTTAATTTATTAATCACATTATTTAATAATCATATAAATTTAATAAACACTTAATTTATTTCATTGTTTTATTTCAATTTTTATTTTTAATCAATTTATTGATCGTTTTTAATGTAAATAGTTTACTATAACATGAATATTTTCGAGCCTTTCTGCGCGCAACTAAATAACGGAACTAAGTAGGCCGGAGTTGACTTAAATCCGG
>QLNU02014176.1:71539894-71571637 GCA_006491805.2 Dysdera silvatica
AAATACGTATGGAGAAGAATTGGAGAAGATTTCCATCCTGAGTGCATTACACCTACCGTGAAACACCCAGTTAGTGTTATGATTTGGGGTTGTATAACATCAAGAGGTGTGGGCAGAATTTGCGTGATCAATGGGAATATAAATGCCCAAAGATACATAAATGAAATACTTGAGCCCAAGCTGCAGCCTTCTGCATGTGATCTTTTCCAAGATAATGAAGCATTTATATTTCAACAGGATTCAGCTCCATGTCATGTTGCTCGTGTGTGCAAAAAATGGTTTCAAGATCATCATATTCAACTGCTGGAATGGCCTGGAAATAGCCCAGACCTTAACCCCATCGAAAATCTATGGAGCCGGCTAAAGAAGCTTGTTAGTCGGAAGCAACCCAGCAATAAAACACAATTAACAGAAGCAATAATTCAATCTTGGTTTCATATTATAACAGCTGCAGAACTAAAGAACTTGGTTCACTCCATGGGAAAGCGTTGTAAGGCCGTAATTAAGGCTAAAGGTTACCCAACTAAGTATTAACTGGTATGGTGAACATTTTTGTATATCTCATTTTTTCTATGTATATCACCTTTCTTCTTTATGAATGCTGTTCTATTAAAATACGATTCATAAATGTTATTGCATTACAATCTTGATTAAATTACCTTTCCAATGATATATAATTTTATAGTATTGGTACAAAAAAAAGTGGTGTTATTAGCCATCAAACCTCTAAAATAATCTTTTTTCAAAGGGTTTCCACAATTTTGTCCACTACTGTGCATGCAGCGAAGCATTTGTCTCTCATGGATAGAAAGCCCGGCCCGCACCACTTGAAGGCGGAGTAGGACACTAGGTTACTGGCCTGGGCGGTTCTACATATCCTCACATGCGTTCAGAGTGTGGGTCCCCTTCCAGTTAGATACTAGCAACCCTTTTACAGGCCACACACACACATATATATATATGGCCTGCAAAAGGAGTACTGATATCTAACTGGAAGGAGACCCACACGCTGAACGTATGTGACGATGTGTGGAACCAGTCCGGCTAATAACCCAGTGCCCTACCCCGCCTTCAAGTGGTGCAGGCTGGGCTTTCTATCCAAGAGGCAAATTAATATTTGCTGCACGGATGGAAAGGCGGAAGGGGAGGGCTAATTCACCAACCCGTCTAGCCAGCGTGGTGAAATGATGGCTAATTCCTCCAATATGCTAATACACCAAAAACCATGGCCCCTAGTCTCCAGGTGCTGGAGTGCTCCTGATCAAGGCAGCGGTCAGCGTGGCATGAAAGCAGGGGGTGCTAAGAATCACTGGAATGGCCCAGGCTGCCGTTTGTTATTGACCTTGGCAACGTATAATGGACGATCCCTTGCTTCTGAAGCAAAACTTCAAGAATTGGAAGAAGAACTTGACAAGATCAAATGGGACATTGTAGGACTCAGTGAAGTTAGAAGAAAAGGTGAAGAGTTGGTGGAACTTAAAAGTGGACATTTGTTTTATTATAGAGGAACGGAAACTGGAAGAACAAGTGGTGTTGGCTTCTTAATCAACAAAAGAATTAAAGACTACCTTCTTGAAGTCGAAAGCACGTCAGATCGAGCAGCGAGGCTCGTTGTTCAACTAACCCAGCGATACCAACTTCAGATAGTACAGGCATATGCACCAACATCAAGCCATACCGACGAGGAGGTTGAGGAATTCTATGAAGAAATCAAACAGCTACATACCAAGGGGAAACAACATATCAAGCTCATCATGGGGGATTTCAATGCAAGAATTGGACAACAGGAACAAGGAGAGACATCGGTTGGTAAATACGGATATGGGGAAAGGAATGAACGTGGCGATCAACTCATCGAATTTGCAGAAGCTGAAAATCTTAGCATCATGAATTCATTTTTTAAGAAGAAACCGCAAAGAAAATGGACATGGAAACACCCAAATGGGGGAACTAGTGAAATTGACTATATCCTGGCAAACAAGAAATCAATTATTGAAGATTGCAGCGTACTGAACAGATTTAATACTGGAAGTGATCATCGAATGGTGAGATGTAAAATGCACTTAAATACTAAATTAGAAAGGCAGAAGCTCATTAGGAAACAAGTATGTAAGAGGGTGGATTTAAAGAAATTAAAAGAAAATACCGAGGCATTCAAGTTGGAATTAAAAAATCGCTTTTCTGCACTGGAAGGACTTATTGAAGAAGTTGACATCTCAGAAGCAAATGAAAACATTGTTAAGACAATAATTGAAACTGCTGGGGAAATTGGTGGTGTAATATGTAAAAAGCAGAATAGCAAATTATCTGAGAAGACGAAACAACTCATGAAAAGGCGAAGACTTATGAAGGTGGACAATCAAAATACCAGTCGCAAGATCGAGTATGTAGAACTTTGCAAAACTTTGCGCAAAAACATGAAAGAAGATATAAGAAAATTCAATTGTGAGTTAGTAAGGAAGGCCATTGAAAGCAACAAGAGCCTTAGGGTTGTTAAAGGGAGTTTGTCTATTGGGAAGAAACACATCATTGCATTAAAAGGAGAGGATGGCACTGTAACAAGAAATAGGGAAGAAATACTTAGAAGAGTTGAAGAATTCTACAGAAAGCTGTATGAGGGAAACAGTGGATTAAACGAAGACTCTGAGATAGTCGAAGGAACAGCTCCTAAAATCTTAAAAGAAGAAGTAGCATTTGCAATAAAAAGTATGAAGAAAGGAAGAGCCCCTGGTGATGATGGTATTACATTAGATATCCTAAAAGAAGCTGGAGAATATGTAGAAGACATACTTGCAAAATTCTTTACCAAATGTCTTAACAGCGGTAACATACCAAACCAATGGGATTCTGCAACAGTAATTCTTTTGCATAAAAAAGGTGATAAAGAGGATTTGAAAAATTACCGACCAATTAGCTTGTTACCTGCTATTTATAAAATCTTCACAAAAGTGCTAACACATCGCCTGCAGAAAAAATTAGATGCAGCTCAACCAAGAGAACAAGCTGGATTTCGAAGTGGATTCAGTACAGTGGACCATATTCAAGTATTAAGAGAATTAATTGAAAGAACACATGAATATGAACTTCCATTGTGTGTGGCATTTATTGACTATGAGAAGGCCTTTGACTCTATTAAAACATCAGCAGTCATCAACTCTTTAAGATCAACAGACATTGAGGATGTGTACATTGACATGGTGAAACGTGTGTATAAAAATGCAAGTGCAAAATTTCGGTTACATAAAGATACCAAAACTATCAAACTTGGCAAAGGGGTGAGGCAGGGAGATACCATTTCTCCAAAACTTTTTACTTCAGCTTTACAGATGATTTTTCAGCAGATAAATTGGAATAACAAGGGAATAAAAATAAATGGTGAATATTTAAATCATTTGCGGTTTGCTGATGACATTGTTATTTTTTCAACGAACCCATTAGAACTCCAAGACATGGTACAGGAGCTCTCAACTAGAAGTAAAGAAGTTGGACTCAAGATGAACCTACAAAAAACTAAGATCATGTTCAATAA
This sequence comes from Dysdera silvatica, assembly GCA_006491805.2. NCBI lineage: Eukaryota > Metazoa > Arthropoda > Arachnida > Araneae > Dysderidae > Dysdera > Dysdera silvatica. Next base: position 71,543,424 of record QLNU02014176.1, read on the forward strand.
TTTCGTAGAGGAAACAAAAATACAAGTTGACAACATTGAGCTAGAAATTGCTGATTCATATATTTACCTTGGCCAGCTGATTTCAATGGATGGCAACATTATGAAAGAACTCAACAGACGTATTAAACTTGGCTGGAGTGCATTTGGAAGAAACAGTTTTATCCTGAAGGGGAAATTGCCTTTGTGTCTAAAAAGAAAGGTCTTCAACCAGTGTGTATTGCCAGTCCTCTCTTATGGATCAGAGACATGGAGTCTAACAGTTGGAGCAATACGAAAGTTACAGACAACGCAAAGGAGCATGGAGAGGTGCATGCTTGGAATAACTAGGAGAGATCGAAAAAGAAACACTTGGGTGAGAGAGCAAACTAGAGTAGAGGACATCATTGTTAAAGTAAAAGGGCTGAAATGGCGATGGGCTGGGCATATTGCAAGAAGAACTGATCAACGATGGACAACAGAAATTCTGAACTGGATTCCAAGAGACCACCGAAGACCTAGAAAACGTCCTCAAACTAGATGGGTGGATGAAATAAGAAAACAGGTTGGGGTGACGTGGAAGCGAATTGCTCAGGATAGACTTGTGTGGAAAGCATTTGGAGAGACCTTCATCCAGCAGTGGATAGATAATGGTTGAATATGATGATATATATGGCCTGCAAAAGGGTTGCTGGTATCTAACTGGAAGGAGACCCACACGCTGAACGTATGTGACGATGTGTGGAACCGGCCAGGCCAGTAACCTAGTGTCCTACCCCGCCTTCAAGTGGTGCAGGCTGAGCTTTCTATTTATGTGGCAAATTAATATTTGCTACACGGATAGAAAGGCGGAAGGGGAGGGCTAATTCACCAACCCGTCTAGCCAGCGTGGTGAAATTATGGCTAATTCCTCCATTATGTTGACACACCAGAAACCATGGCCCCTAGTCTCCAGGTGCTGGAGTGCTCCTGATCAAGGCAGCGGTCAGTGTGGCATGAAAGCAGGGGGTGCTAAGAATCACTGGAATGGCCCAGGCTGCCGTTTGTTATTGACCTTGGCTACGTTTAATGGACGATCCCTTGCTTCTGAAGCAAAACTTCAGGAATTGGAAGAGGAACTAGACAAGATCAAATGGGACATTGTAGGACTCAGTGAAATTAGAAGAAAAGGTGAAGAGTTGGTGGAACTGAAAAGCGGACATTTGTTTTACTATAGAGGAACGGAAACTGGAAGAACAAGTGGTGTTGGCTTCTTAATCAACAAAAGAATTAAAGACTGTCTTCTGGAAGTTGAAAGTACATCAGATCGAGCAGCGAGGCTTGTTGTTCAACTAACCCAGCGATACCAACTTCAAATAGTACAGGTATATGCACCAACATCAAGCCATACCGACGAAGAGGTTGAAGAATTTTATGAAGAAATCAAAGAGTTACACACCAAAGGGAAACAACATCGAAACATCACTCAATTCAATCAATTCAATTCAAATCAATTATTGAAGATTGCAGTGTACTGAACAGATTTAATACTGGAAGTGATCATCGAATGGTGAGATGTAAAGTGCACTTAAATACTAAATTAGAACGACAGAAGCTCATTAGGAAACAAGTAAGTAAGAGGGTGGATCTAATGAAACTGAAAGTAAATACCGAGGCATTCAAGTTGGAATTAAAAAATCGCTTTTCTGCACTGGAAGGACTTATTGATGAAAGTGATATCTCAGAAGCAAATGAAAACATTGTTAAGACAATAGTTGAAACTGCTGGGGAAATTGGTGGTGTAACCTGTAAAAAGCACAATAGCAAATTATCTGAGAAGACGAAACAGCTCATGAAAAGGCGAAGAGATATGAAGGTGGACAATCGAAATACCAGTTCCAGGATTGAGTACATAGAACTTTGTAAAACTCTGCGCAAAAGCATGAAAGAAGACATAAGAAAATTCAACTGTGAGCTAGTAAGGAAAGCCATTGAAAATAACAAGAGCCTTAGGGTTGTTAAAGGAAGTTTATCTGTTGGGAAGAAACACATCATTGCATTAAAAGGAGAGGATGGCACCGTAACAAGAAATAGGGAAGAAATACTTAGAAGAGTTGAAGAATTCTACAAAAATCTATACGAAAGTAACAGTGAATTAAACGAAGACATTGAAATAGTCGAAGGAACAGCTCCTAAAATCTTAAAAGAAGAAGTCTAACAGTTGGAGCAATACGAAAGTTACAGACAACGCAAAGGAGCATGGAGAGGTGCATGCTTGGAATAACTAGGAGAGATCGAAAAAGAAACACTTGGGTGAGAGAGCAAACTAGAGTAGAGGACATCATTGTTAAAGTAAAAGGACTGAAATGGCGATGGGCTGGGCATATTGCAAGAAGAACTGATCAACGATGGACAACAGAAATTCTGAACTGGATTCCAAGAGACCACCGAAGACCTAGAAAACGTCCTCAAACTAGATGGGTGGATGAAATAAGAAAAGAGGTTGGGGTGACGTGGAAACGAATGGCCCAGGATAGACTTGTGTGGAAAGCATTTGGAGAGACCTTCATCCAGCAGTGGATAGATAATGGTTGAATATGATGATGATGATATATATATATACAAAAAAAAAATATGTATCATGTGTTCAATATCTACCATTTGTATTGGTTTCTCTCTTTTGGCCGGAGTACATTAGAAAGCGAGCATACACACTTTTGCCAAAAGTATTGAACGAGTATCTACTACACTAGTAAGTACAGTTGTCCATTTCGTTAAACGGGGTTCAGATAACCTGGTTCTGCTATATATTTAATAAAATGCCATAGGAGATGGGGGGGTTCAAGCCTCCCATTGGGTTTCCATTGGGGCCCCCTGGTTTTGTTTAACGCCAAATCGCATGATCTGTTAAAAAAGTACTTCAGCCACCCCCAAACTTTTTGAATTGCTACATCCTTGAATCAAATTGAAATTTAAGTGTGACTTTCCTCGGTTATAACTAAGGTGTCTACTAAAAATAACAACCCTGTTTCCTTGACTAGTTTTGTATATTCCTTGACCTTACAAAAGTTTTTCAACCTTCTTTTTTACGATTAATAAAATGGCTATATATAAAATAGTTGAAAATCTCTAACTATTGCCAAATTATGGAAAAATATATCTGGAAATCACTAACAATTGTTGAGTATTGACAACAATAACCGAATGTAAATTAGTAAAAAATCGTTAAAATATCATACGAAAATTACAATTCAAAGCATGCGTAAAATTGAAAAAGACTGGCATAACGATGACCTACAGCATCGATTTAGTGACCTTTTCTTGACTTCCGCGACCTAGTAAACACCCTGGTTATTACTTAATGCAGCCTTCAAACATGAAAAGGTTCCCCATTCCTGTTTTAGGTGGAACTAAAGATCCTGGACATGAAAAGTTTGCACGATTTAACCCTTTAAAATGCCCAGATTCAATCACTAAGGCCTAACATTGACAAAACAAGAATAAATGGAACACGCAATTGAAAAAACAAAAAAATGTTTTACTCGGGACAACTACCAACTAGCAGCAGAATTTTGATAACCGAAAAATATACACCTCTGTCTTATTGTAGAATAGTTTATTTAATATCACGTTCTTAAAAAAAAGATCATACATGGTATATATATAAAAATTTACAATACAGTTTCATACTAAATAAAGAGTATAAATCAAGTGTAAAAGATTCCGATGATAAAATCAAAATCCAGAATATGACTGCTTATCGAATGCTCTTCATCATATCGCTTTTCTTTTCATAAGAAATTGAAGGAAGTTTCTTCTTCTTCGGATCTACGGCGAAGCAATTCCAGAGCCTCAAAGTTTCATCAGCGCCAGCGGACATGACAGTAGTGCCATCGGGGCTCATTGCCAGGTTTAAAATGCGAGCGGTATGTCCTATAACAGAAACAATACAATTAAGAGAGAACGAGGTTCTCACCCACATTGGAGGAAAATAAATCCCTAACCAACTGCAGGGGCTCAGCCGTGGGGAAAAGAGTTTCACATTCATGGGAGACTCAGCTGTCCAAAACAGGTTTTCCTCCTACTTTTCCTGGTTTGACCAAAAAACTATTTTCCCCTGGGGATAAACTTCAGTTTGATATCGCCATGGCCTATCATAACTTATAAAAACATACAATAAGTACATTTATATAGTATATGTGTATAATGTGTCCTATTAGACAACTAAAATCTAATTTAAAAATATATATTCATTAGATTGTAAAAAACTGTTAGAAATAAAAATGATTGTAAATAAACTGTTAGAGTATATGAAGAATGTTTTGTAAAAAAGTATAAACACATGTTTTGAAAGCAACCCTCCACCAAGTGTGCTACAGGTACTTTTTACCCCACTTTAAGATTTTGCTTCTTTATATGTCCCTCACCTGTTGTTATTCCTATGTTTTTAACATTATCCTATGTTTGTTGTCTATGTGGTTGTTATGTGTTGTCTATGTTTTTAACATTGATTCCTATGTTTTCAACATTGAAACTGCTGTTCTTGCTGAGGTTAATTAAAAAGGGTTTTTTTTCGTCAGATTTTAATAAAGGTAGAAGGCTATTGTTAGATTCAACAACAGAAATACAACGTATTCATCTTAATAATGGCTTCCTATACTGTTGTCAATTGGGATATGAAGTAACGCAAACTTAAGTACAATTTCTAAAATTGGCAACATGCCAAATTTTCCTTTTGATATTTTGATTGATTGATTGATTGTTTGGCTTTTTTATGGCGCAAGAGCATCTGGGCTATACTGCACCTTTGACATTTTCCAAAGATATTGATATTTTCCAAATGTTGTACATGTCACTTTTCGTATCAGGCAACAAATATTGTATATAATTTCAATTTATATATTTGGCAACAATATGCATTTTGGCATTCGGAATTCTATAATAAAAAGTTAGTCTTCCATTTATTATTGATGTGTTCATATGCATAGCTCTGACAAAAACGGCATACTAGTTTCTCTAACGTCGAAATTGAATTCATTTATTTTTTCCAATATTAATGAATTATTCTAAACTTTTAAAGCTTTAATAAAATACTTCATTTAGATCCGATACAAGACTTGAAAATTAACACAACATATGGAACTGCACTCGGAGTATTTGGGTGAGGGTTAGAAAATATTAATTGTAGAAATTACATCTTGTATTTTAGCTATCATAGACAAATGATAGTCTTTCTAAAAATTTAAAAAACTTCAAAAATTATTGAATAGATTTTTAATGTGCTCCATATATGATAATCTTGACGATTTTTCCTTTTAAATCTTTGTGTTTATGGCACTGTGATAATGATTTAATCAATAATTTGATAGAGCTTTCCTACAAACGAAGAGTCAAGAATTTTGGCCACACCATGGAGATAACACTTTTTCTGGATAGAAAATATAACCAAATAGGAAAATCTGACTTGTACGAGAACTGGAACAACTAATTTGTATTAAAATCTGACTATCTGAAACTAGATATTTCATCATGAATTTGTAAGTTTTATGGAATAAGAATAGCAAGATTCACGCTGTGCTGGGACCTACAGTTTTCCAAACCACTTAAGGCCTAGGGAACCAACCTCCAGACCACAGTGAGCAGTTTGCCGATAAACCTTCTTGGCACTGCCGGGACAACAGCACATTAGACGAAAGCATTACCACTGCACCGCAGCAAGGCCATTTCATCATGGAAGAACAAAAATCTACTTGCCTGTGAGTTCAGTGACTTTAACCATTTGGGGGTACTTCCAGATGTTTAGCTCGCAGTTTGCAAATCCGTGACCAGAAATCAGCTCGTTATATTCCTCTGACCACAGGATAGCACACACCTGGAGAAATGATAAAGCAAAACAACATATTCAAAATTTGCTTTATCGACACAATCAAATAATGGACATCAAGGAATTGGAGCATTTTCTTCATTATTCTTTATAACCATATACAGTCAAACCTTGGTAAGACCAACACGCTTAAGACGAATTACTTTTAATACGAACCGTTTTCTGAAGTCCCGTCAGATTGTATAACATACTATTCTTTCCGGACGAAACGAATTACTGTTAATACGAACTGATTTTCTGTTCCCCTTGGTGTTCATCTTAACGAGGTTCGACTGTATATCATAAATCAGACTAACCTAAATCATTCGTTCATTATACAATCATGATTATATTCACCAAGTTTATTATATTCTGAATTTATTATATCCGAATTCCACTGTGCAGCCTTCGGATGATGAAAACACCGGAGGCTGTCGTTTACACTGAATTGAAAAGGGGAAAATTTAGCAATTGACATTAAAGTGTTGGTTCCGTTATGCGTTGGCAGAGATCATACAAGACCAAACGTGGACATGACTAACATTACAATTACCAGTATTCAATATTTTTTAATGTTTGTGCTTTATGACGTAAGGACAGAAGCCATGCCGCACTGTAGCCCATGGTTTGCCGGGAAATCCCAACCTCTTAAGGCACCAACTCACAGACTAGAGCAGGGGTCGAAATTAACTTTTTAAATCAGGTGCACAAGTGCACCCAAGTCTTGTAACTTAGGTGCACTAAATACTAGTTAGGTGCATACATAGGCATATGCAGCAAGTTCATAAGGGGTTACAGAGCTACAACTCACATATTCCTATGCTAAATATACAAAATTTCATTGCAATGGGAGTTACAACCCCCCATCAAACACCCTCTGCATATGCCAGTGGGTACACAAGTAACTAACAAAATAGAAAGTAAACCTCAACCTTAAAAACGGGTAAAATGTAAGTATAACAATTATATTTAAGTATGTAAGTCTAGCAAATGCTAGGGGAATGCAATTGGATTTCCCTAACACCGGAAGAAAAATTAAAAAAAATCCTTCAAGAAAAAATGTGGACGTTTTCCGGGTTATAAATCGTGACTTTAGGTAGAGAATAGATTTTTATAATTGATTCCAGAAGGGATATCCTGGCACTTGCCTCCCCACCCCCCCTATAAATCATCAATAAATAGTAAGATAGATTCCTTGGGCAAAACTGGCAAGAAGTTCGAATTCCTTGACTTGTCCTAGTGCTATAAGTCCAAATGTCTTTTACAGAAATAGAAACCATACAATACTTAAATCGAGAAAAAGCATTCTGGCTTACACATTTACGATTTTGAAAAAGGAAAGCATTAGCATACTTTACGTCCCCCAAATGCATTATGGGTCGTCTAGAACAGGATTGACATATTAAATTGGTTGTATTTTAATGAGGCAAGGACAGCGAAGGCCATTTGGCACCGAACAAGATGACTAACACACTTTAATGTGAACTTTGAACCAGGACGCATTTACGAAACAACCACATCTAATAGGACTCAAACCCAGTGACTAAATGGCCTGAAGACAATTTTCATAATTCCTGATGAACAGGTAAGAGAGAAAAGAACGTTGCGTGGAGAGGGGCAACGGTGAGGGTGTATACCCAGCCTCTGTATGAATTTTACAGTGAAAGAATGGCAAGGATAATACAGTTACGGGACCTACAGTTTTCCGAGGAATACAAACCTCTTAGGGCCTAGGGAATCAACATCCACACCCTACCTCTGAGATCAGCACAGGTCTGTAATAGCAATTATATTACAGGCTATGTATCCATGTGCTTGTGTAAAGTATGTTAATAAAAGTTATTTTTTTAAAGTTCACTGAGACTGGAAAAACTTTGTTACGAGACACATACTATTGATGAACTTACCTGGGATTTTGCATTAATTGAATTCAAAGAGGTCCCCAAATTGCAATTCCAAAATCTAATATGACGATCCGCAGTGCCTCCCCCAGAGGCCAAAACATTGCGTTTCCATGGACACCAAGCAATAGCCTATAAATAAAAAAGTTTTGTGCAGACATAAACCCTAGTTTATATGTAAATAAGTTTCAATTTTCCTTCTAATATAATATATTTAAATCTATCAACTTGCGTAACATTGCATACTCCTTATCAGCAATACATACTCAAAAAATCATGCACCAATTATCATAAACTAAAAATATTCATTAATAAACTACCTCTTAATAAAACATACATGCTTTGCTTTTAATTTAAAATTGAAGTTTTAAAACATCAACCCTCTTTCCACTGCAGGCAAGACATTATTAAAAGAACAAGTCGCAGAGTATTTCCGTATTCCCAAAAAAAAAATGCAGCGAAGCCTGAAAAGTGGGTAAATAAAGAACGCTACAAAATATTATCACCCTTTGAGGGTTAACACAATTACCAAATAATCGTCACTGCACAAAAACCATGGGGCATGTTTTTGTAATTTTGCAAGGGTTGTTTTTTATAGATAGAAACAGGGCTCCCACTCATATGGGGGGGGGGAATTCCTTGACTTTTCCAGGCTTTCCCTCTCACCTGGTCAGCCGAATTCCCTAACCAATCATAAAACCTTCAGCTAAATTTCGGTTATGAGGGAAAATAGTCTCACGTTCATGTGAGATTTAGCTATTCAATATAGAAGTTAAAGTTTTCCCTGACTTTTCCAGGTTTTGACCAAAAAATCTTGTTTTTCCCTGACTTTTAGGAACGATTTCAAATTCCCTGACAATTCCAAGTTCTACAGGTTACATGGGAAACCTGTAGAAACCTCCGGCCCACATTGAGCTCAAGCTAAAGCTTTCAAAGTATAGGGGAAAGAAAAAAAAGAGACATCGCCGCCTAGAGTCGAACTAGGGCACCTCTGTTAGATCCAGAGTGCTCAAGTGTGGGTATCAGAGACTTCTACTTATAAAAAGTGCTTCGCAGACTCAGTAGCAGATTAAAGTTTTTGAGGCCCCAATAAAATAGTTCAAAAGGATCGTCTACAAAAGAATACGTCTCTCAGGGTGTCTACCCAAATTCTATTTCAAACTTCCCTGACTTTTCCAGGTTTTCTAGACTAAATCTTAATACACTTCCAGTCGCTAATTACAATGCACAACACGTTAAAATTTGCGAAATCAAAACAAATTTCAAGACCATAAAATTCACTAACGCAACCCCTGAAGCCATTTGTAACTTGACATGAATTTACAAATACAAAAAGTGCATTAAAAAATGCAATTCTTTATTCTAAAAACTTGTATTAATTGTTTATAATGACATTTTCATTCTGCCCCTTTTCAAGTTCATTATAAAAGTTTAACTATATAATCGCAAAGCTGATGCTTCATCTTCTATTTCATTTGAAATATGTTGACTATGCACAGGACCGGGTACTATGTACTATTACCGGGACTATGTACAACACCGGGGTTACAAACATCTAGGAGGGTTAGGGTACACGTAAACGAACAATATTTGCCATAGAATCTAGGGTCGCAAACCACTCACAGCGCCAGTTCTAAAACTGTCCAGCATGCACAAGTATTTACAACCAGTGCATGAAAGGCACCAGATAAGACTCAGGTCAGTAGCTCAAGTGCATAGATCAGGGGTGGGCCAGTGTGGCTCTTCGCTGAAAATTTAAATCCTTTTTTTTTCCAGAAGTTTTTTTATGAATCTTGTTAAATTGACTAACTAGGGAAGTCAATCGGTTAATGAACAGTAAAAGCCATACGTAATTGCTTCAAAAGTACATCTTCGGTTGTGTCGATAGGTCCATCTAGGAGTTATTATAAAAATTTTAAATAATTATTTTGTATTTTCTTTCTCTTAATTATATTTTCTTATATGTATAATTTACATAGCACTTAAGACTTTGGTACAATATGTAATCATATTAAATTTGTATATTTAATACTATGTAACTATGGCATGGCTCTTTATAATATATGATAAATTGGAATGCGGCTCTCACTGACCTCACACGTGCCCACCCCTGGCATAGATTATTAGGACATCCCATTTTGCGCTTCTCATGCACTGGTTGTCACTATTTGTGCATGCTGGACGGTTTTAGAACTAGTACTGTGAGTGGTTTGCGACCCTAGGTTCTATGACAAATATTGTTCGTCTAGGTGTACCCTACCCCTCCTAGATGTTTGCAACCCTGTATAAGGGAAGGTTTGTTTGTTTGAATTTTTTATGGCGCAAGAGCATCTAGGCTATACTGCGCCAAATATGGTATAAGGGAAAGGAGACTGGTATGAACAAATCCCCTACAGATTGGATAATTTAGCTAAAAACTTTTTTTTTCCAAGTTTTAGTTATATACAGTAAAACCTCCTAACAACGATATTCGATACAACGATAATTTTTCCTGTTCCGTATAATAGTGTTGCAGATAGGTTTTACTGTATAATGAACCCTCCCTATAACAATAACTCTCTCTACAATGATAATTTTTCTCGGTCTGTATAATATTGTTGTTGAGAGATTTTACTGTATTAAGCAAACATTTTCTCCTGGGAAATTAATAATTTTATATAAATTATATTAGTTTTGGTGCAAAAGGGTAATTTTTGGAAGAGGTTTAGTCAAGAGTATAAGTTTTTCAAATTTTTCAGTAAGCAATGTGGTATGAAAAGCACAGTTCAGAAAAATTATTTTAATAAGTTATTTATTATAACAATGAATTTCAAATTTCCCTGACTTTGGCCTTTGTATTTCAAATTTCCTGGACTTCTCCAGTCAGAAAAACCTCTCTGACTTTTCCACGTTTTACGTATAAGTAGACACACTGGTCTCAAGAGGCTCTCTAGCTGGCAGAGATCCTCTAGCTGGCGGAGACCCCTGGGTTGCAGCCCCTAAAGCCCATGCGTCAATCTGGCATTGCTCATACTCTTGCTGTTCAATAAGATAGATCAGGAAAGTTTCTCTTCTTAAAGCGACACTTACCTCGGTACAGACAGTCGGTCATTGAGAGATTGTTGTGGTTATCGCAAAACAGGCTTTACAGCTACAGTTACATTAAAATGACTGGAAGAAAATGAGATAACTCAAGCCAGCAAATGAATAATTAATAAAAAAATAAGGTTTGTGAACGTTGCACGTTTTGGTTTTTTCCATTTTTTTTTTAAGTATTCTCAAATGTCCAAAAGTAATCATATTTTCAACCTCGCTAAATATATACATAATATGGAATACTGGTGGCATCTCAAATAACAAAAGATAAAATTGTGTGTGTCAAAAAAGCAGTATGCATGCAAGGACGACAGAATTTGGACAGAGAAACAATACTTGTATACATAAACAACTATCTTCTCATTTACACGTAATACTTTTTATAAAAAAAGGTTACATTAAGTACAATACGCTCTGAATGCAAGGGGCTTTTTTTTTTACTATAAGCAACATAAAAACAAGTACTAACCTTCACAGCAGCTTGATGGTCATTGAAAGTGAAAACAGGCTGAACGTCAGCACGAGCAATGCTCATATTGCATGCCCATATGTTAAGAACATTATCGTTGCCACCACTGGCCAAGTAACTTCCGTCGGGTGACCACTGCAAACCACATATTTCTTGGCTATGGCCAGCCAAAGAACCAACATGATGTTCAGCAATTCGGACATCGTGGTGATGGATGATGCCACTTTTGGAGCCACTAATCGATGAAAGAATAAAGAAAGTTTCTAAGAAAGCCATACTCTTCCCAAATATGTGAAAAAAGTTTCGTAATACTGTTTGTTTTGGGTTTTATGGAGCAAAAACCATGTAGCGCCAGAGCTTACAGTTCTCCTAAGTAGTCCACACCTCTAAGAACTAGGGATCCAACTCCCAGACTATGGTGAGCAGTTAGTCCATAAGCATGTGTGGAAACTACTTTCCATGGTTAAAAGCAACCAAAAGAAATGCATATTTATAATCTCACGAATCGCATTATCATACATTCCATTCTTTCAAGATATTTCATTATATGATCTTGTTTAAATATAATTTAGTTCTCTTAAGTTAATAATAAAAATCGTTTGTATTTTGAATCCTGCCTCCTTATTAATACAGCACACAATCTTCTACATAAGTGGTTCCCAACCTTTTTCAAGCCGCGACCCCCCTCCCATCCGTCACTGCCACATTTGCATAATAAAAGCATTTTTAACAGAGTAAAGAAAACACATTAAATACAAAATTATATTAATTATACATATGTTACATTATGTATATTATATTAATTATATATATTAATGTATATTATAGATATGAAGTTAACAACCATTAGTAGAATATTGCAATGTGTGTAGCCATGTTGAAATATAAAAGCGTTGGAAACAGTATGACATTCCTTATAAAAATAATTGCAACTAAAAATAGTTGTATTTTATAGTATCAATAGTTGCATTTGGCGCAGTATAGCCCAGATGCTCTTGCGCCATAAAAAGGCCAAACAATCAATCAATCAATCAAAAATAGTTGTAGCGACCTCAAGGTTGGGAACCACTGTTCTACATTATGGATGACCAGGATGTGATCTGAACACACAACCTTCAGATAAGGAGGCAGAAGAAAGAATATAACAATCATCCACACAGGTTTTTTTGCCACAGTTGGTAGCTGAACTTAGTTCTTTGAAAAAAAATGTTTTTGTATAACTGTAAGTTAGGCGAACATTTATCACCACATGACCCAAGAACCTCTTACTACTGTAATCGAACCACAACTACACAAATATTTCAAGGTACATTTTTCAACATTTAGGCACCATAGTACAAAGGGGAAAAAAATGAACAGAACACTATTGGAGATAGATTTACTTTACAGACCCTCGCCCATGTAAAATTTTTTTAAAAATTAAACCATGCATGTAAATGTGGTAACTTTACGTTCGTTACTGCACAAATTAATTTCTAAAAGAATTACACCAACCAATTAATAGAAAACAGGAAAAAACGCTCAAAGCCTACCTTCTCAATCAGTGACATAGCAAAAGTGGGGGGGGGGAGGCCCAAATCTCCATTGGATATCAAAACATATGTCATAACATGGTTAACTGAATGTTTACTGTACTGTTTGTGCTTTTGCAGTGCAGGGGCAGCAAACGTAATGCCGCATGGGGGACCTACAAGGAATCAGAACCTTTGCAGCCTCAAACCCAGATCTCAAACCCTGGTGTACGATAAGCATAAAAGAAAAACGGCGCATTCTATACCAGGGGTCGGCAACCTATTAAGGGTGTTGTGCCAAAGCAATACTGCAATCTCCTTCCGTGTACCAGCCTACACTCACTCGAAGTGTATTAGTTTACTATCTAACTATTAATGAAAATTTATAGATTAGTTAACTAAGAGAATACAAAAATTAATAATTAGTAATTTCAGAAGATAGAAATTAATAATGAGTAATTGAAGAAGATACAAATAAATAATTAGTAATTTAAGAAAATACAAATTAATAATTAATCAATTTAGAGAATAAAAACTCTAAGGGACTCTATCCTTTACAATGAGTTTTATTTTAAAATTGCTCTGCGTGGCATCCAAAAGTAGTCCTAGTGCCGTAGGTTGCCAACCCCTGCTCTATACCATTGGGAGTCAAATTTGACCAGTTCTGGCACCAAAGTTGTACAGATGTCTTTTTGCCTCAGTCCAGTTCTGGCAGGCTTTGGTTCCTACTCGTGTCCCAGCAGTAGTTGGCTTTGTGGAGAGCCTTGACTATGCCCATGAGTGCATGGGACATTGGCCAGGCCGCTGGATTGAAGTGAATGGATGACCGTGCGCTGAAGATTTGGAACTTGTCTCCAATTCGCCCTTCGCTGCTCTGCGGCTCCCCACATCCATCCATCAAGGACCAGTGGGCTCATGCTCGTCCATCAAGGACCAGTGGGCTCATGCCCGTCCGCTGAGGACTATAATGGTCGGGAGTTGAACCTAATAATGGTATGCTAAGCAAAGATTTTACTACTGTAGTAGCTCAATAAGGTAATCGTAATGAAAGTATGCCCCAAGGAGAAAGATACATATCTGGTAATAACTGTGCATATTACGATATAACTATGGATTGGATCCCAATTTTAATTTAGATTTAAACAAATAGTTTGTATAGCACTTCAGAGGAATAAAAAATGCTTTGCCACTGCACGCATGGACAGTGTTTCTCAATCTTAGCCGAAATCGCCAAAATAAAATAACATTGCAGCGACATTTAAACACACTGAGCCACGGCTCATCGCTATTTCTACAAATGAATGTTACCTAGAAAGAATGTGAGAGTTCCAGGAAAGAGAAGGCACACGAGAAGAGTGGCTCTTCATAACACGGATTCGCTTCTCTGCTTCGACATCCCAGAGCTCGATACTCGCCATACTGGTTCCGACAGCCAGACAATTCCCTTCCTTCAACCATGAAACAGACGAGATGTACTCGCCTGAGTCTGGGATTTCCATGATGTGTTGAATAGTTCCGGATGTGGCATTCCATATGTATAGGCCGCCTGATAGACCCACAGCGAGAAGATTCGTACGACTCCAATCAATAAGATTTAAATCTAAGGATAAAAAATATTTACAGTGAGCAGCTATTTCAAAGTCTGAATCTGCAGTTTCTCCCCATATTAAGATTGTAAAATGATTAATTTATTCATTATGTAAGATATTATTACCCTTCTTAGGGTTAACACAATTGCCATGTAGTAGTCAACACAGAATAGCCACCGGGACGTTTTTTTTCTCGTTTTTTCATGGGGAATAATTATGCATGAAAATGATTTTCATGTATAATTATTTCCAACACCAAAAAAATAAAACTCGCCCCGGAGGCTTTTCTGTGTTGACCATATTTGGCAATTGTGTTATCCCTGTGAAGGGTAATAATATCTTACATCTTTACATACGGAGAAAGAGAGCGTTGTTCCTGTCCTCGTTCGTCTAGCGGTCCAAGACACTCCGGGCTAAACGGAGGGACCTTGGTTCGAATCCAGGATGGGGAAAGCATCTCTTTTTCTCCTACATCAAAAGGCTCTAGCTTGAGCTAATAAACGTGGGTGTCGGAATTTTCACATTTATTCATTATCTTCCAACTCTGTCTTTTGTTGTAAGTTCTCTACTTCTGCTAATAGCATTAGCCTCGTTAAAGGATATGATGATTGGGGAAACACATCCAAAACTTTACATAGGCACGAAACCAGTATGAGTCACATAAACCTATCTTAAAATGAAAGAAACTTCAAAAGAATATGAAAAACAGATCAACTACTGATTTTCAAACTCAGAACACGTATGAAATAGAAAACAAACATTGGTAAAATGTTTTAGAAAGATTAGTTGAGAAAGTCAAATTTCTTGGAGAAAAAAAAATGGCATTCCCAGGATCATTGGATACATTGTATTAAAAAGAAAATAGAGTCTTTCTAAAACTAGCGGAACGTTTTACTAAGTTTAACCCTGTTATGAAAATTCACATAGAAAGAGCTCCATGGCTAAAAGGTTACATTCACTATTTAAGTAAAAGCAGTCAAAACTGAAGCCTTTAAATGTTAGGCAATGCAATAAGGGATCAAATTTTATCAATTCAAAAGGCAAAATACTACCTAAGATTGCAATAGGTTCTCCTGAATAAAGTTTGTATTGTACTATTCAATGATTTTGTACTGCACATCTAATGCAAGTAAAACAGAACAGATGAGTATCATCTTACATTTTGTTTGCTTTAGCACTGTAAACGAAAAAATCAGGGAACAATTTTTAGGTTTCGAGGAAATAGATGATGCAACGGGACATGGTTTATATGAAACAATAATTAAACTCTTACAAAAATGGAATGTTCCCATTGGCGATATGCAATGTCAGGGATGCAACAATGGGGGCAAATATGAAAGGGAAAAAGAAAAGGCTTTAAAGTTGACTCTTAAACAAAAATCCTCGTCGTACTTTTTGCATTCCATGTGAAGCTCATACGGTAAATTTGATGATAAATGACGAAGTCAATGGAGACACTATAATATATATATATTTTTATTTTTTTTTGTGAAGGAATTACATTTTTTATTTTCGTCTTTCCCAAAACAGTAAAAAATTTGTTCAAAAAACATTTCAAATTTAACATTAAAACAACCTTCTGAGACACAATGGGAAAGTAAAATCGAAGCAATCCAACCTCTATGATATCAGCTGTGAGAAATTTATGATGCACTCTATGAAATTATGAATTTCAATAAAGAAACATAACAAGAAGCACAAAATTTGTATGTTAAAATAAGATATTTTGCTTTTATTTGCACCTTGGTCATTTGGCATGATGTATTTAATAGAACGAATCCCCTGCCAGCAAACAACTGCAGGAGAAAATAATGAATATTTCACTTGCCTTACAGTCCATTACTAATTTAAAAACCTTCACATCAAAGTGTTGAACGGTCAAGTTATAAGAACGTTCTTGAAACAGCAAGGACACTAAGTGAAAATGCAGATGGAGAAACACAATTTAAAACGTCAGTTGAAGTTCATAGAAAGAAAAAGGAGTGGCAATCTCAATATGAACATCATGACAAATCGGCGAAAACGCCAGAAGTTAAGTTCAGAATCGATGTGTTTTGCACAATCTTGGATACAGCCAGATCATCTTTGAATGAACATTTTGAACTGAAAAACCATAAAGATCATTTCAGTTTTTTGAATAGTTTAATAAATATTGATAATTCATTCCTACAAAGAAAGTGATATGATTTAGAAATCCTTTTAACATGTGATAACAATGAAAATATAAAGCTCTATGATGAGATATGTGCTTTTAAGGACATTTTCTGTGAAGATAAAGTAAAACTCGAAAAACCCTCTTAACGTTCTTCAGTTTTTTACATCGAATAGTTTATCTTTTCCTAATTGAGCAATTATATTTAGATTATTATTGGCATTCCTGTAACGTAGTAAGTAGTGAACATTCATTTTTAAAACTGAAATTAAGATACATTTAAGAGCGAGTATTTCACAGAAGCGACTTGTAAATCTTGCTTCAGTATCAATAAAAAATTACGTATGTACTGAAGCGGATGTTAAGGGTGTTATTTCTGATTTTGCAAATACAAAAGCAAAAAAGATAATTTTTTAAATATGACAGCAAGAAAGGAAATTTTGCAAATATAAAATCAAGAAAGATAATTTTGTGAATATGAGATCAAAAAAATACACCTTCGTAAATAAAGCTGTAATCCAATGTTTTCTTATTCATTCATTCTGATTATTTCTGTATTTATATAAATCGAACACTACGCAGATTAAATCAAACAACAATGTCAATCAATCAACGTTTATTGGCGTAGTGATACCAGCGCCGATGGTATGGCGTGATTAGATGGTGAAACGTTCGAAAGAAAATAAATATTTCTGCGTTCGGTGGGACCTGAACCCACGACCTTCCACTTGCCGGGCGGAGGCTCTACCCACTGAGCTACGAAGGACAATATATAATCTCTTTACGAACGTATATATACTGTTGCCAGTTATTTCGCAGAATGGTGTAGTACATAGACTACTATTTAAACCAAATTGCAAAGAGACTGGTATTAAATTGATCGAAATGCACGTTGCAGCATATATAGCCCGGCAAGTGGAAGGTAGTGGCTTCAGGTCCCACTGAATGCAAAAGTACTTTTCTTTCGAACGTTTCACCATCTAATCACGCTATAACGTCGGCGCTGGTATCACTACGCCAATAAACGTTGATTGATATTGTTGTTTGATTTAATCTGCGTAGTGTTCGATTTATATAAATACATATGCTGCAACGGGCATTTCGATCAATTTAATACCAGTCTCTTTGCAATTTGGTTTAAATAGTAGTCTATGTACTACACCATTCTGCGAAATAACTGGCAACAATATATATACGTTCGTAAAGAGATTATATATTGTCCTTCGTAGCTCAGTGGGTAGAGCCTCCGCCCGGCAAGTGGAAGGTCGTGGGTTCAGGTCCCACCGAAGGCAGAAATATTTATTTTCTTTCGAACGTTTCACCATCTAATCACGCCATACCATCGGCGTTGGTATCACTACGCCAATAAACGTTGATTGATTGACATTGTTGTTTGATATTTCTGTATTGCACTAAAATGCAGCCAGTATAATTTTCAATGAGTTTTATTTTTCAGGTGGATAGGAGGACATTCAAATCTACTTGGCAGGAGAGCACCGAAGAGCCTTGTGCTGACCCTAAGTGTCGGAAATTACTATCCAAAATTTATTGTGATTCAAATGTGTCACCTCCAAAAGCAATGCTTGTACAGGGGTCCTATTCACATTGGAGAAAAAAATCCCTTGGCCTTTCTGGAAAAATCCCGACCAATCACAAACGAAACTTACAGCTGAACTTCAGTTACGAGGAAAAATAACTCCACATCAAAAGAGATTTAGCTATTCAAAACAGCAATTAGGAAGGTCTTCCCCTGATCTTTCCAGGTTTGATAAAAAAAAAATCCCTTTCCGTCGTGATTTAGGGAAAATCTCAAATTTCCAGACAATTCCAGGTGATTGAGAAACCCGTTGTAACCATTGAGACCTCTTAAGGAGCTATTCCTTTGGGTCTCGTGGAAACAAAAGAGAGCATATTATACGAAACTCGGTTTAATTTATCTTTATTCAACACAAACCACCTTCAAATACTATTGTACTGTGAAAAGATAAGCAATGTGCTGTGCAAAATAATATTCAAAAACGAAATACACAGACACAGAAGTGTATTTAGTGGCAACGAATCAGTTTGGACAAATTTCTGAAGGTGGTGGACGCTTGTTTTCTACCGAAACAATTATAAAACGCATCTCCAACTTGCATTAAATTGTGTTCGTGTGTATTTCATGTTTAAGTACTATTGTACTGTCGAAATTCAGTTATTTTAGTGTCAAAGTAATTAAAATCTTAAAATTCTAACGTAACTTAGTCCCACTTCTTGGCCAAGAAATAAAGTTTGAAGGCTGTATCGGCGGCAAGCATTTGATGGTTACGACATGCTTGGCATTGAGCAGAGGGTTGAAATTTTGAAAGTGTGTATAATGTTACATATAACTATACTCGAAACTAAGGTTATTTTCCTTACTAAAGGAAAGTACAATGCCATTAAAACAATTATCTTGACCTCTATTCATATATCAGTGAGTAACACTTTTTTTCTAAACTATATTCATTGAGATTTGAAAAATACGAAATCATATTAAACGCATCCACGGATGAAGTCTTATTATAAGTAACTAAAGCGCACCTAATGTATCAGCTTACATCGTTACCATTTTAAGTTGAATTAGCTAGAACTGAAACAACAGATTAGTGTGAAATCTAAACGCTGATACTTCTACATATAATCAAACTTGCTGGAAACCAAACATAGTTCAGTAAATCCAACCATATGTGACGCTAGGCAACGAGGTGCAGCACATGAAAGTTTTGTTTCTACTTTTTGCACAATGACAGCTAAGATGATGATGCAATAGTATCTACAGTTCCCTGATCGATCTGAACCTGTTCTTTGGTGAAGCAAGCAAACTCTAGAATAGGGGTCAGCAACCTATGGCACATGCGCCATACTTGACACGTGGACTACTTTAAATGGTGTGTTTATCGTTTTACGGCTCAAAGACTACAATGGTCATGCTGTGCCAGGACCTACTGTTTTCCGAGGCTGAAGGTTTGGACCTACAATTTTCCCGAGGAATCTGAACCTCTTAAGGCCTAGGGAACCAAACCCCGGACTACAGTGAGCAGTGCGATCTTTATGAGATCTCTGAGTAAGCGTTCTTTTTGCACTGCTGGGAGTCGAACCCGGATTAGCGGCGCACTAGGAGAACGCGTTACCACACTGCGCCACCGCAGGGCTCACTTTAAATGGCGTACACAGTGATTTTAAAAAAAGCAAAGAAATTCTGCCCATACTTGCTAAAACTGAAAAAAAATTATTTCGTTTAATTTAAAATATAACATGTTGTAAAGAATCTCCTCCCCGCCTAAGAGTACTTTATACTCTAAATTAACCATTAATTTGTATCCCTCTTAAATTACTAATTTTTATTCCCTTCATTAATTAATCTGTTAATTTTCATTAATAGTTAGACTAAACATTTGCCATTTGGGTGAATGTAGCAGGGTTTCCACTCCCATTGGAGAAAAAAATTCCACGATTTTTCGAGCAAAATTCTCTGACCATTCACGAAACTTTCAGCTAAACTGTGATTGCAGGGGAAAATGGCTTCACGTTTGTGGGAGATTTAACTATTCAAAATAGAAGTTAGGAAAGTTTTCCCTGACTTTTTTGCAGACCTTTACTAAAGTAACACAATTGCCAAATAATGGTTAACACACAAAGCCACCAGGGCGAGTTTTAATGGGGGAAATTTATTATACAATAATTTTTGCCACCCACATATAAGTAGCTCAAGCTAAAGCTTTTTTATTTTAGGGGAAAAAGAGACGTCGTCCTATCCTGGATTCGAACCAGGGTCCCTCCGTTGAGTCCAGTGTCTTGACCACCAGACAAACGATGATAGGAACAACGCTCTCTTTCTTCGTATATAAGGATGTAAGATATTATTACCCTTCTCAGGGATAACACAATTGCCAAATAATGGTCAACACACAAAGCTACCGGAGCAAGTTTTTTGTGAGTTTTCCGGGGATATTTATTCTACAATAATTTTCAACACCCACGTATTAGTAGCTCAAGCTAGAGATTTGCTAGAACAAACCATTGTTCACAAGTTTTACAGTGAACGAGTAATTTTTCCGAGTAAATGGGACCTCTTATGGACTGGAGTAGTGGTTCTTAACCGCTGTGAAGTCACAGATTGGTAAATTCATTTTTTATGAGTGGAAGGCCCAGTCTCAAAGAATTTACGCATACTTTTCCGACTCTTTTTTTTTTTTATGAGTCCACACATTAAGCTAACACAAGTATTAGTAAGCAATCATGGCATATCGTAAGAACTATTCATACACTCAAGTCAACGATGTGGTATTTCGATCAATCTAAGGTACATTTAAGTTATCAGTCACTGACTTAATAAAAGCTTGTAGCATAATTTGGATCCACTTCATTAATTTGTGTTGATTTTTATTGACACATTGAAGATTTCGATGTCTGAAAATTTCTGATCACTCATGAATACTTCTATGTTTAAAAATACACCCTATAACAAAAAAAATCGACGCACCAAGAAGGGGTTGTCCGATTGCGATAAAAATTGGTGGATATGAAGAACATACATAGAAAAAGAAACGATTAAAATTTCAGAACAATTGAATGATTTATTGCAGAGTTTGACCGTTACAAAGGGAGAAAGTCAAAAAGACGTTGGTCCACCTCTGGCCTGGATGCAAGCTGTCACCCGGCGTGGCATAGACTGATAAAGATCCCGGATGGTGTCCTGCGGAATTTCTTGCCAAATTGTCTCCAACTGTCGGGCTAAATCGTCAACATTCCGGGATGGTTGCAATCGCCTTCCCATAGCGTCCCAAATGTGCTCTATGGGAGAGAGATCAGGAGACCTAGCTTGCCAAGGAAGTGTTGGGCAAGCTTGAAGACAATTCATAGCAACACGTGCCGTGTGCGGCCGGGCATTGTCTTGTTGAAACGTAAGTCCAGGGTGTCGCAAAAGGAACGGTAACACAACCGGTCGTAGAATGTCGTCTACGTACCGCTGTGCTGTAAGTGTGCCAGAAATGACCACCAAAGGGGTCCGGCTATCAAAGGAGATGGCACCCCCTGACCATAACGCCCTGTTGTGGGCATGTGTGGCGTGCGATAGTAAGGGCAGGATCCCCACGCTGCCCTGGACGTCTCCAGTTATCGTCAGGACACAGTTGGAAACGGGACTCGTCACTAAAGACTATACGTCCCCAGTCAGCGCAGTTCCAAGTTGATCGAGCCCGGCACCACTGTAATCGGACTTGACGGTGTAAAGGCGTGAGAGGTAAGCGGCGTAACGGTCGGCGCGAGCGTAAATTCCGCTCTCTCAGTCGTTTGCAGAGGGTCATGTTGGACACATGTGTGCGGGCCACACGTTGGATAGTTGATAACGACGAATCCGGTGCCGTGACAGCTGCTCCGACAATCGCTCTGTGTTCCCATTCTATTGTGGCTCTAGGTCGACCGCTGCCGTCCCGACACCTGCCGTTGTTGACCCAGTCTTGCCAGCACCGTCCAATCGCTGCATCGCTTTGACCCACATGTCCAGCGATTCTTCGATTTGTCCAATCAGACTCTTTCAATCCGGTAGCACAACCTCTTTCAAACTCTGACATATGCTCATAATGAGCATGAACCTTTCGGCGAGGCATTGTTACAGTTGACATAAGATGTCCGCAGTCAGAATGCAACAAAAATTTTGGCCACATATTGTGAATCACTACTTATATACACCTGTTGAATGCGCAGTTCCGATGCGCTGGAGTTCCCGCTATTCATTCATTGGACACCAAATTTTAATCATTTGAATGTTGATGTCAGCGTGTCTTTGCATATGAAATTTCATTACAATCAGACAACTCCTCCTTGGTGCATCGATTTTTGTGTTATAGAGTGTACATGGCTTGGTCACTGACATTTTGCTAAACAGATGTTGTTTAAGCGTTCCGGGTTTGAGCATTTTGACACATTCATGAATTTATATAAATTAAGAAACAATTTTTTATCAACTTTTTTAGGCATAGTAATAGGAACGCTGACGTTAAGGCATGGCCAGATGGTGAAACGTTTGCAAAGAAAAACATTTCATGCATCCTGTGGGGGCATGATCCCACAACCTCTACCATCTGAGCTACGAAAGACGAATATTCAATCCCTTATGAACATATTTAAAGCATATTCTTCGAAACCGGATATTTCGCCGAATGGGGCAGTACATGGACTGCTTTTTAAACCAAACCGCAAGATCAGCATTACATTCTGAAAACAGCAACATTCATAAATGTCACAAATCTTTTCAGAATATTCTTGGTATCAAATATTTATTAATAAAAAATACTTAGAAAACTAAGATGACAAATTTCAGGAGAACTCTTTTTCGACCCGGTATAATTGATACCAGGACTGGACCATGACCTGGTGGTTGAGAAGAACTTCCCTAGAAAACCAAACCCAAGACCACACTGAGTAGTTAGACGGTAAGCATGTTTGTTTTTGTATTGGGGGGGGGGGGTGACACCATAGGAAGTCAAACCCAGGATAATGGCACATTAGGAATACACGTTACCTCTCTGCAGGAATCTTTAATACATTCATGCCCAAAATTAAGGTTACACTCAATGTCACTTCAGTGAGAGAGGTATATATTTGCTCCGTAACTCTCGATGTGCTTTATTTATGAAAAATTGTTTCACAGAAAATTAAACGCTTAGCAGAATCACAACGAATCCAAAATTTTCAGGCATTCTATGAAGGAGAATCCACAATTAAAATTGATGCAAACATTGAAAGTCGAAAACAAACATTCGTAAAAAGCTAATTTAGAGTAACAATTTTTCTCCCATAAATATGCAAAATTATTAGAAAATAATTGTTGATGTTTATGTAAGAAAATTTGTGACCCTAAATCTGTTAACGAATTTTTTATACTATTCTTGATCGTGGATTCTCTTTCATAAGATATTTGAAAAAATTCAATTTGTTGTAATTCTGTTAAGTGTTTATAGTCCTTTAACTTTCTGCAAAATGATTTTTTTATAAATAAAGTACAACGAGAGTTAAAGAGCAAAATATGTACCTCTCCCATTGAAATAACATTGAGTGTAACCTTAATTTTGGACATGAGTGTATATATATATGGCGAGTACTCGTTATCAGCAGGATTTAAATATGGATTTTCCATACAACAGACACTTTACATATAACTCATTTTAAAGTAACACGTAAAAAATTCAAATTTACAATCACGGATTTTACTGTAATTTAATAACGTCTTTTAATCAAATGGCTGATGTAAGTAAATGGCAATTATAAGACGTGATGCAGTGCAATAAAAATATCAGTTATAAATAATCCGGATACACAAAATATTCAATAATGCCAATTCGATAATTATAAAAATGAGCATAATCATAATGATCACTACGAATATATTACAGTAATCATCGATGATTTCAGGGGCATCCAGAATTCGTTCAGGTGTCTGAGGAATGTATCGAGTGGCACGCTTAGTGGATCCGGGATTCTTGCAGGAACTGTACAATACTTTAAGAGCATTGGAATGGCCTGAAAATGAAATAAGATTGATAATGGTGTAATAAATAATAATAAAGATGATGGCAAGCATAATACTGAATATTAATTGCTGAAACCGTATGTTCAATTTAGCATAAATGGAATTCAGTTACGAACCTGTAGGAGCTAAGGGAGCCTTCTTTTGATAGGCCATAACACGAAAATTGGAGAGATCACCATTGAGATTTTCACTCATTGCTTCTCTATACCTCATGGAGTTAGGGCTTACATTTTCCGAATTATCAGACGCTCCCTTCGTTAGCTGAAATAAAACATGCATGATTAAGAAAAAAATTAAAATTCCATTTAAATTCTACTTTCATACTGCAACTTGCATGCAATTTCGCTTTGATGCTTCAACTTGCAGGGTTCTCACTCACACTGGATAAAAAAATTGCCTAAATTTTCTGTGTTTTTCCCACAAAATTGCCCCTAACTAATTGCAAACCCAACTTTGGACTGAACTTCAGTTTTGGGGCAAATGGCTTTACATTCACCTGAAGTTTAGCTAATCAGAACGGAAGTTAGGAAGGTTTTCCCCCTAACTTTTAAAGATTTGACTAAAAAAATCTTGGTTTTCCCCTAATTTTAGTGTCAATTTCAAATTCCCCGACAATTCCAGGTGCATAGGGACCCCCAAACTTGTATACAATTTTGCCTCCATACTTCATTTCGAAAAAATAAATTCATTTTCTCATTTCATTCTTTATATAAATTTGTTTTCCCACTACCCATCCACTTTGCACATAACTCCCGTTCTTACGATATACTGAAAAATTCTTATGCAGAACATAATTAAAGAAGCTAAAAATCTGTTGATATAGTCAAATATACTGGAAAATTCCACTTCTTATACTTACATAGCCCTAAATAAATTAGTTATATACTAAATTACAAAGTTATATGTTAAATTACAAACAAATTATACACTAAATTATAAATGAGTTATACACCAAATTATGAGTTATACACAAAATTAAAAGAAACTATATAATACATCACCAGAACATTAACTGCTTACCATGTAATGGCCAATTTCTAATTGCATAGCACTACGATTAGGAATAAACCTGTCACCAGCACAATTAGGATCAGTGGGCGTTTTCGGAGTTTTTCGGCCAGGCGTCAATTTTCCTTTTCCGGGAGTCAAGTACCTCCCTTTGTCTTCTAAACATTGGACGATATAAAAGGATATCATAAACAAAATGTATATATTTTTTTAGGCAAAACAAGACCTAAAAGTACCTTGCCATTTCACTAGTTGTTCTACCTTTAATTTTTCTGATAAACATGTAGTTATGTCCCAAGCCACCGCCAAGTTGGAAATGCTGCTTGGAAGATGGCAGCAAATCTGAAGGCAGATTTAACCAGTTTTGAAAACAAAATAGCAGCAGAGAAAAAAATCGTTGGAAAATAATAAAATGCTAACAAGAAGAACAGATCATGAGTAAGATTGGAAATCAAGGCATCCTAAGGGTGCTGTTGGAATTTATTGCATTTACTAGATACTCAAGTTTGTAAGGAAAACTTCCATAATTTTGTATGAAAATGTTTCTTACAATCCCTTTCTATATTATGTAAAAGGATTTTACATAATAGAAAAATTACTCAGTACCACTGTGTTAGTCTTTGATTTTAAATATGCACTCAAATAATGCTATATACTTGATAACAATGGCACGCCACCTCCATAATGTGTGCGCAAGAGTGTGGAAGCCAGAGATAGGATACCGGAGTTCTTGAAAGAAATTCCATCATTAAAGGTACAAAAAAGAACTGTTAAAAAGAAAAATCTGGCCAGGTTTAACGAAGTTCCAAAAGACGTATTTCCGTCCTCAGAATGGCATCCACGAGAAATACTTTGTTATTAGGAAATAAGAAATTATAACGTAAAAAATGCACAATATTTTCTCACTAAAGGAAAAAATGTGAGGTAAAAAATGGACAGTAATTTCTGTTTACAGAACACAGGTGAAATAATTAAAAACGTGAGGTGATTAGTGAACACAAGTTACATGACAAAGAGGAAGTGAAATTTAAAGATGGGAGGGGGAGCAAGGGACGAAGGAATAGTGAGCGAGATGAAGGGAGGTAAGGGAAAGATTACTATCATAGAAAAATAAGCCAATTGCTGGAATGCAAGAAACACTAAAACAGCAGAAAAAAAATGGAATAAGAAGGCACGCAAAATAGCTTGGGAAGGCAAGAATTTCAGGAATCGCAGGTGTATATACAACTAAACCTATTTTCTAACATGTACACCCAGTGGCCAATTAAAATTGATCAAAGGCCACTAAAACCATAAAAGTAACCATCAAAGGGTCAAATTTACTTTTTTTAAGAATTCAACATTAAAAATACATTCTATTAAATGAAGTAAGTGTAACACACTGGCCATACAAAGTAAGCTGGCAGGCTGACGATCTGAGGCTACCATTTGGCCGCCATTGACATATAAAATTTAGAAAATCTGAAATGTTGACTCTTCATGTAACTGGTATAAGTTTTCCTTTTTGCTTAATTTTTTAGAATTTAACTTTCTATCCACTTGTTACGTTTTTTTTTTACCTTCCTAATATCTTTTATATTTCCACTTCTCTTTAATTGTATTTCCCCTCAACCCCATTCTTCAGGAGACACTGTTTATAGTAGCCTTCAAGGGACCTCTGCTGCAGATATACCAAATTTATAGCAAAGTAACATTACATTTACAGGGAAACAGCTATAGTTTTCTCAGCCGATAGTTATATTCCAATTGTGTTTCTACAAGGTAAGTATACTGTCTTTTGTTGTTGTTGTAGAGGACTCATTATTTTACATATTAATACACAAAGTGTTTTCTAATACGATGGTTTCTAACAGTACATTCTGAGATGATCCTCCAAGAGTTCTGGGAGCAATTTGTAAAAAATCGTCACAATTTTCAAGAAAATCGACAAATATTTTTCTGTAGCCATGTCTTAGAGTTTTAGCACGAAAATAAAAACTTCCTTCGATACAACCAAACTTCAAAATCTTTGTGACACAAAAACACAAAAGAAAAAATGCTATTCATCCCACATCAATACTTTTCATCGATAAATACTTTGACCATTTCACATAGGTGTCGGCAGCATAGGGTAAGAGTGAACACTTGCCCTCCCTTGGAATTTTAAAAAAGTATTTTAGTTTTCTTTCCTCGAAAGCAAAAATATGCAACCTCTTTATTCTATTTGAACTAAATTGTCTTATTATTTAGTTAAACAAATTAAATACTTATTTAAATAATTTAATTATGGTATTTTTGAATGAAGGTTTTTTATTTCTGCGGAAGTAATTTTCGTCCACCCCCTACAAAATATTCTGCCAAAGCCCATGCCATTTCATTAAAAATTTTCTTGCTTCTACATCACATTTTGCAAATGTTGCCATTCTGTACTGATTTATTAGTTATTTTTGTATGTATGTTCAAACGATAGTAATAACTCTAAATTTCCTTTAAATAATGTTTACAGTGAGGTCCCATAGCTAAGCATGTTATAAGAAAGAGTCCCATTTATTCGTTTGTGGTTTTATGGCTCAAAGACTACAGTGGTCATGCTGCTCCAACACCTCCTGTTTTCCAAGGAATCTAAACCTCTTAAAGCCGAGGAATCCGAACCTCTTAAAGCCTAGGGAACCAAACCCCGGACTACAGAAAGCAGTGAGAGTCCCGTATGATAGAAAGTATGAGAACCACAGCCCCAATACATTATTTCATATTACAGTAACAAAATTAGTCTTTATAATAGTAAAGTATCCTTTCAGAACATTTAACGGAGAATGTTTGGCTGTTTAAATCAAGGATTTTATAGTACTATCTCATACTACAATAGCAGTTCCATTACATACCACCAGAAAGCTTTGGAGTCTTCACAGGTGTTTTGCTTGAAGATGTTTTACCCACAGACGTATTGGAATTATTTATCGTTAAATTTGACATGCTCATAGACAAACTAGAAGATGTACTCTCCATCGCCTTCCTTTCCCAGCGTGCCAATGGACCTTTGGTTATGGTATTATCACATCCCAACAAATTGTTCAAATCTTTCTCAAAGTTGAAATGTGCCATATCTGGAAGCTCTCGATACCTTAGGGGAAAAAAAAACAAATATCAGCTGATATTCAAA
>QLNU02014176.1:71571737-71592929 GCA_006491805.2 Dysdera silvatica
GATCCAATAAAAAACTTACGATTTCTCAGAACATCCTAAAAAAAAACGATTATCATTGTTGCACCTACCAAGAGACGTGAATAATAATTCTAATTAAAAAAATATTAGGTGTTAAGTGCAATTATTATTATGTGACGTTAAGCATTTTTTTGTTCTTTTTCAGTTTCACCATGCGATAATTATACACGACTATACATTACTTAGCATAACCATCATGGTGTAGACCAGCGGTTCCCAAACTTTTGAATCCACAAATCACTTTTTAGAATGTCGATCTTTCGTACCCCACCTACTTCTAACCAGGGGTTTATCGGGAGATCCCCCAAAGAATCCTGGATGCTTGCTTGGCTTCCACAGAACCTACCATTTTTTTTAAAAGTCCGTTTTCTTCAATTTTTAAAAAATGAAAATATGCATACTTCAAAAGTGTTTTGGGCTATATCAAAAATTAGCCCGCGCCCCACAGTTTGGAAAGCACTAATTTAGTCGCTATCCTCGAAATACAGTACTTCCCTGTAAAATGCACATTTACAATTACGAATGATCATTTTTGGTACAGAAAATTAAAATTGATAGGTAAAAGAACAGGTGCAATAACGTAAAATATTTATTTCCGCCATAATAACCTAACAAAATACCCCTCCCCCTTTCCCGAATTTTTTTTTCAGTCGCAGACATTGATAAAGTTCATTGTATTTTATTTTAATACGTCTGGAGGTTCGCTATATCCGTATAAAATAGCGTTATAGGTAGAGGAAATTGGACGGGATCTAAAAGTTCGTATTCGTTACAAGCCGGGTTCGTTAAAGCGGGATTTGACTGTACATTGTTAAATATCATTACACCTTTTTTTTTGTGTGTGTGAGTTAATACTTTTTGCTATGTTCAGTGGCGTAGCTAGATATTTTGCTGTCCGGGGCGATACAAGCGCCCCATGGGGGGCGCTGTAATGACAGTCAATCTCCCCGGGGCACAAAATTTATTTGTTTTATTTTAATTACAAAATAAAACAAATAAATTTTGTTTTTAAAGGCTAATTGCCGCACCCCGAATTGGGGTGCCCGCCCTTTTGTCCCCCTTAGCTACGCTACTGATTATGTTAAAAAGTAGTCAAGTCATTAAAAACAAGCTGTTCGCCGTCATCCAGACAACGCGGGAATCAAGTGGGGAAGAGAGGGTGGAGTAAAAGAAGTGGAACAGGTTGATAGCCATCTTGGTAATGGTAAACCGCAGAAACCTCTCCCTCCCGCTAGCTTCACACCCCACCTAACTGCAATTACCCACTAACCATGACACCGTGCTCCCTCCCGTCAGTTCAATACTCAAAGGTTTAAAACACCCAAAAGTACACAATTTTGAGTTACTATTTGGCAGCACTAAGGTGGAAGCAGTGGAAGGCGCATACGAAGAAATGCAAAGAAAGATGGGGAAAGGCAGTTAATAAGAATAGCTAAAGTGAGAAATAAAGGGTCAAAAGACTTTACAATGATTAGGCAGATAAAAGATGATAGAGGAATGGTAATAGGAGAACAATCGTGGATTAGAGGAAGATGGAGAAAATATTTTAGTAAGTTACTTAACGAAGAAAACTCAAGTGTGTTATTTGATGATGGAAGAGCGATTGAAAAAGAGGTGGGGGGAGATAGGCAGAAATGAAGTGGAAACGGTGCTTAGGAAAATGAAAAACGGGAAAGCAACAGGTATGGAACAGATCCCGATAAAGGTATGGAAGAGCTTGGCAGGTGAAGGAATAGATATCCTGTGAGACCTTACGAAAAAATTGTGGCAACAGGAGAAGATACCGTATGAGTGGAGAAAGAGTATTGTTGTACCAATATATAAAGGTAAAGGTGATGTGCAAGAATGTGGTAACTACAGAGGAATAAAGCTGATGGCCCACTCACTGAAGATATGGGAAAGAATTGTGAAAACGAGGATTAGAAAGGAGACAGATATAGGCACTGAACAGTTTGGTTTTATGCCAGGTAGAGGAACAACGGACGCTATATTTGTACTGAGGCAGCTCATGGAACGATGTAGAGAGATGCGAGCAGAGTTACATATGATGTTCATAGATTTGGAGGAGGCATATGATAGAGTACCTAGACAAGAGATATGGAGGTGTATGGAAAAAAAAGGGAGTATCAGAGAAGTATGTTAGACATGTAAAGGAAATATACGAAGGAGTGGAGACGCGGGTTAGGAGTAGTGTAGGTTTGACAGAAGGGTTCCCGGTAAAGGTTGGACTGCACCAGGGTTCAGCTCTCAGTCCTTACTTATTTGATCTGATAATGGATGTTTTAGTGAAAGACGTAAACTGTAATGCACCATGGAGTATGCTGTTTGCAGATGACATTGTACTATGCGAAACATCCTGTGAAAAAGTAGAAAGGAAAACCGAGGAATGGGGGAAAGTGTTAGAGGTTTGAGGATAAGCAGAACAAAGACAGAATATGTGGCACTAAATGGAGAAAGCGTAAGTAGCATAGGTCTACAAGATGAAGGATTACCATCGGCACAAAAATTTAAGTATCATAGATCATCCATAGGCTGCGATTGAGTTTTGACCACAGAGATACAACACAGAATCCAATGTGGGTGGTTAAATTGGAGAAAGATGAGTGGAGTGCTCTGTGATAGGAAAGTAAGCGGAAGGATGAAAGGAAAATTGTACAAAACTGTGGTCAGACCTGCAATGTTATGCGGGGCGGATACGTGGCCAATTACAAGAGCGCATGAAAGGAAGATGGAAGTGGCTGAGATGAGAATGTTGAGGTGGATGAATGGTGTTACAAGGAGGGATAAAATAAGGAATAACCTAATTAGAGGTACGGTCAAGGTTGGACCCATAGGAAGAAAAATACAAGAACATAGGTTAAGATGGCTTGGGCATATGGAGCGGAGAAATGAGGAATATGTGGGAAAGGTATTGGATAAGCTGGTGGTAATGGGTAAGAGGAAGAGGGGAAGACCACGGCTGAGATGGAAGGATAAAGTGACGGAAGATCTGGAAGAGTATGGATGGAGTAGAGAAGAGGCATTGGATAGAAGATTGTGGAAGAGAAGATTAAAGGACCATAACGCCGACCCCATATAACATGGGAAATGGCAAAGCGAAAGAAGATTTGGCAGCACTAAGGACTAGCGTCTACGACCTGACTCTACATCGGGAACAAATTCTTTTGCGCATGCTCATGGATGATGAACTCTGTAATGTAAATGGAATTGCCAATATTTAGTACCATTCTGAGGAGAGAGTTCTATTTTTGCCACTAACATTTGGAACGGACAATACCAATGATGGAAGATACAGCGGAAATGGGTAAACAGGATTTTCATAATCCAAAAATGGACGACGGGAAATCTTAAGAGATCTTAGAAATTTTAAAATTTTAATTAAATCTTTGATATTTTATCTTCATATTAAATCGGTGAATCGACGCCACTAAAGGTGAAACATGTGGGC
The DNA here is from genome assembly GCA_006491805.2 of Dysdera silvatica. Taxonomy (NCBI): domain Eukaryota; kingdom Metazoa; phylum Arthropoda; class Arachnida; order Araneae; family Dysderidae; genus Dysdera; species Dysdera silvatica. Next base: position 71,575,204 of record QLNU02014176.1, read on the forward strand.
AAGGCCGACATTGTGGGGTGGGGTGGGGAGTCTCCCTCAATCGGAAAAATCAAGTTCCAAGTTAGGAAATTCCGGTTAAACTAGGAAATAAATGGGACGAATAATTAATTCATTGGTTAGTTGGAAATTCATGAAAGTGAAACCGACGGCTTAGAGAGGGTTTCATGTATATATATATATTAAAGATAGCATTTACTGTTAAAGAAACAAAAAATCCATGGTAACAGACATTGAAAGCATTTAGCGTTTTACAACCCGAGAGGAACTGTTTGAAATTTCTACCCGCCCGCTGTACAAAAATATAGCTACAGACGGATCCTACAGCTACTACTTTTTTTAAATTTTTAAAAAGTACTGGCTTTTACTACAGTCTTTGATTTTACCATGTTTGGCGCAGTATAGCCCAGATGCTCTTGCGCCATAAAAAAGCCAAACAATCAATCAATCAATCAATCCTACAGCTTCACAGCAAGTTCGAGAGTCCAATACTATGGTCAGTTGCAAATTGAATTCAATATAAGAAACACCCGGGAATACGACCTTGTTTCCTCTTTGTGGCACTTAAAATGCGGTTTAAATGAGAAGGGGGAGAGGTGAAATTACAGAATCTGTGGTTCTGGTGCCCTATCGACTGAACAATATACTGTCCATTCGTGTAGACATGGCGTCCGATCCCGTTAACAGACGGGTTGTTTCATTGCAGTAGAGGGTAAAACGTCTTCCAGAGCTCGTTTTTCCCGCGCGGAAAACGAGTTCTAGAAGACATACCCTCTACTGTAATGAAACAACCCGTCTGCTAACGGGACCGGACGCCAAATCTGCGCGAACGGACAGTACCACAGATGTGGAAACGGAAATAACTGCTAACAAAATGGGCAGTTATATGTGAGTATAATCTAAAAAATTTCCGACCAACAAAAGCAAAAAGTAGTTTTTTTTTTCTCAAAGTAACTCTCGATTTTGCCAACGTCAAAAAAATTTTCCAATTGTCTGAAAGTAAAGAGTTAAAAAAAATTATTCCACCTTTTCTCCCCTCCGAAAAATGGAAATTTTTGCCAAGTTGGCAATTGAAATTGCATGAATTTCCAGCTACCCAATTAATTATTCATCCATTTTTTTTTCGAGTTTGAACGGATTTTCCCAACTTGGAACTTGATTTTTCCGATTGGGGGTGGGGGAGACCCCCCCCATAAGGCCGGCCTTGCCCACATGTTTCGCCTTTAGTAGCGGCGATTTACCGCTTTAATATGAAGATAAAATTTCTAAGATCTCTTAACATTTCCCGTCATCTATTTTTGGATTATAAAAATCTATTTTACCCATTTCGGCTGCATTTTCCATCATTGGTATTGCCCATTCCAAATGTTAGTGTCAAAAATAGAGCTCTGTCCTCAGAATAGTACTCAATATTGGCAATACTATTTCCATTAGGGAATTAGACATCCGTGAGCATGCGCAAAAAAATTTGTTCCTCAGTTAGGGTCAGACTGTAGATTGTAGTCTATGAAAGCTGTTATGTTTACATTTTGTTTTCTTATTCTCTCTTTATTTAAAACATCATGAGGTGACCTATGGTTTTTAAAACTTGATCAACGTTTTCACTTGATGCTCGTAAGACCTGCTTTTCTGCTATTCTTTACTTTCTACAGTCAATGTCTTTGAATAGCGAAATCCTCGGGATTTTATTGTCTGTCCGCTGTTAGGTGTCCGCTATTCGGAAGGGTTGAATGATAACAAGGATTGGGGATGGGAAATGGAAAAGTGTCCTTTAAACGTAGGTGTCCGATATTCAGGAGCATAGGCATAGTTACATGGGCCCGAGCCCCCACAGTTATTTGAAATAAATTGTAATTTTATGTATATTGTCATTCATAAACGTACATAATGTATGCTTGCTCCCCCCTCCCCAGTAATTTTGAAATCTTATCGTTGATGTTGGGGAGTATCATGGGCAGGTTTCACTTAATATAAGTACTGGCGCAGCTGGCTTTGAGATCTAGGGTGTCTAGCCCCTCCCCAAATGCTTCCCACGTGATATTCATTTGTAATTTGTTTTTCCTTTATCAGGAGGGAGGATAATTTTTCTCGGATGCATTGACTCACTCCTAGTTGTGCCAATAAATATAATTAAATAGGCCCCACTGCGTATTAAAGCCTTACCTCTAGCCAGTTGTGCCGACTTCCTTCTTGGGTTTTGCTGTGATAGAATAGCATTCAGAGGGCTGCTTTTACTTCTTGAAGGGGATCTCTCCTCTTGCGTTCATTCTTTATTTAATCAAATGTCTTAGGAATGACTTCATTGCATTTTTTCTTGGATTAATGCATCTTGTTTTCTCTCCTCTTCAAATTTGCAGTCGTAGCGTGCGTGACACCATACCTTAGTGTCTCTCAACTCTTTAAACCTCCATTATTTGCGCTTGACCTTTTTTTTCCCGATAACAAATGAAACAAAAGAAGAGTGCCATTCAATGGGTTATAAAAGATAGTTTGAATGCCTCTGAATATTAGTGAGGTGCATGTGAAGAGAAGATGAAGTTATTTAATAATACAAATTTACAGGCAAATACTAACTCACAATGTTACTAATTCAGGCTAACTTGAAAACTATCTGAACAGGCTGTGAGGGGTTGCCCCCACTTAACACATATTTTACTTTACCATTACCTTTGGAAAACTGTAGGTCTTGATGCAGCATGACCTTTGTTGTCCATGTTCCGTAAACAAAATTTTGTGGAGTCTTACAATAAATACAAAATTAAATGTTAATTTCCAGTATATATACAGGGTGGTTAGTAAAGATCTTATACATGTAGATAACTGTCAAACAGAGAGAGCTATATGTATGAACGTGATGTATAGTAAAGTGACTGTGCGGTACAAGATGAAACTTTATGCAGCGTCCCTAGTGGAAAAATTCAGAACTTCGACCTGCTATCTGGAAAACTATTCAATATACGGGAAAAAGTCAATTACAGAGTTGTTAAGCACCAGCTAGTTTGTACAAGCTAGCTGTACGACGGGAAAGCTGTCATGCAGGGGTGTTCTGTACCCCCCCTTCCCCTTAAACTTCCTAAATCACAATTTTTGCCCTATTAAGGTGGTGAAAAAAAGTCATTTCGTACTAACTAGCTGGTGCTTAACAACTTTGTAATTGACTTTTTGCCCTTATCTTGAATAGTTTTCGAGATAGCAGCTCTAAGTTCTGAATTTTTCCGCTAGGGGCGCTGCACGCAGTCTCATCTTGAAGTGCATAGTCACTTTACTATACCTATACATCACGTTCATACATATAGCTCTCTCCGTTCGACAGTTATCTGCGTGTATAAGGACTTCACTAACCACCCTGTATATTGATTGATTGATTGTTTGGCTTTTTTATGGCGCAAGAGCATCTGGGCTATACTGCGCCACCCCTGTATATTAGAAATTAGCATTGAGCATTGGGGTCCTTTTACAATATGGTAACCACTTTCGTTTTGGCGAGTGTTGCGTTCCTAAGTAAAGAAAAATAAGATTTTAATTTAAAAAAAAAAAAGTTGTATTTAAATTATAAAAAAAGAAGTTGTATTTAAAGAATTAAAAACAACAACATAGTATTGAAAAAAGGGGAAAACAAAGGATTCAGGGCATCACTAGGAGTTTCTCAGTCCATCAACGAGGAGAAGCTGTCGCCAGAGCTTGGTGTTTTTTTAATTAACACTATGGAATTAGAAAGAAACAATGATAAAAAAAGTAAGAGAAAACCGGAATTAAGGGGTATGAGGGGACGCTACGAGTTTCATGGTCCATCAATGAGTAAATGTCCCACATCCGCGCTCTGGAGATTTGCGATTATTTTTTTTAACCAAAACTATGAAATTAGACAAAAAAAGAAGATAATGTTTAAAAATAGTTGGAGAAAACAAGAATCAAAGTTAAAAAAAAAATGCATGTAAATAAAAAATCGCCAAAACAGAAGCAGTTATCGTATTGTAAAAGAGTGACTTGTGCATTTATGTACGATGACATCTACAATAATGTTGTAACTCAATTTCAACGATTTTAATTCTTATCTGTTTAACTTTATACCTTTTGTTTGTATTTAGATTATGCGACCAATTAAATACCTCATCTGTAGCATATAGCAGTATGGCGAGAAAAGTTTTGAGCAAAGATTTCCAACTACGTAAAGAAGAGCCCGCATCACAGCATATCACAAAGATACTATGGTCAAGGGAGAGGAATGGATCCCTGTCCGATCAAGAGTTCATCCATGGTATGGGAGACAGTTTTTCGGAAAGCGAAAGAACAGCTAGTTCTTGCTCATGGGGATTCGATGTAAGTGTCAAGTGAATTAATCTACTGTGTTATAGGTGTCTGTGAGGAGGTCGAATGAATAGTAATAATCCAAGTTTATAACTTGTCAACAAATGGCTTTGCTACAACTGTCAGCATTTTCTGCAGCTTCGCTTTTTAGGGAAAATCTGTTTTGCTTCTATGCCTGAAATATAGAACTATATGCCAGTCACTTCTTAGTTTGATATAAACAATGTTCCATTATTGAGAATAAAGTAGATATCCTCCCTTCATAAGTCGTTCAGTCTTTTCCTACTGCTACCCTTGCATGTCAACTGGTATTGTGATCTCGACTCCCAATATCTGATTGTACTGCTATTAGAACATATTTATATAGTTATTACATATTCTCATGTTAATTTTCATACCTTATACTAAATTATTTTTATGTAATCGGTACTATATCAATCGTTATATGTTCTCACCCTTTAGAGAAACGGAGGATTGTTTGATTATAGGTTTTAACACTTCTCAAAATGAAATGTTTATTATTGTATTTTTTTGTAATATCGTCACAGAAAATGGAACTTAGATGCATTATCATAAAGCAATATCCTTCTATAGAACAATATGGTTCATAAGAATTCACCTTTGAAAAAAAAATTCCAAATGCAGGCATTGGTGGCAGCGGTAGTTGAATGTATTTCTATTACTATTACAAAATGATTGACAACCCTGTTTAATTCATGAATTTTTTTAAAACTGTGTTTAATATTTAAAATATGACAAGTTTCCTGTCATTGGACATTTTTTTAATATAAATAAATACTTTACATTTGATTTGTGCACTGCACAGAAAAATTAAACAAGTTAATGACTATTTATTTTAAAAATACTAAAAAATGTTACTTATACAGGGTGATTCAGTATTGGTGCGACAAACTTGCAGGAAAGAAAGTGAGCACCAATATGATTTGGAATCACATAGCATTGGAGGGTCGGAAATGCCTTCTTCATGCGGTAGAGGGCGCTGTCTGTGTAGGGCTTAGATTGTACGATATTCCTGCAGGAAGCTGGCATTTTTAGACCTATGTGTTGTATTTACAGAGGCATTTTCATTATTGGCTACATGCTGTTTTTTTGTTTATATGCACAATTACGTATGAACAATAAAATTACCGGTTTCCTACTGGAATATCGTGCAATCTAGCTCCTATACAATTCCCTTTACATACAAAGGAGGCATTTCCGACCCTACAATGCTATGTGATTCTGTCGTATTTGTGCCTTCTATCTCGCCTGCAAGTTTCTCGCACTGATACAGAATCACCCTCTATATTCCCAATACTAATTTGTGATCTAAGACTAATTCATACTGAAATTCATATTTCTTAATTCTTAAAATGTGTTTTAATTTAATTATTTAATCGAATTACTGTGTATAAAAAGGGCATTATAAATTTTGAACTATGGTTATCCTCATAGCATTACTATTATTTATAAGTCATGAATAAGTATTCTTCTTTGGCAGGAATATGAAATCAAGTCAACAAAGAGAATCGAAGTTTCATTAGATGCTGTTGAAGAAGCTCTATATGAAGGGAACCAAGGGTTATTAACGCCCGAACTGTATGATGAGTGCCAAAAATGGTCACAGAGGTTTCCATACCTTAGGTATATTACTGCATTTTTTTTTTGGTGAAAGCTCGTTATAGAGAAATGAAATTTACTGAACTTGAGTAAATTGAAAATCGTTTTCCATTAGGCTGAAAGGGGAAGGAAGTTTGGCAACGAGTATCGATATTAAGTGTCATGAGTTGCAAGGTGCTCCAAAGGATGGATTATTTTCACTCAGGTAAAAAGATAAGCTAATATAACAAGTTTTAATTATGGTAAAATTCAGTTCATATAAATTAATGCAAATACACACACATACAGGGTGTCTCAAAAACCCTGACCGCCCCTCTATTTCCTTAAAGATTGATTCTAGACATATGTACTAAATTGGAAAGCGGCGTAAAAAAAAGGTGCAGAATTTTATGAAATCGATTAAAATTGCAGAGGATTATTTTTTGAAGAAATACAAAATTTAAATTTTTGTACAGTCCCCGTACACAAAAATTTCCAATAAGTGAAATGTGCCCCATAATCCAATAGGTCAATATACAAAATTTCAGCATTCTAGTGGATAAAAGAACCAGAGATATCAAAGTCCAAAATAACTGACTAGCAACTCTTTTTTGAAGGGAGCAATAGGTACATGATGGGAAGAGGGAAAATTCATTCTGCTAAGTCACATTATTTTGGGTCTTCATATCTCTGGTTCTTTTCCCACTGGAGTTTTGCAAAAATTTAAAGTTTGTATTTTTTCGAAAAATAATTCTCTGCGATTTTAATCGATTTCATAAAATTCTGCCCCTTTTCTTACGCCACTTTCCAATTTAACACATATGTCTAGGATCAATATTTAAGAAATTAGAGGGGCGGTCAAGGTTTTTTGGGACACCCTGTATATATATAATAAAAATGTGTATAAAGTGTACAGTAGCCTTAAAGTTCTTTTCTGTCTTTAGTTTTGAAATAATCACAAATACCATGAAGAGCAACACTAAATATTAGTACACCCTTACCTCTTCATGTCTGATTATTTCTAACATATTAAAGTTGGTTGCATAACTTTATGGATCCTTTAGTCATTTCAGTGCTTTTGCTCCAGATCTGATTTCTTGCAATTCTAGTTTTTCTTGATCCAGTTACAGTGTCTTGGTGTTTTCTGCATCATAAGGTGTAAACGATCTAAACTCTCTGGTCTGGTTTCAAAACCAATCATCATAATTTTATTTAAGGGCATTTAAATTCAGAGATTGCAATTTATTAGTTCTTCAACAAATTACTTATAGTACTCTCGTGAGATAGGAAGATTGTCTTATGAATGTATTAATATTATTTTTGTCATAACCTTGCTCTTGTGTTTCGTGAAGGTCTGGAACTTGCTCTGGAGAGTCAATTTCATCCAAAGGCATTTCTTCAGATGAAGAAATTCCCTCATCGATTATTTATGCGAATGTTGTAATCGAGGATGCAGAAGAGGTTATCGCTGAAGATGGCAATTATGAAAGTGCTCATGGGACCGAAACAAGGTACTTATGTTCACATTCATAAACTTGTACTCTGCATTTAACAATTACATTGTTCCTTTGTTTATTCCAATTGGTAATAAAATTATTAATTATAAACATAACGTGCAAGGATCGTTTAATGTACAAGTTTTTATGTGTTAAAGCTAAAGAAAGACCTTCTTCTTATGTGTTAGTCATTTGTAAAAGAACTATTTTTAGTTTTAATATTTTAATATATTTAGTTATGAAATAATAATAAGCAGATAACGAAAAACACAATTGGCACTGTTGCAGACATTCGACCATGCTTTAAATATTTTTCGGTGGCTTACTGCCCTTTTCTAAGTGAAGCAATCTTAAATAATCATGGATGCTTGTAAAACAGAATAAGGTTATGGGCGTTGTCCGTGAGTTGAGAAAGGAATACTCTCACATTCACACAATTTTCCTTCCTTAACTTTCCTTCTGTCATCTGCCACTAGCGGGCAAAAACTCGGGATGACACCCATAGCCTTACCCTGTTGCACTAGCATTCACCCTTATCGTTATAATCGCTTTCCTTAGAAGATGGCTGCAAGCCATGAGAAAACATTTAAAGCTTTATTAAATTTTTGGAAATGTGTTGTGAAGAATTTTTTTTTGTCTTTAAATTATGAACTGTTTGTACTTATTGACTTTGGCGGAATGCATAGTGGACGTCGCATTGTGTGTAGAATTAAAATAAAACTTAAGAATTATTTCCATAAGAAATACTAAGACGTTGGGTAAATAAAAAACACAGGCCCAGAGTAAATATTAAGACAAGTCCCACTTTTAATGGGTTTAAAGTTTTACATAAGAGAACGGAATCTGGTGCCACATGATAATATACTCATTCTAAACCATGTAACTCAACATTTTATAATGATATTAATAGTATACTATTGGATAATCATTTGTTTAAGAGTATAGCTTTAGACATTGAGCAGTTAATGATAACCTATTGAATAGCTATAGGTACTCAAATCATTTCCTTCTTAAGGAATTACCAAAATTAGCGTTTCAAATACATAAATTTTACACAGAATTCTAACGTGATATTAGAAATGTTAATCTTGCCTTTTATTAGGGCAATAATTCAATTATTTATAGAATTGGGGGGGTTGTAAACTAGGATAACAATTACATTTAAAGAAAAATAAGGAAATGATGAAAAATTTGCATAATTAAGTGTCATTTCAAGAAATAAACAGCAGTTTTACAAAACTAGGAGACCTGTAGAGGATCACAAGTTCGTTAGCATGAAGTTTAAGTTGTGAAATTTTGATGAGTGACACCTTTTGTAGAAGCTTGTTTTATCACCAGTTGGCAGTATTCATGCCAAGTGTACTGCTGTCGAACCAGGACCGCTTTGTTCGTTCCAATTACACTGAAGTGGGTGGTCATTTTGGTGAAATTTACCCTTAATTTAGTGAGTGAGGTGAGTGCTGGAGTTGAAAAGGTATTGACAGCCAATAGTTTTCATGTTTAAGTTAGACGTACAGTCCATGCTGAGGAAATTGTACATTTTGCCATTGGTCAAGGTCACCTTTACAATGAAGAGGCCCCACCTTTGACCTCTTGGTGGTGGACACCAGAGCGGGAAATTTAGTTTTGGAATAATACAAAACTGAGTCTTCATACCATGCTTTTCTTTTTGTGAGAAACAAAGTTGCCAGTGGCATGAGTGATGATGATGCTTCTTGCAGGTGGTCCATTTTAGAAAGGAAATAGGAGGGTGACAGGAGGGAAAGGGAATGGCTAAGTCCTGGAAAAGAGAGCAAATATATTATTGAAAAAAAAAAAAAAAAGCTGTTAACAGTTAGCTTACGAACTTTATTTTCAAAGTTTGGAATTTTAAATTTTAAAATGGATTCAGAAAATGACAGTGTATATCTTCAAATAGTGACCAGGTAAAGAGTGTTTTCATTAATCCGAAGTTCCTTTTTATATATAGGTCCTACAATATATGTCTGTGTATATGTACATGTACAAGTGTGTGTGTGTAGGTAGGAAGGTAGGGTAGTTTGTTCGTTCCATGAAGTAGTAATATAAAATTATAAATAAATGTTTTATTTGTTTCAGTTATCGATGTGTATAGCCTCATTAGTATGCAACGAGATGCTAGTTCCACGATTTTTTCATACTAAAACACAGAAAAGCATTGCATTCGGTAACCCCAAAATTAACAAACATTTATATGTCACCTCAGAAACATTGTCCTAGTTATGTACCTTAATAAAGAGAAAAGCTGTCAGAAGACTATAGCTTAAATGGTTAGAACACTCTGAATGAAATGGAGAGATCTGGGTTTGGTACTGATTGGTTCCTTGACTTCTTTTCTCACGAAATTATAAATTGAAAATTATAGATTTGTTTATTATACAAGTACATTTGTCCGTGTAAATTTACAGCTGCAATTTGTACATATTCTATAATGTAGTCAATAAACAAATTACCCTTTGAAAATTAATTCTGTTTCTCATTAAAAATTCCTTTTTACAATAGGTGGTACGTACCCACAAGTAAAGATAAAAGAAATATATATACTTTTAATTATAAAAAATGGGTAATGATATTTACATTATTGAGCGAGACATCGTGTATTCATATTGGTAGTACATTTAATGAAGTCTTTTATCAATCCTTTAGAAGCAAAACCTGTGATAAAAAGAGTGAGTCTGAGGATGACACACATGACGGTAATAGAACTTCCCTTTCATCCAATTATATTTCGGAGAAAGTCATTGAACTCTTAGCAGGCCAAATTTGGTCTGAAGTAAGTATTCTGTTTTAAACATCTTTAATAAATGATTAATTAGTATTACAGCAAGCTACTTTGTAATTAGTCATGATAGGACCGAGACGATCAGCAATTTGGTCAGTTAATTTGATATGTTCATAGAAAATGGGTAATAAAATTGGAATATTTTAATGAAAACTTACAAATCATTTGATTTCAAAATGATATTATTATTTTAGCAAGAAAGGACGTGTAGCAGTGAAAAGTGTAGCATTGTTTTAAAAAATAGGTCTGAAAAACTCGTTTGATAATCTGATGTGCTTCGCTTTATCTAATCTACCTCTAAATAGAGGGGCGGTTGAAGGGGCAGCCAATTAAACCAAGACATGCTAGAAGTGGATCTACTATATTTGCAGATGGCTTACACATGTAGCATTTATACTAATTAGCCTATTATTCATCATATTTCTATTTTTTTTAAACAGTCTGTTAACTGGGAGAAAGTTATATATATTTCACAGATATTTTCATTATACATTATAAAATTTGTGTATATTTAATATTTATTATATGAGGTTGAGATTAGGGTAATTTGTGAGTGCCATATTCTTGAAATATGCATATAATAGTCAGTTATGTGAGTACTTATATGCTTTTCTCAGGTGGTGGCGAAATGGGGGAAACCAAATGACAGTGAAAGTTCTCGTAAGTATTGCATTTGTTACAGTGAAGGTATTTTGAGTGATTATGTAACTTTTCTGTGGCTAATGATTAGAGACCCTGAAAATTCGCGACTCACGAAATGCGCAAAAAATTAAAAAATTTAGATAATGATGGGAAACATGTTTTTAAGTGAAATAAAACATATTTACATGGGTTTTGACTCGCAAACATTTCTCAAATTTGTCCACATAACCAAATTTTTACTTCTACTCGAGAAATTTAAGAGTATCTACCAAAAAAAAAATCAAATTTACACCATTTTATGTGTTTCTTGCTTTTTTTGTGAAAAAAATTTAAAATATTGTCAAAAAAATCATGCCATGATCGTGAAATAGGAAATATCTATCAACCAACAAGCGATATTCGGCGCAGTTACAGGAAGTTGGAATCCAAACTTGCAGAGCCCTATCTAGGATATGGGCAAGAGGGGGCTAAGCTCCCCCCCCCCAGGAAATATTTTTTCTTAAAATAGATTTTAATTGAATTTTATTTTAAATTTTATACTTTGTATGAATTTTACATGACAATGGAAATTGTTCTTTGATGTTAAAAATGTATTCAAAATAGTCTTCTACCGTAGATCTTGTGTACATAATGTTTTTTACAGAGATTCGTACCCATCTACTTTATAACAAGGATAAGAGAAATTATAGAGAGGTATACTAAAATTTATAAGTTTTTAATGCAAAATTTATTTTAAGAAATTTATTCGTTACTGTCAAATACAGTAGCACCACTACCAAAGCTACCATTAGAGAGGTTATAAACCAATTCCAAACCAATTGCTGCAAACGTTTACCCAAACCTGAGTAATTTCAAGTAGCGTCTACAAGTGCTTGCGAGGGGATCCTTCAATGACAAAGTGAGGGAGAGGTTGACTATCCTGGAAGGCAATATGAGGGACATGATAAATAAGAAAATATGAAAACAAGAAAACATCGAGTCATATGCATATGAAGTTAAAATCTCTTAAGAAAGGGGATCCTACTCATACTTTTCCGCAGCCTGTGGCTGATCTTTTCTATAGACAGAACGTGATCTCACAGGCAGCAACAAGAGAAAGGCTGAAGACTCTGTTCACCAAAATACCACTATTGAAGGACATTGCTGGTGACGAACGAGAACATGCCTACAGAGAACCGAAAGAAACCCTGAAGAACAACCTAGGTGTCCTGGTAGAAGACCCTCTTGAGGCACTTCGTGAAGACCATCAATATTTCGGTAATGGTGCATTAAGAGCACTATCGGTTCCAGTTTCAAATGTAAACTGTGAAGGGTTTTTCTTCAAATTTCTCTATGTTTTACATGACTTAAGACAAATCTCAGCTTCACAAACGTGGAACTTATTGCAATATATAATTATGAAAATCAAAAATGGAATTTTATATAGCTTAGGGAGCTAAATTTAATTGCATTCGGATATTAATTATAATTAATAAATCCATAGTATTGTGCCTATACAGGGTGTATTCAAAATGGCGGAAAAAGTTTACATAATTCCTTGTGAAAAAAGGAATAAAAAATGTCCAGTATAATTTTTGCTTAAGATCAATAAGTTATTAGATTAATAAGTTATTTCAAATCATAGTTGAACCAATAACAAGGCAAAGCCAGCCCATTTAACATCGCTTTAATACAACGACACATGCGTTTGCGCATGTACGGCCCTTCTACGAAGAAAGATGAGAAGCTAAGATTTCACAGGTTTTTAAAAACTTCTTTAGATCATGTGTTACTTGAAATTCAAGGGATTAAAACTCTACCCAAAAACTTAGCTTGTTTACGTCATAATCAACAGCAGACACCAGATTTGGTGATTTATCGTACCAAATCACTCATACCACTGATGGGATGTATACGGATCGGAATGGGCTGTTTGCCACTAGGTTCAACCTTTTTTCTTCTTTGTTGTGGGGAAAATATTAAAATTAATAGTAACTTTTTCTTATTTTGTAAGTAGCCGCGTCCCAGCGACATTTCTTCGCGTGCCAGTCTGACAGGCTTGCGATGTATTTGCTATCAACAGTATAGTAAAGTGAACTCCAGGCCCGCTCCTCGGCCCACTGAAATGCATTATCCGCCACTGCCAGCGACAAGCACATATTCTAATATTTTGAACAGAACTAAAATCGAAAGTCATTTGGTTTACCAAGTTCATTAGCAGTACCGAGTTGTTAATGACCTCCCGCCCACCCCTGTCCCCAATTGGGATAGGTTCATGCTGCTTCTGAGTTTGCCATAGGCTATTTCCTTCTATTTGGAAACTGATGATTTTGATTGATCGTACGACTAATTTTTTGCCTTATTAACTGTAAAATAATATATTTTTTTCCCCTCAAATTACTTACTATAAGTTTTGGGGAAAATGAACAGTGGGTTCTTTTTTGAAACTGGTTTTTTTTCCTCGCGGGCTTTACAAAAACAACAGAATTAATTCCGGGAAAGGAGCATATGGCTATTCCCCTACTTCTGCTCACTTTCCATGAAGAAATTGCCACCTCCCCACATGATAGTGGCTATGAGAGTTTTCAGGTATCATGTAAGCAATATTTTGGCCATTTTCAACACCTCCTTCCACCAATTAGTAAGCAAAAATTAATATTAACTAACATAGGAAAATAAGCACAAAAGCCACCCACTCCCGCAAAGTTGCTTACGTAATACTTGAACTCTGCCTATGCCAAAGGATACATTTTTTATAAAGTTACCAGATTCAGAAAAAGATTGGTATTCAATTGGCTTTCTTTGGTGACGAAAAAACTTTCACTAAGTTGCCATACTTCGGAATTCCAATGACGTATTTGGACACTCAACTAAATTTTCAGGTTTGAATTGAACGAATAAGATCTGTTGTGCTTAGCCATGCCTCTCCAAGAATTTCTTTGGTTTGCTTTTCTAATGATGGGCGTGTCTGGAGCGTGATTCGTTCATCTTTGGCCTTAATTATCTTATTAAATATTGATTTTAAGCAAAAATTGTACTGGACATTTTTTATTCCTTTTTTCACAAGGAATCGTGTAGTGAACTTTTTCCGCCATTTTGTATACACCCTGTATAAGTTAAATATAATTTTTTTCTGCATTGTTTTGTGTGTAAAGTGTTAATACGTCGAAAATGTGTTTGAGATTTTAACTCGGACGGCCTTCGGAACCCAAGAATGTTTCTTTTTCACTCAGGGTTTTTACCTCTGTTACCCAAGAAATTAAGGGTATTTTATTCAAGAATTTTGAGGGTCTCTACTAATGATCTAAGATTCAGCGATTGTATATTTTTCTTATATTTTCTATATATTTTCGTATGACCCACCCAAGGTTCCCGCACACCTGAAGCAGTGGCGTAGCTAGATATTTTGCTGCCTGGGGCGAGTGACTGTTATTGCCGTAATCGTTGTGCCTGTCATTGTTTTTTAAAGACTAATTACGGGCCTCCAAATTATGGCACCCGGGGTGTCCACACCCTTCCCCCCCCACTAGCTACGCTACTGACCTGGAGAACTTGTAATTGCCAGGAAATTTGAAATTGTGCCTAAAAGTCCTGGGAAAACATGATTTTTTGGTCAAACCTTGAAAAGTTAGGGAGACCTTCCAAACTTTTGTTCTGAATAGCTAAATTTCACACGAACGTGGCCCTGCAGTGTCACAGTGTAGTAATGCTTTTGCCGTTAACTCGGGTTCGACTCCCAACGGTGCAAAGAACGCTTACTCAGAGATCTCCTAAAGATCGCATTGTTCACTGCAGTCCGGGGTTTGGTTCCCTAAACCGTACAAGGTTTAGATTCCTCAGAAAATTGTGGGTCCAGAAGTTTGGATTCCTCGGAAAATGGTAGGTCCATGTGCAGCATGACCATTGTAGTCTTTGAGCCGTAAAACCACAAACAAACAAAATCACACGAACATGAGGCTATTTTTCCTGAAGCCGAAATTCAATTCACAGTTTTGTTTGCAATTGATCAGGGAATGTTTTCATCAGGAAACTCACGGAATTTTTTTCTTCAGCGTGAGTGGTGGCCCTACCACAAAATCTGGCGATAGTGAGTCAATTAGGTCTTATTTGAATGATACATTGTGGCTATCAAACCATCAATGTCACAATTTTATTGTGTTAAAATCTATATTTTCTGCTTTATTCTTAACCTTGTTTCTGCTCTCACTTTTCATGGAGGGGGGAGATATTAATGGATGAATACTTTTTTCTTCAAAAAATATTTTTGAGGTTTTAAATTCAGTTTCTCATTTGCTAAATATCTTCTCAAACTCTGGCATGCTTGTATCTGAGTCGGAAAAACACAGTATGCGATTTATTTCATTTTGAGCACAATTTTGGGTACTGGATTTTAAACAAATTAAGTTTGGACACCCACTTTTTTGGGTTCACACTGAACCTCATTCACTCATAAAAATTGGAAAGAAGAAAAGAGTCATGTGCCAGGAATGCTTACAAACTAATTTCAAGGTAGTCAGGAGATTGATTCCCTAGGTGTTAAGAAGTTCAGTCCTCGGAAAATTATAGATTCCGATGCAGTATAACCCAGGCTGTCCTCATACCATAAAACACACACACTGATGAGGGTGATTCCAAGCGAGTGAACTTAACGATTCCATTTTCATCAAACTCCCACGTATTTCACATTTGCTAAAATTAACATTTCCTTGGGATGATTCGATTTGAAGCTGTCAAAGAGGTTTTGATGTATATTAATTAAAATGGGGTTAATGTTTATGGTGTTACCCATGTATTGTATCCACCCGTGTATTCTACTTATATATATAATTCCTCCCCACCCTCCGATTACTTCCTATAAGTTTTTGGCTATCGGTCTTAAAACAACTATTAATGTGTATCGCACTCCCTTTTTAAAAAGCTGTTTGTTTGTGACTAAATATTTTTTTTAATTGTCATTATACCTTGCATAACACAAATGATCGTCGTGCTTTTGCCATAAACATTGAACCAACCAAAGATTATCATTATGCAATTATTTACTTACCATTATTTTTATGCAACCGTTCAATTATTATTATATTTAAACCGGTTTATTATAATTGTCTTTAAACTATTTCATTATTATCTTTAAACCGTTTAATTATTGTTGGTTTGGAACAACTTTCTAATTAGCTGTCTTTATGCAACCTTTTATGTACCACAGTCCTTAAATAACTATTTAATTAGATTCCGAATCCAATGACCTCCTTCCACCAATCACCTCTTCGAAAGAGCTCCCTTTCCAGTCAACATTTCAGAGACCTTGGACAAGAGGAAAAACTCCCAAATCTTCCGATTTCCCTAAACTCGATGGGATTCTTACAGTTTCTCCAAAGGTTTTGCAAAAGCGAAGTGAATCAAGGATTGGGTAATAATTTTTTGTATAATTATTGTTGTCAATCTTCTTCTTCTTCTTTTTTTTTTTAAATGATTCTGTTTTGTTTGTTTATTTTAGAAGTGGCACAGAAAGAACGAGACCAAATACCGGAATTTCTGTGATGTCATATTCCTCGGTAGGCTCGTTTCATAATCCAAATATACCAAAGCGTTCCATTAAAAGTCGGGAAAAAACATATTCCGACAACATCACATTCCAGTCCATGCAAAAACGGTCATTAGACAAAGAAGCCGAGTTACTTAATTTGTATTTACCTGTTTTAGAGGTAAGTGTTTCATAAAGAAAACTTCCTTTGAATAAAAATCAAATCGTTTTTGGGACATTGCATGGTATGATTTGATTAAAGTGTAATATCTTTAGCCATTGCAAAAGTTAGCGCCAAATAGCTACGTTCAAGCATATTATCTTTCCTCCTTACATGCCTTGATCCTTTTGACCATATTTAACCATGGTAATATGAGAATAACTTTGGCACTAATATTTGCTGCATTTGATGAAAACTACCACGGACTGCCATCTTATTTTCCCATGTGACTCAGCATATCATTTTGGAGTATAAACCGAAAAATACGAAGCCCCCCCAAATGGCTTTTCTAGTTATTTTGCATAAGATTAAGCGTCGTGCTTGCTAAAGTTTTCTGTTTCTCCTTCTCTTTTAAAGGAAAATTGTCCAATGTTGCATAATGGCTTACTCAACGATCTCAAAATGAAGGATTCGTTTTCGAAATTAAAGTTTCCCGAAGCATCTAGTTTCCCCATCAAGCCAACTTTTCTTCCACCCATTGATGACAGGGAGCTAATACCAGTCAACCAGGTGAGTTGCTCTTTGTAAATCGCCATTGGGTAATATGTTTGTGTACCATATGGAGAACTTTGGTTTTAATGAGCATTAACTAACACTAAATGGCTGGACAGTGCAGATACCTTTAGGATATAAGTACGTAACTTCTCACATTGTATCTATTCAAATATTATTCACACATTTACATGCAAAAGATTCAATAATTGTAAAATAACAAATGAAAATAATCACCCTTGCCTTCGGATGTGTCAGCAGCAGTCCTTCATCAGCGGTATTGCTATTACTTCCGATGTCCCTCCACAGTGTTTAGCCTTTTGTACATAAATTTCTTTCCCTGGTACTTTGTATTCTATTTAAGTTGTTTACACTATTATGCTGTATACATACACTGTACACATTCTAAAGAGGATCCTGCAGTAGAGCCCTGCATAGGCCTGTTTTTTTTTGGACCTGGCCCATCCTTTTCTGACTTGGAGTACAGAGAGAGACCTACCTATACATGAGCATCTGTGGGGAGAGGAAATGTGTTTAAGGGGAAGGGTGGTGTCAGGAGTGAGTCGCTCTACTTACTCACTATTAGGATTAGGGGAGGGGGGTTGGGAAGTTCGAGTTTGGCTTGATGGGCTTGCACAGGCCTAGAAATTTTAAGAACAAGTCAGTGCAGAT
>QLNU02014176.1:71593029-71613504 GCA_006491805.2 Dysdera silvatica
GTTGAACTCATTGTGTTAGTTCTGAGAACGTTAAAAGTGGCTGGCCATTGACTTTTATTTAGAACCTGGGTAAATGAGAAACAACGTGGTCCCTAGAAAGGGCTATCAAGGTGGTAATAAGGTGTATTAAGTAACCTTTTTAGAGTTACTATTTAAAAGTTGCATGGTGGCAGCGGTCAATAGAGAATAGCTACCCAGTAATACTATAGCATTGGGACATGAACAAAACTCGCTGGTTCAAATTCAGCATGAGTGCATAAGTAATTTTTCCCGTTCTCTTCAGATTCTTATGTCGTACTAATTATACTTAATTTTGTCAGCCACATCATTCTTACGAACAAAATAAAGTGGTTTGAATATGAAAAGGTGGGATATCAGAAATGAATTCCTTTAACCTCTGGAATGTTCTTTCTCTACTTTAACATAAACGGGGTACAGAGTTAGATTTTTTTATGTGCTTATATTGTATTCTGCAACGTACGTTACTTGTTTGGAAAGAAAAAGTGTATTGATTTTGTTTTTACACAGGATCCTCAACGACCCATTTCATATGAATCACACTTGCCTAACGGGAAAAAGCAAAACCACTCTAATATGTATACTCGACATTTGAACAAAATATCTGCTAGACCAAGCACAACTAGAACGAGTTGGGTAAGGATGAACTATGATATTTACTACTTTTTTGGTTTAAAAAATTTTTTTTTCTTCAGAATTTCACTCGAAAAAATTTTTTTTTGAAAAATTAATGCTGTGTGAACTAGTTTTGGCAATAGTTAGGAAATGGTACAAGAAACAATGATTTTCCTTTTAGTCAGTGATGAGTGACTTTTAGATATCATTTATCACTTTTCATGTATTTCTATTGAATAATGTACAGTCAAACCTAGATATTAATATCCCGAATCTTTCATGAGCACACAAAAATTTAACAGAATTTTTAAGATGGCGATGTACAACTTTCAATTTTTTGCATCTTTACCCCAATTGATTGATCTTAACCATCGAATATCTCGATGAATAATATAATACACAATAGCCACAGTTTTAGAAACGAAAATTTATTCGGCTTTAAACGTTTTTCGAAAGCCTTGAGCTCTCATCGAAGAAGCAAGAAACCCTAAGTGTACATTGCTCGTAAGGGCGAGTGTACGATTATTGATTGTACAAAGGGTAATGTTATGGGTGATGTCGGTGAGTTGGTGCCCAATATCGGTCGAACCAGATGAATGTGGACTGTAGGCGGAATGTTGGCTGCGTGAAGGATTGTGTTAAATGATAAATTTTTTTAAAGTATATGATAAAAAATTATTGGTGAAATTTTAAGGGGAGAAAACGTGACCACGCCGAATGGATATTGGCCGTAATAGATAAATCGTTCACCAGACGCTCGGTATTTTGATGGATTAAACAGATTTAAAAAAAATTAAGATTAGCGGGAGACGGAGGTTTGTAGATTAACTTCGCTTCATCGAAGTTAAATTTGTGGTCCAAAGTCCAGCAATGAATGGTTATGGATGATTTAGTCCGGTTCAGGATTAAAGAACACCGGGCATACGTACAAAAATAAGAATTGACTAAATCACCCATAGCCGTTCATTGCTGGTCTTTGGACCACAAATTTAACTTCGATGAAGCGAAGTTAATCTACAAACCTCCATCTCCAGCTGATCTTAATTTTTTTGGAACCTTTTCAATCCATCAAAACATCGAGCACCTGGTGAACGATTTATCTATTACGGCCAATATCCATCCAGCGTGGTCACGTTTTCTCCTCTTAAAATTTCACCAATAATTTTTTGTCATATACTTTAATTAAAAAAAAAAATTTAACACAATCCAACTTTCCCCTTATAGTCCACATTCATCTGGCTCGACCGATAGAAGGCGCCAATCCACCAACATCACCCACAACCTTACCCTTTATACAATAAACAATCGTACACTCGCCCTTACGAGCGATGTACGCTTAGATTTTTTACTTCTTTGATGAAAGCTCAAGGCTTTCGAAAAACGTTTAAAGCCGAATAAATTTTCGTTCCAAAAACTGTGCCTATTGTGTAATATATTAATCATCGAGTGTTTAGCACAGTGAGTCGATCTACTATTACATCAAATATCTATTAAAATATTGATAAATAAGCACACAAAGGACAAAGATGGTTGAACACCTATTCAGAACGCTTTGCCTTTCTTCACGTTTCTAATTCGAGGTAACAAAAGTTTAAAAAGTTCTGAACAATCCATACATGAACACGTCGTAAACCATGGAACTTCTTAATACTGAAGTGTAAGGAAAACACGTTTTCCGAGATAAAGAAGTTCCCAACTATATTATTTGACGTTATTGTAGAAAAGCATTTCTCACAGGCATTTCAATAAAATAATTCTGCCCCCACCGTTGTTGCGAAAAGAATCCAGAATAAAACTGTAAAAGCCTTTCTTTAGGGTTGTCTGCTATTTAGTGAACAGTACAATGTTTTGACCGGGGCAAGTGAGTTACCCATGCCCAATTCACTGACGTACACAGGGTGTGTTGATGGGGTTGTAACCCCCCATTGCAATGAAATTTTGTATATTTAACATAGGAATATATGAGTTGTAGCTCTGTAACCCCTCCCATTAAGTCTATAACCCCCTTATGAACTTTCTACATATGCCTGTGGCCCATATATATATAAAGAAAATGATTCTGCTTTCTATTAATTGTAATAAAAATTGTCTAATCCTACTTTTGTTCTTTTTCCACAGGATATGAGGAATTCCAACTTCGGTAAGTTCGTATTTTTAAAATATTAATTTATTTTAGCAATTTAATATTGTGATCACTGAAATTTAAATGTTCACACATTGTAATGCCTGAATAATTCCTTCTAGATGTTAAAAAGCACAAAGACGTTTTATCGATGGAAAATCACAATATCTTGTCTACAAACAGCAACAAAAAATTTCCAGCCGACAACATTGAAAATCTAGTCACTTTATTTCCAATCGTAACAGCATTGGAACCCAAACAGCCCAGTGATCGATGTAGAAACAGAAATTTTAATCGGAAAAATAGTGAGTAGATTTCTTGATTAATTATATTGTTTAGTAACCTAAAAGTTGTATTAATTCCCCATTGTCTGTAAAACTACTATTATACAGTAGAACCTTTCTAAAATGACCACCTTTGGACTGGACTGCAATGGCCACCATAGACGTGTGGTCACTATATACAACAGACTTTGGTATAGGCATGAATAAGTCCCTACGTTCTCTCTCTCTCTCTCATAAAAATTGGTCAATTTGCCATGCTGGTCACTTTACCATGTTCCACTGTATTTCCATTTTTCTTGTTTGCCAACTAGACCCTGCAGTGGTGCACATTCGTTTGTTTGTTTGTATTTTAATGGCTCAAGAGCATTAGGGCTATACTGTGCCCTATATCTGGGCTAAACTGTGCACATTCACTCAACGTGCTGTTTATCCAGATACGACTTCAATGGAGTCGGAAGGATGTTACCCAGGGGGTGACTGCTAAAATAAGAAACCCATTCATTTACCTTTTCTTAACTATTTTGCATATTTCTAGACCTTAAACAAAAGTCTCAGCCTATTTTTTTAGGATTGATAAAATAGCTGTATAAAATTAGTGTAAAACCACTAAATATTGCCAAAATATGACGGAAAATAGCTGAAAATCACGAAAAATTGCCAAGTTATGACAAAAATAGCTGAAGATAACTAAACCAATACAAAATTGTTAAAATATCATACGAAAATGACAATTCAGCGTAAACATAAAATTGAAAGAACAGGCATAACATGTCACCTACAACCTCGATTTAATGACCTTTTTGTTATTTCTTGATCTGGTAGACACCCCGTTTTCTACTAACTGCAGTTCATAAGAGTCAATTCCCTAGGCCTTAAGAGGTTTGGATTTTTAGCGGTAGGTCCACTGCTGTACAGTGGCATAGTGATAACACATTCGTCTGTGATGCCATTAACCTGGGTTCGATTTCCAACAATATCATAGATCAAGCGTTTTTTTTTGTCTACTGTAGTCTGAGGTTTGGATCTCCTTCCTGGCACAGCTGAAGTTCAGATTTTTCCAAAAACTGGAAGCCCTAGGGAAATATTGCTATAAAATCGCCGTCATTATAGCAAGTTTCGTCGTTATATACGATGTCCTTATAACCGATATATTTAGTATAGAGTAGAATAGCAAACCAAACTTCTTGTAAAAATTCCATTGTTATATGCGGTTGGTCGTTATAACCGGTGTGATTGTAAACAATCTCGACTGTATATATATACAGTTTAATGGCGACACACTGCACTAATCAATAGAAGCAAATAAAATAAAAAATTTTATGGTGCAGTTATTTAAAATCATTAACACGATAACACTGCTGATAGCTATTTCGATAGCGTTAACCAGCTATCGTCGTCAGAGCGAATGGCGGCTTCTGTTTATGTCCGTGCTGTTGGTCGGTGTTGCCATCACGTCGGTTGGAAACTTGATTGGGCGGAGGAGTAAAGCGTATTTGTGGAGACGTCTTCAGCCGTGAGACCCAAAAGGTTTTTCCAAGTGGATGATATAGAGTTACTAAGGAGTTGATCATTAACTGCAATATTGATGTTTGCTAGAATGTGAAATGCCTCAAAGAAACTGAGATCAAGTGTTGAGTTGACTTTTTTATTAATACGTGCATTGGAGAATAGAAACTGATGTCCGAATTCCCATGAATGTTTTGCCAGAGCCGATTTATGAAATTCTTGCTTTCTGACATAAGCTTCGTGTTCATTTAGTCTGAGGCGCAGTGCTATTCGTGTTTGACCGATATAAATTTGGCCACACTGGCACGGAATGGAATATATGCCGCAGCTTAAACTGAGAAAAGCCTATTTTGTTGATCGGAGTGAAGGTAACGCGAAAGTTGAATTTGTGCAGGACAGCAGCGATCCTAGTAGAAATTTTCGGAACATAAGGAATGCAGACAATGTCCCTAGGAGCTGAAGAATCACTGGAGAGAGAAGAGGCCGGTTTAGGTTTAGTGAGTTCTTTAAAAATATGATCAATAATTGTTGGATTGTAGCCACGGTATGAGGCAATTTGTCGAATGTAGCTGATTTTCTTAGTCAATGCGTCACTTGTAGAAGAGAATTTGATGACATGAAACACCAACCAATAAAACGAGCTCATTTTCTGGCTTTGTGGATGAGCCGATAGAGCGTGAGGAAGAAGGCTAACGGAATTAAGTTTTCGGTAGACACTGGTTTGGACGCTAGTAGGTGTTCTATGAACTAAAACGTCGAGGAAAGGCAGTGTACAGTCCTTTTCTTCTTCGAAAGTAAATTGGACATGAACAGTGTTTAAGAGGCTAATGATCTGTGAAGGATTCATATTGTTAGGTACTAGAGTGAAAGTATCATCCACATATCTTGTCCAGAATTTGAATGGGATGAGAGACAGAATTTTATCTTCTATATAGTGCATGAATATATCACACAGGATCGGGAAAGTGGATTTTCCATTGCAAGATCGCTGGTTTGTTTGTATAAGTTATTTTCAAACAAGAAACAAGTTTGGTTGATACATAGTTTGGTAAGGAGAATCAGTTCGTTAATTTCATGATCTGTATAATGGAACTCCTTCAATCTCCGAGTAAGTGAATCAAGTGAGCTTTGGATGGGTACGTTTGTAAATAAACTGATCATTTTGAAGGAATTAGGATTGAGTAGCTTTAATTTTTCAATAACAGTGGAAGAGTTTTTAACTGTAAAAATATTATTTGTTAGTAGAGGTGAAAATTTCCGGACAAGATATTTGGACAGTGGATGGGTGGCTGTACCAATATTTGAAACAATTGGTCGGAATGGCATTCCCGGTTTATGGACCTTTGGCAGGGCATAAAGTCGTTCAACATTAGCAACCAATGGTACAATTGACTTTCTAATCTTCTCATCTACGAAGAAACAGTTCCAAACAGTTTTATTGACATTGGAAAGTAGAGCAGTGGAAGTTTTTTTCTTTACCATTGCATAATTTATCGTTTTAACAATTTTAAAGAACTGCACCATAAAAATTGTATTTTATTTGCTTCTAATGTTTATAATATATTGTTAACTTCCTTAAACATACATGTTAAAAAATTACGATGTCATTATGGATCATTTTCAAAGGTAAGGGGACCTATAATTCCGTTTAGAATGCAAGCATTCAAGCTAAGAATTGCTTCTGATCCCCACCACATAAGCTGTTTCTTTAAAAGCCTGTTCTCTTAATAAAGTCAAAATTTAACCCTAACGTTCGAAAGGCTCTGCTGTAAAGACGTATTAATGCTATAGAAATCAGAAAGTTCCGTTATGGGGACATTTCTGTTATCTTTTATATGTATATAGATATATGAATCATTTTTATAATGTAAATATGATTCATTTGTCTATATATATATATATATGAGATAGCAAAAATGTCTCCATAGCTGAACCTTCTGATTTCTATAGCATTATTTCATGTCTCCACAACACAGCCTTCTGCGCGTAAAAGGGTAAAAAGGGTAAAATATACCTTGTTATGTGAACCTTTTGTTTCGTTTATTTTAGGTTTATTTGGCACCTTTCACCAAAAGGAAAAAAGATGACTTGCGATCTCAAAAGACCCAAAACATTTCATCCGTCCACAGACTTGGCAAAAACGGCAACTTTTAATTGTGTTACAAAGACAACAGCATATCTCTGTTTTCTACAGCCACACAACAGTGTCTTTAAAACAATGTATATTTAATAAAAATAAATTATTTTTCTCATTGTAATGTGGCCTGTCTCGATTTTGAGTAGTTTTATAACGAAAGTTTGATTGCTTTTTTGTACACAAAATTAATTTTGGGAATGTGCTAAAAGTCAATGAGTTATTTAAATATATAGGTTAACACACCAAAGCGAGTCAGTTATAGTTGGCTTTCTAAAAAAAGAGTTATGACTGAAATAACTCCTAGATCTAGCTAATTTTGACCTCCAACCTTCTGAGCCCTGCAACAGAAGCGTGTTCATGCTTAGTATGCTGTTAAACTAGATTCCCCCCCCCAGTGCTGGAAAAGGAAACTTATCAAGTAACTGTCACTGTTGTCTGTGTATGGTTCCCTGAGGCTTACCATTCATTATCAGCATAAATTCATTTTGAGAAATTATTTTGTTACGAGTGTTAAATAATTATTTTATGCAGTATTAGACCTGTAAATGCTTTTTACCTTGTAAAAGTTTTTCATTTTAAAACAGATTTCGCTTTAACTCAATTATCATAAAAGATCAGTAAATCATACATCTTTAAGAATTTCTTTTTAATAATATGTAACTTGTATTACATATCTCCACATAATTACATGTAATGATATTTGATTACCAGAAATCCAGACCTTGAAAATTTCCCACAGGGGTGCTAAAACTTTTATGATGCATCAACATCACCATTTGTTGCGCAGCAGGATATTGTTATTTTTGTTTTAATAAAGCATGAATGTGTATAAAGGAAGCATTAAATACGTTTTCATTTTAAGGTAAGAATTGTACACATAATTACATGTAATAATATGTAAGGGCAAAATTGTGGACAAACTGTTCCAGTTTCCAATTACAGAACCTCCATATAATGAAATGGACGGTTCCATAAAAAAATTCGTTATATAGGAAATTCGCTATGTGGAAACGATGTATTCATGAACCAGGGCAGGGTAATTTCATACCACAACTAAAATTTCATTTTTCAGTTAACGACTGTTTCTCATAAATAACATTCAACCATTTAAAAATAAATGATTTTAGGTGTGAAATATATAATGTGAACTATATAAACATACACGTGTATAAAACAATGAGTTGAAAAATTCTTACCTTAAAATGAAAACGTATTTAATGCTTCTTTCATACACATTCATGCTTTTGTAAAAAAAAACCTCTTAATATCCTGCTGCACAACAAATGGTGATGTTGATTCATCATAAAAGTGTTAGCACCCCTGTGGGAAATTTGCAAGGTCTGGATTTCTGGTAATGAAACGAGCAAAAAAGCGCGACAAGTACTACTATTCAGACAATACAGTGTATTCAAGGACAATTAGGGCCTGCTTCTAGTCTAACAGCTTTGCACTGTATGGGGCAACCAGACACAGGTGTTTGTGCTTAGGAAAACTCTTTATTAGGAAGTTTAAAGTCCCTTAGACATGCCTTATTCTGTTTGTTTGCCATTTATCTTAAAACCGTATTGTATTCCCACGGTATTAGGGCAAGGTGATATCGCTGACGTGACCATTGTATTTTATGTTTTGGTCGTTAAAAATTTCGTTATATATAAATTTATTTCGTTATATAGAAATTTATTTCGTTACATAGAAATTTATTTCATTATATAGAAACACTTTATATAATGTAAGAAGAATGAAACATGAAAAAACTAAGCCATAAGAGGCAAAATGTGAACCTTTCAAGAACTTGGAAGATAGACTTTTATTCTCTCTCCTCTCTCTCTTTTTTGTTTTTTGGTTTTACGGCTCAAAGACTACAGTGGTCATGCTGCGCCGGGACCTACTGTTTTCCGAGGAATCCGAACCTCTTAAGGCCTAGGGAACCAAACCCCGGACTATAGTAAGCAAATTTCCCCCCCCCAAATCCCCACCACCACCCCCGATCCTTTTCAAGTCAATTTTCCGGTTCTCCAGTTTGAAGGTGGCTGTATCTCATAGACTAGTTTGAATAACAGAATGACATTTTCAGATTATAAACAGCATGCAGAGAGGTACTTCCTTGCCAAACTGCAAACAGATAACTGCTACCCCTTTTCTAATCGCAGAATATGCCCGTTTTTGCAAATTTTCAAACTTCTGTATGTTAAAAGGAGATGGAAATAACAATCCCATTTTTTTGGGGTAACACCCTAAGACAGAGAACTAACATATAAAAAACGCGACATTGATATCTGTTGCCCTTCAGGAGGAAATCGTTTTCAAAAAATGACGATTTCAGCAATATTTCGGTCATTATCACATTACTCGGAATCTTTTTTAAAAATACCCTAAAACTTTAAAACTTACGTGATGTAGGTAAACAAACTACGTAGATTTTAAATCTTTTTGAATATTTGATTTATCTTTGCTGCTTAATAAAATACATGCGATTTTGTAAGTACTTGATTTTCGCAAAATCTTGTTTTTCCGATGCCTGTTCAAAAAAAAAAAGTATGTCCTTTTATCAAAACTATCAACTTCCACTATTAGATCTTTTTTTTATAACTAGATGCAGGTCTAAAAATTCAATTCCATTTTTAGGCACCGTTTTTTTTTAGCTTTAAATTATTTGGATAAATATGCTGCATTATACTATCAAAATTTGGGTAATTGAAAACTATTATGTCATCTATATACCAAACACTTCAATATTTTTATATTTATTTAGATTCATTAAATGCAATATAAATTTGCAATTGAACTGCTAAAACTGGATATCATCAGGATTCCTTTTATTTGTTTATAGTATTTATTTCTATTATATAATAAATTTTCTTACATGTAAAAATCAAAAGACAATTCCAATAATTTTGATTATTACATATAATATATTTTATATTTAAGAAACAGAAAATCTCTTTAAGTTCATTCACGTTTTCCAGTGAAATGTTTATAAATAAATTTTCAAAATCAATATTTCCTTAGAATGAATTTTACCTTGATTTTTCTAATAAATTCTAAAACTTTAAAATTATTGTAAATTATAAATGAATTTTCTTCTAAATTAATTTTGTAAAGAATATTTTCAGAATTTTTTAAAATTTAATACCGGCTATTTTATTATAAACCGAGGTTCCACAGGTAATAGATATATCTAAAGCCTAGTGGATTTTTATGATATTTTAAAGTAATAAACAAGTATGGGAAAATAAAATCTGAAATAGGTAATTTAAGTTTTTTATGAATAGCAATAATGTTTTTATAAATATCAATATTTTCTTCAAATAATTTATATGTAGAATTAGAATTGTACTCTGAAATTAATTTGTCTTTATAAAATTGTTTTGCACACTAAACAGAAATTATTTGCTTTATAGGTAGTAGAAATTACAAACTTTTCTCTAATTTTATTAATTTCTTCCCTAATTCTGTATGAAATTTATTTTTTATTGAAAGTAGCAAATCTAACAATGTTTATTTTTATTATTTTAATAATTCTATGGAACCATTCTCCAAAACTTTCTATAGGGCACCCATATTTATAAGCTACTTTTAAAATAAATGACCTAATATCTTCTTTGAGATTTTCAATAATGTTTCCATTTTTTATTTTATTATTTGGCCAATAATTTGCTCCTTTTTTCATTAGATTTCTTAATTCTTTATTTTTAATGATATCCAAATTTTCAGTTACAATATAACAATGATTTTTGTTAACAAATGCTTTTAGATTTTCTTCTTCACAGTAGCAAATTTTATTCCCTTCTGTTAAATTTTTACTAAATTTATTATAATTATATATTATTCTTCTTAATGGTTTCTCATATTTAAATGCTAACTGTATACTAAAAAAATCTTTTAATTTGAAATATAGAAAATTATTTCTAAATATTTCATTAAATTTGATAGGTTTTTTCCTTTATTTATTTTGTATACATCTTCATTACAACGAATTTTTAGTTTATATTTGGTTAGATCTTTAAATAGTGCTTCAAACTGTTTATTTTTAAATTGAAAATCTGTTGTTTTTTTTTTCATTATGTGTTTTAATTTTCTATTTTTAATGAAAAAATTTTCTACAATTTTTTTGTAATATGTAAACTAAAAACTTCTTTAGCAAAATATTTAATACTTTCAAAAATCTTTTCAATTTTGCAACACTTTTTCCGATTTTTTCTTTTACCTCTATTTTCATGTTTCTTGTTACTAAAAGTTTTACATATTTCATATATACATCTTTCTTCAAGTTTGTTAGCTATCACTTCTCCACCAAAATAACTATTTAATCCATACGGGTATTGTTAAGAAATGTAATCACACTCCTTTGATTGGTTGTAAATCAGTAGCTTTCCCCCAGGTCCGAGTAGATGTAGCTTTCCCCGAGTAGATGTAGGGACGTTCGCAAGATTAGCGATCTAGAACCTTAGTGCTCAGATCTGATTGGCTCATTGTACAAATTATCTAATTGGTTGATGCTACGACCAACTTCAAATGTATATAAACCTATATAAACATAATAAAACTGAGTTCAACTTCTGTATTTAGTTTGGCTTCGTTTACTCACTGCTTTATCTTTAACATTTAACAGGTATATAGAAAACATGTTAGCTATTAATAGGTTTCTTCCTTCATTCTAAGTTCACAATCATAATATCCAATATTGTAACAGATATATTATTAAATGAATGTTTTGGAAATGTTCTAACTCATGATCTTTTTTATACTTTTGTTTCCATAATTTTTAATATCAGAGCTATATCCATTAATACAAATATTTATTTGGTTTCCTGTTTGTCCTATATAGTTTAAACCACATTCCTCACATTTAATACAATATACACAGTTTTGTTGTTTACAAAATTTAAAACCTGAATTACCTATTTGGTTGCAATTAGCAACCAGACAAGTTTTAAATTTTGTAAACAATTTAAAAAATTTTTTTCATTTAAATTACATATATATAGTGGACTCTAATCTTTGCATATTTTCCTGAAATTCTGCATTGATCCTGAAAAGTATCCCATAGAACAAACGTTAATTTCCTTTTACGAACATTTTTCGTGGTCGGTCCACGTAAGCTTGTAAAATCAAGAGTCTGCTACATATCACAAATTGATTTTACTGTTTGTCAGCTAATTTTAATTTGAGGTACAAATTAGGAGTGCAGGAAAATACAGTGTTCATCTCCCCCAACCCCAATACACAGTTAAAAAAAAGTTGCTAAAGGAGTGGCTCTGGAGTAAACTCACTTAAAGTTATTCCATACATTTCCGGTTGATTTATCTTTAAAAAGATACGTGTCTTTTATTATTTATACAAGTCGAACACTACGCAGATTAAATTAAGCAACAATTTTTATCAACGTTTTTTAGGCGTAGTAATAGTAACGCTGAGGTTATGGCATGGTTAGATGGTGAAACGTTCACGAGGAAAAGAAATTTTTTTTTGCGATCGATGGGGCCTAAAAAAGTTGATAAGAATTATTGCTCAATTTAATATATGTGTCTGTTAACAGATGCTTAGCCGGCTTTGTAAAGCTACAAACGTTTTTTTTTAGTTCACCATCTTCCATCGATAAGGGGACCAATTATGCACATTGTTCATGTTTATAAAACATAAATTATTGCGCATTTAACAGGGTAGATTCTCTGTGCATTCATTTTCCACTTCCCTGAAAAGAAAAAATAATAACAAATGTTAATTTGTAACAACATCAAAATTTTTTCACATATTCATAAAACAATATAATAACTCAAACAACAATACCAATCAATGTTTATGGGTGTGGTGATACCAACGCCGATGGTATGGCATGATTAGATGTTGAAACGTTCGAAAGAAAATAAATATTTCTGCGTTCGGTGGGACCTGAACCCAAGACCTTCCACTTGCCGGGCGAAGGCTCTACCCACTGAGCTACGAACGACAATATATAATCGCTTTATAGACGTATATATACTGTTGCCAGTTATTTCGCAGAATGGTGTAGTACATGGACTACTATTTAAACCAAATTGCAAAGAGACTGGTATTAAATTGATCGAAATGCCCGTTGCAGCATATGTATTTATATAAATCGATTTCGATCAATTTAATACCAGTTTCTTTGCAATTTGGTTTAAATAGTAGTCCATGTACTACACCATTCTGCGAAATAACTGGCAACAATATATATACGTTCGTAAAGAGAATATGTATTGTCCTTCGTAGCTCAGTAGGGAGAGCCTCCGCCCGGAAAGTGGAAGGTCGTGGGTTCAGGTCCCACCGAAGGCAGAAATATTTATTTTTTTTCAAATGTTTCACCATATAATAATAATCAAAGCCATAACATCGGCAATTGATATCACTACGCCAATAAACGTTGATTGATATTGTTGTTTGATTTAATCTGCATAGTGTTCGATTTATAAAAATATAATAACTATTAAAAATGACTTTTTTCCATCGTAAGTATGGATTTATGAAAATTATGGTGCACCAACTCGCAGAAAAAGAAGTTTTTAGAAACATGGTGAGGTACGATTCCGTATCTCTCACTTGCAGGAGGATGAACGACAGGTAACCTATATCTTAATGTTTAAATCACTTGGCTGGAAACCAAGGGATGTGGAACTGTACCTCACTAGGTTTCTGAAAAAACAACAACGTACTCCTGCAAGTTATTGTACCATAATGTAGCAGCTAGTTAGAAACATAATAAATCTATTTACATAGCTTGTTACAGATTATCCCTACCTGGGCAACAATGGGAAAAAATCAAGAGGTCTGACACAGCCATGCTGCCCAAAGTAAGCAGATGATATTAAAAAAAAAGTATATCATCTGATAAGATGAATAACAAAAAATTAAATTAAGAAACAATTGTTATCAATGTTTTTAGGCATAATAATAGTAACGTCGATGTTGTGGCATGTTTAGGTGGTGAAACATTCGTGAAGAAAAGAAACATGTTTTGCATCTGGTGGGGCACGATCCTGCAACCTACTACAATCTGGGCAGGTGCTCTTAAACTTGTATAAAAAAAAAAAAAAATTAAATATTAAACAAGAATTAGAGAAGATTTAATGGAAATAAAAATAATAATCCAAGGTAGTATTTATCAGTAAGCATCAAGTAAGTATTTGCGAAGTGAATGTTCAAAAATAGGAAGTGAATTTAAGATTTTGAGTGTGAGAGAGAAGATTCCACACCAGAGGAGCAAAGCAGCCTATGCATGCCAAACCAGAAAGAATTGCAATTGATGTGATACACTGCGCAAAAATATTAGATAAATAAAACACAATACTGTTGCAGTTGGAAATTACATAATTTAATGTCGTGACAGCTGTTTCAGTAGCTTCTTGATACTTTTTTCAAACAAAATATACAAACCAAAAAAACTGTTGATTGGTAATGATGGTCACGGTTGCCACTATACGAGTTACAAGTAATGCTTCGGAGAAAAATAACCGTTTTTCACTGGGATAGGAGAAACGTCTCTGGATATAACGCCGATCCACGAGACGTCGGAAATGTTCAGAAAAGCAGTCAAAATTAAACTGATGAGGATTTTAAATACGGTTGATGGGGGAACAGTTTCTAAACTGTTCCCCATCAACCACATCACGGCATTAAATTATGTAATTTCTAACTGCGACAGTATTGTGTTTTATTTAACCAAGAACAGTTCTCGAAAAGTCACATATTAGATAATTGTTCTCTGTGACACAATCTGGTGAATGTAAGGATATTAGATTTGACTACTCACATCCTTCTTTATAGCATTAACTATAAAGATAACAGACTTGTAAGTGATTAGTTGTTCGATTAACAGTGTGTGTGTACTATTTTAAGAACTGAGTAACGAAAAAGAAAAATATACAAATGTCAACAGCACAGGCATATGCAGGGGGGGGATTGTTGGGCATCACAACCCCCATTATGATGCAGTTTTATATACGAGGGTTGTCCGGAAAGTAAAGACTCAGCGGCTAGTATTCATTCAAAACATTATTATTTCACAAAACATCCACTACAAATTATTAAATGATACACACTTTATTTTTCTACGTAATTGCCGCCATTGTATAAACACTTCTTAAGTCTGAGTACTAGTTTTTGCACCCCAGTGTCATAGAACTCCACTGCCTGATTTCGTCCGTTAACATTTTGGGTACCCAGCGGAAATACACTTTCCTGAACAGTAATGTTTCAGTCACAGCTTTATGAAGAATTGTCTTAGACACTTCAGGGATGATTTCATGCAATTGTCTTATTGTGAGATGCCGATTTGCACGAATTGCTTCTTCGGTTCTTTGAAGAAGTTCATCAGAGATCACAGACAGCCTACTGCTCCTGCATTCGTCATGAACATCAGTCCTACCTCCAGAGAATTCACTCCACCACTTCGTAACATTTCGTTGATTCATAACATTTCCATAAACTGAAACAATTTCTTTGTGAATATCCACTGGGCGCACCCGTTTCGCAGCGAGAAAACATATGACGGAGCACAATTCACATTTGGCAGGATTCTGAATTGGCACAGCCATTGTAAACACGTACTACTCGAATGAGACTCAGTATGGCAATGGTGAATGACCGTGAGGGGAAAGCGAAAGGCTCAAGGTCAACGCCAGTGTTGTCAATGAATGCAAAAATCACTTAATTTTCCGCCTACATGCGATGGGACTTTACTTTCCGGACAAGCCTCGTATACACATGGACATACATGAGAGTTTTAGCTCGGTAAACTTTCTGCATAGGCTAACCAACAGTTTAAAATAGATGTGTTAAATTTTATTATAACTTCTGATTATTAACATAAAAAAAAAATACGCATGCACTAATTGTACCCTATTTTATATAGTGCACTGATTTTTAATTCAGTTGTTGGTCCTTTCGTATTTCTGGTTATAATTTATAAATAACAACTGTCTTATTTACGAACCGTTTGCTAACAGTAAAGGTACAATTTATAGAAATTTTATGGAAACTAATTAAAGGTACCCACTCATTCCATACTCTCATACATAATCTCATTTAATTGCACAGGAGTAAGTTATTTCATTAGAATCAGCTGTTGTAGCATACCGTTATTCGAGGCCAAAATTTCCAAGTACATACTTTACTTACGTCTGGAATTTCATTTTGATTTTCAACTGACAATCGAATTGGGGCAAATATCCCCAGGAACAAATAACTATGGAGAATTATCTATTTTTGACCAATACTGCAAAATATGTGATCATATTTCATACGATATTTGCCTGAAGAAGTGAAGTAATTTACATTAATAATTATGCTTTTTCGTGCATTGCGTTTTCTTTTTCGAGAGTTTCTTATAGGCAGGAGACGATAGTTTCCCATTTTTGGGTTCTTCATTGTATTTTATTCATTGATATATTACATTTTTGATAATGGTATGCAAAAAATGCATGTGTATAATATATAGTCATTAATATAAGGTGCAAATAAATGAAAATCAATCTATCGCCAGATCACCTCTATGTGGGGTTCCTCAGGGGTCGACATTGGGACCTTTGCTTTTTATTTTTTATATTAATGATCTTTTTTTTCTGCCAACTCGATTCAGAATCTTCTGCTTTGCCGATGATACAAGTATTTTTTTATGGAGAAAGGAATCTTGATGTGCTGTTTTCACTTGTAAATAATGATATTGATATATATATAAAATACTTTAGAGATAATTATCTCTCACTTAATAAAAAAAAAATATATATATATCCTGTTTTCAAATAAACATAACAAAAGCAACTACTTATGTAATACCATAAAAATAGATAACGATATAGTTCCGTTATCGCAGGAGACGAAATTCCTTGGAGTTACTATTCAAGCCAATTTAAAATGGGATACACACATTAACCTATTGTGCTTAAAAATTGGTAGATTTTTGGGAATATTGCGCAACATTAGTATTTATATACCTATAAAATTTTTGATCAATCTATATTATTCTTTTATTTTTTCTCATCTTTTTTATTGTTTATCGGTCTGGGGATACACTTCACAGGCTAACCAAAGTAGAATTTAGTCATTACAAAATAAATTCTTCAATATTATTAACCATAAATTACCACAACCAATGTCGATCCGTGAGGTTCCGCAAAGATTCAATTTATTAACTTTTAATCAACTTTTAAATTATAAAATTTTGTTATTAATGTTTAAAAATACTAGTCCAACCATTTCAGTTGATTTACAGCAACCTACACATAACTATCCAACAACAAGTAGACGTAACTACAGACCTCAATTTTCTCGTCTGGAGCTGGGTTGCCACAGAGTGGGTTCTTCAGGTCCTAAATTGTGGAATCAGCTGCCTTCTAATATAAAAGAGATAAATTCCTATTCTAAGTTTAAGTCTTTAATCCGGATCCTCCTTACTAATTCTATTTAATCAATCTCATACTTAATTTAATTTTCGCTGATGTTTGCGCAGTGATATCCCATGGGGCTGCTTT
Source organism: Dysdera silvatica (assembly GCA_006491805.2). Classification (NCBI taxonomy): domain Eukaryota; kingdom Metazoa; phylum Arthropoda; class Arachnida; order Araneae; family Dysderidae; genus Dysdera; species Dysdera silvatica. The sequence goes on from QLNU02014176.1 coordinate 71,610,202, forward strand.
GGCTATCTGGTATCTCCTGGGTGGTGCAGGCTTTGTCAGACTACGTCTTTACCTGCGCTACCCAGGCAGACATGGACAAAATTTTATTTCACAGTATATTAATTAATGTATTGATATTTTTTTTTTAATTAAATTTGATGTATTTATATTTTTGTAGTTAATTTTATGCATCTATATTTTCGTATGATGTTAATGTAGATATGTCTTTGTTCTTATAATTAACTTAAACTAACATTGATTTGTAATCTCAATGTATATTTTTTTGTTGTTCATGTTGCTGCCTAAATAAAGTTGCTAAAAAAAAGTGTGTGTGTGTGTGTGTGTGGGGGGAGGTTTTAACAAAAATTTCTATGTGACTATTTGACATACAAACCATGTTTTACTTACCCAGCTACTGGTTCGTTTTTGGCGCATTTGGTGCAAAGGCCAAGTTCGTTAGCACAGCCATCACAGATCATGCGGTATGACTTTGTGATGCACTTCTGCTCACATTTGGTACTACAAAATACAAATATCTCATTTTCAAACACATAATGAATGAAAACTATGTCCAATAATTATGTTAAAAATGAAATAGCCAGAAAGCAGCTGCTGCCTTGTAAATATATTGAGTCATTTGGAAAGTAATTTTATTTTTTCACGTAAATTATGTTCATGGTCTTTTTAAGCAATCAATGTCATTCAAAACCATAAAATTTTTATATTGGGCAACAAATACTACAAGCTTCATTGAGAACAAATTGTTTTAAAATCTATAAAGTTGTTTTAGTCTTGCATCGCATCAAACACAGAGAACCAATGTGAACATTTTCGCCACATTTTGCTTTTTTAGCACTGCGAGGGTAAAAATATGGTGCAAGCAAGAAAAAAAATCATGTGCTGTGTAAAGCAAGGATGTGCTATCTGAACCAACCAATGTCAGAATTGGTCTGGAAATTTTTGAGGAAAACTAAATTTGGAATAGAAAAAAATTGAAACTGCATTTGCATTTGGAAAAAAAAAAAAGTAGGAGAGAATCAGGATTAGGGTAAGAGAAAAATGTAGGTAAGGAAACACTCGCCAAAATATTAAACGAAAGCGGGTACCGTATTGTAAAAGAGCACCAGCCAACCTCTTTTCCAGATGTCACTGTGATGAATTCATGTTTTGCGATCCCAGAGTATCTATAAATGTATTTAAATGAACTCATCTACGCTTTCTGGAACTTCCATTTAATATGCGAGTCTTGCCTGTGAGTTTTTTTTTTAAACTATCTTATTTTCCCCATTTCCACTACTGCAAGCTTTTGCCAATCAGAATCAATATGTTCTGCTGCCAGGATTACTCCTGATATCTTTAGAATGCGGGAGGTGTGCTGATTCTTGTACTGTGTCAGGAAATGAGAGTGGGCCAAAAAACCTACAGAAAACGTTTTATAACGGCAGACAATATCAAAGAGTGTCACAGTTCATTTTGTCAATTTTTCCGATACAAGACGTTGTGGTGCAGGGATTATCTGATGTTTTTAGTAGCCTATATAGGTGTACCCCGCCCCCTGCACTAGGCTTGTACTGAATCAGAGAAAAATAAGTGGATCAAAAGCTTCTATGGAGAATGTTCAATAATGGTGTACAATATCAACAAACATCACCGTTCATTTTCGCAACATTCCAACAGACAAGCTCAAGGGATATTACGATGGAACTAGAGGTGGTCATAAAGTTTGCGAAGCCTAAGGCAGGGTGTACTGTGCAAGGTCCTCTACAAGAGGACCAGCATATAACAAGGAACTTGGGACCAAAGAAAATGCTCGCTACATCTGACCTGCAAAAATCTTGATCATTAATAGCAATTGAATTTTAATGTACTCAATTATTGTACCACACAAAATTTACATTTTCCTGGATATATCTGGAAACTCGCTAAATGTGTGCTCGTTATACGTGGGTCCTACTGTATTTGGAAGTTTTGTAAATGTTTTTGATTGAGAGAGGAGGACGTAAGGGAGAAGTAAAGTATTAAATGTAAATTAAATACATTACATGCTGATTATATATTTAAATATTAATCATATTTAAGCAATGACTCAAGTGTTCATAACAGAATATATGAATATTTAATTCGAGACTTAGTTTTGCAAACTTACTTGGGCTTCACGCTTAAATTATTGTTCAAACCACAATATTTTCTTCCGACATAAGCTTATTCATACCTAAAATTGTTTGTAACTAATTCATACTATTTGCTTACTTTGTATGTCTATAACACATTAAGTAAGTTGGGATGGGATGAGATCGATCACTTAACGAGACCTGCAAATAAATTACGTTTACACGTAGGTCTTAATAACAGAATCGGTAATATTTATTATATCTCTCTTTTTTTTTTTTTTTTTATCCGATGCAGTTATTTTGGAATTCAAAAACAACAAAATTAATCCAAACATGTTATATCTGCTAAGACTCACTCACTTTACTGACAGTATGGAAACTGTTCCCTAAAAAACTGTCTCCTTTTCAAGCACATACTTACGTTATTTGCAATTACTTCTCCTTTTTTTTTTACATTAACTGTGGGACTCGCTTCCCATTCACAGACCATAAATTAAAATTTGTTTTTTGTTGCAGAGACATACCATTTTGTAGTAATTCTCCGCTTTCTTTTAAATAGAGAAAATTTACACTATTTAAAATTGTTACTGGTAAAGTTATTTTTTAACATGGAAAATATTTGAATTTTCGTATAAAGTTTTTCAAAGTTTAGAAAAGTTAGTGCAATTAATGAAGTTTTGCCCAAGGCCCCCGATGGTGTGCGGCCCTAGGCTATATTCACAGAAGGGGATCTTGGGGACCTGTCCCCCCCACTACAAACTATATTTTTAATGGGACTTTGCTGAGGCCTTGCATGCTGTGATTATATCGACACGTGCTGTAAAAATGTTTGAACACCCTCCCCAAGATTAAATCCTGGCTACGTCTTTGTCTAGGCAATTGCCTGTCTCCTTACCCTAAAGCCACCTCTGGGTGGAATTGAACGCGCACATGCAATGCATGGATGGACTAAATTGCAAAAATTCCCTGACAATTTTTAAGAGTATAGGATGAATTTTGGCAATGTTTTGTAGCTTGACGGGGTGGGATTAATATGCAATTTCCCCAGAAAAAATTATTGTTATAGACAGTTTATCGGTCTAGGCAAGGTTGAGCCTGATGCATTCTATATCTGTAGAGACCTCGCGGAAGATATCGGTAGATTTGTCGTTATAGATAGATTTCACTGTAATATTAAAATCTAATTAAGTAGAAAACAAACACACATACCATT
>QLNU02014176.1:71613604-71627266 GCA_006491805.2 Dysdera silvatica
AAAATAGCTATATTTAGCTTCTTTTTTTTTTTTAATAGCAATTTGCTAATTGTAAATTCAAATCAGCTTCGAAGAGAACTTTAAGACAAATGAGTGGCTGGGCTTTGACACCATGCATTCAAAAGTTAATAAATTTGTAGCTAATGAGTAAACTCGTCTATTATAACGTATATATATATATATATTATGATTCTTAAAACGGGAAAATTTTCTGAAAAGTTTAAAATCGCCAAAATAATACCAATTGATAAATCGGGGCCTCGTATCAATGTAAACAACTACAGACCCATCACATGCACACTTTAAAATTAATACGTATATTAGAAAGTAATTATATTTATTTTGTGCAAATTAAAAATACGCCCTTTTTCTGTCACGTCTAGGACAATGAATAACTATTTATTACACTCGATACTAAGTTCTTTTTTCAAAATATCATACAATTTTTATGCTATAATAAATATATATTCTTGTATTTACGTATGTTTGATGTTTTTGCTATAAGTGGGCAACCAAATTTGTCGTATTACCGGATGTTTTTAACAGTTTTCCGCATGATTCGCATTTTGCAGCGGATTTGTTTGTTTTAGGTCTACAAAAATATTTCCATAGGAAACTTTTACTTCTAGAGGGTGCCATTTTTGAACTTACACGTTGGCTACTACACCAACACTCTTATTGGAAATAAGTTATTTCAAGGGAAGCTTATCAACTAATTGTTCATTCTTAAAATCATAACGCAAATTTATTACAAAAATTTAGACCAAAATGCAGCGGAGAACATGTGCATAGCACAGTACGAGCCAGGAGGAGCGGAGAAAGAAATGTACAGGAAATCTGAAACATATTGATAAATCGGCTGATATATCGATTGTTCAATCGATATATCGAAAGACATTTATCGATATAAATATATCAATATAATTTTTTATATCGATATAAACGCATCGATATATATTTTTATATAGATATAAATATATCGATATATTTTTAATATTGATATAAATATATCGATATATCTTTATATCGATACATATTTGCCATCCCTAACTACTACCAACTTTATGACATGGGATGGGGGGGAGGGAAGGCATTTGCCTGCAGATAAATACAATTTTTTTATTGTGTTAAAACAAACTGCAGATTTTCTATAAAACGATTTGAAGATATACTGCAGAAAAAATAACACCAGAAGGATATCTGAAGAAACATTTTTTTTTTTTCAGAAAATTTGCATTTTAGTTTAGTTGGACTCTAAGACATATAAAACAATATAAATTAAATTTATCCAAACACTTCTATTGTATTACTTATTCTCTTATAAATATCGACATTGGTCTAAGTGTGGGGGGGGGGAGGGGGCTATATAAGGCTTATAATTTCCCCCTAAACTAAAAGGCTAGTTAGTTTTGACTAAAATATGGATTTACCTGTGATTTACACCATTTAATTTATTTTTCTGTGGTTGATGCTGGATTTAATGGATAATCCGGAGTAATGTCAGATTAACCATTACCCCAAGATGAAGGACTGCTGCCACGCGTCCGAAGTTCGATGATCTTTTCATGCTATTTCACGAAGAGTTTAACCTTTTTGCGTAATTATTATTATAAAAGTTATTTATCATGATATCATATTATCAAGCGATATTATCATGTTATTTTATACTTTTATGTTATATATCGTGTTATTTTATACTTTTATGTTATGTTATTTTATACTTTTATGTTATATATCATGTTATTTTAATACTGTTATCATACTATTTAAGGAATTTACTTCGGAATTCGCGGAAGCAAGATGACAAAAGATGTCGGTTACAAATCAGCGTTTATTATGGATTCTATGTATTTTAAAAAGAATGGGAGTTTTTAGAAATTCCTTTGTTTCAAATGTTAGGAAACTTGTTTTATCGTATTTGGCCTCAGTCGAAAAGACATCTTCGATCCCTGATATTTTTTTAATTTTCGAATTTTGATTCTCTTCGACAAATTTTACATTTCATTTGAAAAATCTCATAATTTATGACTTGTTAAATCCGCGGTCTGCAAACGCATGGTTTGCTAAAAATGATTAGGTTGTATTGACCCGATCGTTATAGTAAACAAAATCCAGATTTTCTCGTTATATACGGAAACTTGCTAAATGCGAGCTCGTTATAAATGGTTACTACTCTTTGTGAATATGAAGGCTATTAACATGACATGCAAGCGACAAGAAGATACACTCATGAACCGTGTTGTAGGAATGTGAGTGTCTCGGGGTGGGGGGTGGGGGGGTGGGCAGAAGCCCTCGTTAGATAATGAAGCTCATTAGTTCTCTTTAACGACGAATCGGTTTCAGCTCTGGTGGCGTGCGGACATATTTTAGTTTCGGTCCGAATTTGGCGGGTACTGGATCCTGCTCGTACGACCGTGTCGCGTGTGGTGGGGCTTGACTATGTTGGAGTCTACGGGACATTGGCCAGGCCGCTGGATTGATTTTTGTGCCCGCTATTCTGGGACTTGACTCCGCCTTCCCTTGCGGACCGTTCTTCGACTCTGGGGTCATGCGGACTTCTTTTTTTTTTCCTCTCCAGGCTGTCTGGCCGCTGTCTCTGCTTGTGTACGGCGCTGACGATCGCCTATCAGAAGAGTTTACCTTGCCCGCGAATGTATGGGACTCTAGATTGGTTGCTCGGGTGGGATGGATGGCGTTCTGTGCCGCTTCGCGGCGTCCCGCACCCGTCCAACGGTGTCTGGTGGGCTCTCGTAGGAGTATCGGCCGCCCAGGGGTGTTCTTTCATACCATCCATCTATTTCATCTGCTCTCCGGGGTGGACTAATCTTGGATTGGTTCCCTGTAGACGTTTAATGACGACATCAATGTTAGCAGTACGCTTTTGTACGACGAGTACGGATGGACAATCTCCCCTTAGCCCATTGGCTGCTAAGATCTTGTTCGTTAATACCTGTCTAGGATTACAGAGCTGCCTCTTAGGTGGCCACCCTTCCCATTAAATTAATTGCACAAACATCATCATCAATGACGAACCACTTGATATTTTTTAAAGCTGCTGGCGTCACCTCATAATTTTTGAATTGCTTCGCTTCTGCTTATAGAAAGCGATTTATGTAAATATGGATGATTAAATTTCTTAGCGGTCTTAATTCCTGGCTATGTACCAAGACTGGTCTCCGCGTGGTTATAGTAACAAGTTTTATGCCAATTTTGAAGCGGCTTACAATGGAAAATGCTCATAAAAACAAGGCGTTCCATATAGGACATGATGGATTGGCTCATGCTTTGAAACCAGCAGAATAAAGATAAATGTGAGTCGTTGACCCCTGTTTTAATTAGAATGCAATTTTTATAATGCCCCTTGTTTTTTGTCGACATTAGCATGTGTTCTTTTCCCCCCGAGTCGAAAGCGATCAATCGAGAACTTCAAGGAAAGACGTTTTTATTATTTTTGACTTGCAATCCACTTCATGTTTTTTGTTGCGTAGTGTTATTACTGCAAGTCTAATGTTTTTCGTAAGGACGTGCTAGAGGACAAATTGAAATCCCTTCGTGAGTTTCGTTTAAGAAAGGGGTCGTTCAAGTATTGCGTACGCATCTTTAGCGGATAGTTTTTTTTTTTTGTTTGGGGGGGTGTTGGGATTTGCCTTCTTTTTCTGACAACGAGGATATGGGGCGCCTGAACCATGCTTACGTAAGACATTGAAAATAATAAAGCTAGCACCTGTCACAAAGTGATAAATGTATTGAAAGAACTGCAATACTTGGATGTACGAAATACTGGGAGTAGAAGATATGTAAGATGTAAAGATGTAAGATGTAAAGATGTAAGATGTAAAGATGTAAGATGTAAAGATGTAAGATGTAAAGATGTAAGATGTAAAGATGTAAGATGTAAGACATAAAATGTAAAATGCATGTAATTGCAGTTAAATATTTAATTATTTAAGCTAGTGTCTCTCAAGTTTTCTCACCCGGGAAACCCCCTTTAGGCTCCCCCATAGCCTCCCTCGACATTTTTAAATTTTAATAAATTTATTACTTTTAATAAATGCATTTTATCAAATCCACTTCTTATTTTTTAAACAATATTTGTTTACAACATAAGAAATATTAATAATAGAAATGAAACTATTTGAAAATATTTTATAATGCCTCCGAAATAGTTATAAACAGCGGATTATAAAACTTTTTAAATACGATAATTTGTTTTGATTATTCTATTTATAAATAAGTGCGTTAAATATTATAACAACCTTACAAATGTGATCAATAAATACGTAAGTATTATAATTTGCATCATATACTGCATTTTTCTTTCAAAAACTTATACCAAAAAATTAGAGAACCAAAATCTTTCGCAAGCATGAAGGTGGGGGGGAGGTGGGGCAGGCATTGGCTTATTCTTCTTATAAGGGGGGTGGAAGGGGTATAAAATGGCCAGAAATGAGCTTACGTAATACTTGAACGGCCCCAAACAAATGGTTTTTCTGAAAAAGACAAAAACAAAAAACAATCAAAAAAACAAACCCACAGTCGTTCTCCCTGATCAACTCCTGCTTAGATATATGCTCTTTTTTTCTCTTTGTAAAAAAGCTTTAGCATGAGCAAGAAGCACGGGTGTCCGGACATCTTTCTAAGAAAACTTAAAATTCCCATTTGTTTTTAAATAGACAGTTTAACCGACCTGAATATATCTTTCCATAAAATACAATAAACTAAATGTTAGAAATAATCATAACGTGTGTTTTGCCGTCTGTAAAATCACACTGGATGGTATCTCAGAAATTTTCATGTAACGTTTGTATGTATATACACAAAACCATTGAATAACTTCGAAGCTACAAGCTCGACTAGAATGAATTTGTTATCATTCAAAGCGGTACGTTGTTCCGCTTTCTCCACAACGTAGTCACCCCGCGCATGCGCAGTCCGCAAGAGGCGGTGCTCAACATAAAACGGCCAATTTGAACGTCCGCGGAAATTTCCAATCAATGTAGCTCATGATTCCGAGCAGCTACGGCACTAGTTTCGGTTTCAAATGAGAGATTTCGATTAGGTCTACGCGTTGGTTGCATGTGCATTCCAAATCATTGAATCAGTTTTAGATAGTGAAAAAATTGGAACAAGGAAAAAATTGAAAAATTTTTATAGTGTCTGCTGGAACTTGCGGAAATAACAACATGAAATATAGAAGATGTATAACATCGGAAAGAGTGTCTCAGCAGCTATCCAGTGATATATCATTGCAAGTGGTTGAGAGAATCAGGAGGTGCAGGGTACGCAAAAATGCGAACGTCGGTGGCGAGTTCAACTATAGTTTCTATGTAACAAAAAATGTATTAATCCATTTCTGAGTTACATTAAACCATTCTTCCACAAACGACGTTGAATGGGGAACGTACTCGCGTCGATCCCTAGTCTATGCATCCTGTCACAGTCACTTTTTTTTATCTTAAAGACCTCGAAAAAGTGTTATCAATTATTATTTGATGCCTACTGTCGCTAAAGATAGATTTCGTTGTAGTTCTCAATAGCAAACACATTATCTGTTTCTATCGTTTCATCTCCATTTGCTAACTATTCTGACATGTTTTTTTACTTCGTGGATATAATTCGCTATGGTTTGCGGATTTATATCTCTAAGAAACCGTTTATGTTGAGTTAGTGTCTTTGATTTTGTGCAATATATTGCGGCATCTGTAACCAAGGATTTATTGCTTCCAGTTATGTGATGTAATCATGATAAAACTTTTATAGCGAGTCCTTCGCAAAGGAAGGGCTAATGTCGTCAAAGGAAGGAAATCCTTCTTTATTGTGTGTAAAGTTCCATTACCTATTCGATTCGGACCATTAATTCGTTTCAGGGGAGAAACAGTCCACCTTCTTCTTCTTCTTTGTGAGTGAGCACATGGCAACGCCCATCGTCAAATGGCTACTAGACCATTCATGGGCGCTACTGAAGGGTAAATTACTGTAACTCGGAAGGTTGGGGCTTGACCGAACCGTGTAAATGGGCGCTTTGCCCATTCTCCTCTGACCAAAACTGTTCACCAATTTTCCCCATCTTCCTCCTCTTCTATCAACTGAAGCAAAGACCTATCCACGCCTTCCCAGAAGCTCCCTCGAGCGAAGATGGGTGGTTGCTTGAATGAAGGAGTTGTCAATGGGAGCAAGAGTAAGTGTGTTTGCTCCTCGTATTGGGTACCAGTACCATTCTTGTTCATTAATTTCAACATACATCTTTGCGAGGTTCAGAGACTAAGTAGGTTCTGTGCTCCGATGTGGCGTTCCTGACGTCTATCAAGAAGCCAACATGCACTACTAGTAATACAGTTATTAGAATGTATTGTCTAAAGGATAAAATTGGTCCATGATTTAGGTTTTGAATATATTGTATGGGAACAAAGAAGAAAAAACATCTATCATAGCTACAAACATATATGCGCATAGAGTAAAGAAAAACAAACAAAAAAAAACCCCTACATATATTGGTTTCCAAGCCGTGCAATACAAAAATTAACAATGCACCTTTCGTTTTAAATACTTAAAACCAGTGGCGGTTCATGAACCGAAAACGTGGGGGTGCTGCAAATAAATCCTATCACAAACAAAACAAGCAAGTGAAAGAAAATCGTCAAAGGTCGATATTTAAATTTAGCGGGTTTCAATTAACATTAACTCGCAACTCTCTAATCCAGCCGTCTCTAATTCGCAACTCTCTAATTCTCAAGTAACTCGGTAGGTTTTCCACGTTAACAATAGCTATCATTATTGCATTGATGAAGACCCTTACTTTACCCTTTTTATTGCGGACAGGCAGACAGACAGAAAAAGGAAAAGGGAATTCAGTATTTATGGGAATCCGCTAAATATATATTTTTAACGTAACATGCAAAACTGTAATAAATTTTTAATTTTAATTAATAATTTAATAAAATTATATTTTTATTGATTCATAGATTTGAATCGGTTGTTTGACAAACCCCGTAAGTCAGATGAGAGCAATTGTTGGGAAATCGAGAAAAACTGTTTCTCGATTTAATGGGTTTCTCGAATAAATGCAAATTTCCATACGGGCCAACGACATGTACAGTGACTGTTTAATAGGGTTTCGTTTCTAAAATATGATTCTACGTCCGAAGAATCATTTTTTTTCAAAAAAACTTGATTCCGACAAAAAAGTGACTTTCAACAACCGAATCATTTATTTTCGATTATTTATCGATTTATTTTGATTATTCATCGATTTATTTATTTATTTATTTATTTTTGGTTCATTGATTTACTTTCGCTGATTCGTTTATTCATTTTCGATAATACATTGACTTAATTTCAATGATTTATTGATCAATTTTCGATTAATCATCAATTTATTTTCGATTAATCATCGATTTATTTTCGATTTATTTTCGATTATTTATCAAATCGTTTTCGTTTACTCATCGATTCACATTCGTTCGCTATAAATATCCCCTTCCACCTTCGCAAATCCGAGAATTTTATATAAAATTTAATAATATCTTATATAATTTTCTTTACCTGTTTTTTTAGCTGTATTTTAATTACATATTATATTTTGCTTTGGAATGGAATTTTTTCCTGCGGACAATCCTTATTGAATTCTATTTATGCCCGGAAGGGACAGATATGGGAGGGAGAGAGAGAGAGAGAGATTTTCTATTAGGAAACGGGGGGAAATGGCCAAACTTTGAAGAAAATTTAAGAGTTTCTTTAGAAATTGATTCTTCTATCTGAAAGATTTTCAATTTGATTTTTTCATGATATTGGGCAAAAACCTTATGGCGGCTCGTATAGAAAGACGAATTCTTCTTTTTTTTTTTTTAAACAGTATATTTGATGCATTATTGGATGTCCTTCTGTTTTTTAACCACACTTTTTAAGTTTGAAATATAAAAAGAATTTAAATTAAATTTGTTTCCCTACGGCTTTGCAATTTTCGATAAAGACTATGATCGTCTCTTGCTTTCACCTTATCGGACAAGGCTAGCCTAGATTACATTGCATCAAACAAGACGTATTTTGCTAAAAGAAGCTCGACGATCTGTTAAAAAAAAGTAATACGTGAAGTAAAAAGTTAATAATAATATCTGGCTTCATGCCTGAAGATTTAGACGTATTTCTCTACCGGAAAAAAGAAGCTAATTTTCGTCGCATTGAATTTTTGAAATTCAACGAATTTTCCATAGAATGGCGAATTTTTGGTTGTTCAGGATATCTTGTGGGAATGTTTCGTGTGAAGGCTTCTAAAAATTCGACTCTATTGAAGATTGGGGTTGGCCAATTATGTTGGCTTCAAAGAAATTGAATCTATGACCATTCTCCCAAGAGTGCTCGGCGATGGGCGAATTCTGAAAATGGATCCTGCAGTGGTGGAGTCGTAAAGCGTTCACCTAGCGTGGCGTTAATTTGGGTTTGACTCTTAGCTTTGAAAAGAAAAACCGCTTATTGTATAATGGCATTCGGATTCCTCAGAAGAATATGGGTTCATTACTGACGTAATGCGTTCGTTGATTATGCCATTAATTCGGGTTTTATTTCGAATGGCATCGTAGAATGCGCGACGTTCTTCCTCCTACCGTATTCGGGAGTTGGTTCTACAGGTATGCCAACTCGTTCACTGAACGAATGACTGAACTATTTTGCCCATCCACCATAAATGAGAAGACCTGTTCAGTGATACTGTCATTGAACGCTTTGACACATCGCTAGCTGGTTCTCTTGGCAGTAGAATTTCGGATTCCTCGGAAAACTGTACGTTCCGGCGCAGCATGGCAGAAGTTCGAAGTCTTCCGAAAACTGTACGTTCCGTCGCCTCATGGCAAAAGTTTGGATTCCTCGGAAAACTGTACGTTCAGGTACAGCAAGACAAAAGTTGGGATTATTCAGAAAGCTTTACGTTCCGGCGCAGCATGGCGAAGTTTGGGTTCCTCTGAAAACTGTACGTTTTGGCGCAGCATAGAAGAAGTTGGATTCCTCGGAAAATTGTATGTTTTGGTGCAGCATGGCAAATGTTCAGTTTCCTCTGAAAACTGTACGTTCTGGTGCAACATGACCTTTCTGTCCTTGAGCCTTAAAAAACACAAATTTTTATAGAATATTTTTTTTGTATTGAAAATTCAGTTATCGTGAAGCATGCGACTTTTGCAGTCAACCCTCTCATATGGCTAAGGTTTAAATTTCTCCGCTGGAAAATAATACCTTTTAAATAAAATATTACCCTTTTTATAATTTAATGACTATCATTTAATTATGGTTTACAGAAATTGTTCACATTTATGGAAATACTGTATTTTGTATTTAGAAATAACTAAGTAATAAGGCAACTTTAAAATAATAAAAATAGTAAAAAATAATAAACAACATAAAAAATAATAAAATAGTAAAAATAATAAACAACATAAAAATAATAAAAATAGTAAAAATAATAAACAACATAAAAATAATAAAGTGTAATAAAATAATGCAGATAAATATAAATTAATAACTAAATCATAAATATAAATTAATAACTAAATCATTAATATAAATTAATAACTAAATCATAAATATAAATTAATAACTAAATAATAAATACAAATTAAAATTAATAATAGAATATAAAGGTGCTTTTTCTATATACACATATTTTGCGGTGCAACAATGAAAAACGTCGAGATGAAACTCATATAATAAAAAGCAATGGAAGCGTATTGCGCGTTCTAGGAAAACACTTCCATTGGTTTTTTATTGTTTGAGTCAGTTCCCGACATTCCTCCTTGTTGCGCCTCAAATTATGTGCGTCTAACGAAACGTGCTTTTAATTAATAACTAAATAATAAATATAAATTAATAACTAAATAATAAATATAAATTAATAACTGAATAAAAAGATAAATATAAATTAATAATAACTAAATGAAAAGACAAATATAAGTTAATGACTAACTAATAAGATAAAAATATAATTATTGATATTTTGAACGCAGAAAATATAAAACATAATAAAATTAAAGCACAGATTAGTCAAGAGTATCGAAGAAGAGTTAAAAAAATTTTAAAAACAAACTCAAAGCCGGAAATAACATCAAAGGCACAAATATTTACATGGGCCGCATGATTTGTTGGCCACACTGCTGGAGTATGGTTACAGAAAAAGCCTATATCTAGTAGATCGATATTGCAGTGCCTGCTGACAGACGGCTAGATGAAAAAAAGATTGAGAAGGTTCCAGAAAATCTAGAACATCACTTCAACACATCAAAAATAAGCAACAAACACTGCTACCAAAACCAAAAAAAAACCAAAAAAAAACTGCGTTTCTGTGGACGGTTCACCTTATACGGAGGTACATCTAGTTATCTCAGTTCTTTGCAAAGAAGAATAACACGAGCTTTATAAATTACAATAAACTTTGACAATTTAAATGAATGTTGATTATTTCAGTTGAAAAAATCAAATTTAAAATGTATTTTAAAGGTAACAATATGGTGTCAGCTGCATATCGAATTAACAAAGGAGAGATTAAATCACGACCAGGTCCTTTGTTAACATTAAGAGTAATAAGTAAATTTCTGAGTTCTTCATCAGTTATAGCCCAAGGAAAAAGGAAGTAGCTACATGATAGATAGATGAAATCAACTGAATGCAACATGGACTGTGAATTTGCCTAATAATAATATAATAATAAATAAATAAACTCATAACGACAACAGACCTACAAAAAACCGCCTTACTGGGCACCGCCTATATTTTCGGAAGATATATGGACAGTTCTCAGGTTTCTGGGTGAGACTTGAACTGAACCAAGAAGTCCAGATCAAGAGGATAGTGATTATCTCCTTGATGCTGTGTAACACAACAATATATAACGGTCATAATATAAATTACTTTCTTTTCACCCAATTTTCTGCGTTTGGAATGAAGAAATGAATAACCAAACTATTTACTTGTGCGCTGAATTTCGCAGCTTTCTTGAAACGTTTTTCTAAGATCTTTAAAAATATTATTTGTCTCGACTCATTGTTTTCCCGAACAACAGGATCGTGTAACCATAGAATGGGGTAAACAAAAGAAAGTGCCAAAGGCTTTTGATATAAATTTTATGAAAATATTTGTTTATAAATTCAAAAAGTTTTGAAATATTTTGAAAATTGCAAAGCAAATTCCGCAATATATCATCGAAAGATATTTTGTCCGTGGAGAGAAGAGATTTAAAAAAAAAAAGGTCTCATAAGAGAACCTCGCGAACTGTCTGAGCTCGATTTTTCTGACTTTCGGTTTATAGGCCAATATGACCGAGTAAATGAAAGATCCAAAATCAAATTTGGCCCAATCGACCTGGGGGGTCGAGCTACGGCCCACTGAAAATAGAGCTTACCATACGAGGATGCTTCGCTGCATGACAGGTGAAAACAGTGTTTTGGCGTGCTGGGCAAGCATTAGGCGCCAAACATTATCGTAGGAAAAAAATAACACATATGAATAAAATATAGCACATATTTATAATAGTCATTTTAGTTGTACCTGAAATAATTATACATTGTGTTTTCTAGTGTAAAAGTAAAAAATATTTGAAGTTTTTACCTTACTTTTGCATAACTGACAAATTTTGAGATCATTTTTGGCGAAGAACTCGAAAAAGCTGCCTGGTACGTAAACCAGTCTTGAATAAATAAGACGCGATCCTTCAATTTTCAAATCAGAAGCAATCATCACTTGCCTGTAACTTCATTATTTTTGACATTTTTAATTTTTTTGTTGGAAAGCGTGGAATTTCAAGCCTTATTTGTCACCATGTCTTCCTTTTCCACCATATCAACATACTTGTTTCGCGTTGTTTGTGAAAAATACACAAAGCAAGCCGATTTTGTATCAGATTATAAGATGGATATTGAGAAAGAAATATTTACATTTGCCAAAACTTTGATAAGTGGGTTAACATACGAAATTAATGACGATAATACACTTGATATTTGTTTAAATGAAATGAAGTATGATGCAATACAGGGTAATGAAATGAATGATGAGGAATGGGATGAACAAACTAATTTGCCGTCACGCGTAACTTACACATTAGAAGACATGAAAAGAATTTCCATGGAGTGGGTCAGGAAAACTACGTTCCTTGAAAAGCATACAGCATCGCTTTAAAGACAACACGTTTTTACATAGACAAATATATTGCTTTCGGGATTATGTTGCTTCCCAGGGTACAAGATGTGAAAAACTGTTACGGATGAAAGACGAAGTATTTGAGAAGTTTAAAAATGCCCGGGAACATGTTTTATTAACAGTTCACGATTCCGATTTAAAGTTATGGTTTCTGAGCATTGCAATGAGAGAAAATCTCACAAACTTTAGCGCAAGTGATGCTTTTCTATTAAAATTTTAATAAAAGAGCGTGGCATAACAAGTAGAAGAGTCACCAAGTTCGTTACGTATGAACGTACTATGTATGCACACAACGGCTTTGGAAGATAGAGCTATAGAATTCGTCAACATAGTTACAGATGCAATGAGCAACTATCCTTTTGATGAGGTTTTAAACACTGACCACAGCGGATTCACTAAAGAACGGGCATCTACGCGCACTCTGTCGATTAAGAGGGAAATCACACTCCAAGTACCATTCAATCTTCTCACGCCATATCCCATTCCGTAACAATTGAACCTGTCATTTCTGCTACTGGACAATTATTGCGACAATTTCTGCTCATCCATCAGGAACCAAAGGGTGTATTCGATCCACGGGTACAGGAAAAGTTATTTAATCTCCTAATGTTATTCTGGAATGTTCCAAAAGTGGCAAATCCTCTACCGAAATACATGAGATGTTCCTCAGCGAAGTACTCAAACCAGGCATAACATCAAAAGTTCTATTAATTATGGATTCGTGGACAGGTCAAATGGACGAAAATATAGTTGATGATAAATTTAGTCAAGCCAGTCTTTCAGAGCAATCGAAATTGATGATTATACCACCTGGAGGGATAGCACTCATACAGCCATACTACGTATATTTTTTTCTTCAATGGAAATATTTCGCTAAACGCTTAACACGATTTTGCCTTTTGCATTATTATGGTCATGTAATCGTATCAGAAAGGAATAACATCACAAAACTGCATTCACTCATTCACAATCATCTGTCTTCCCCAAAATTCCGTAATATGATAATCTATGCTTGGTGGAAATCAACGTACCCGGTACTTAAGCCTGAAAAATTCTTCAATGTGCAAGAAATTTGTTTTAATTTCACGGACCAAGTGTGTCACGAAATGGACTGCGATGGTAGTTCATTCATTTGTTGCAATCATTGCTCAAAGTTATTATGCTTTCTCATTTTTTTATTGATTTTCATTTCCATTAAAAGCGTTTTAAGTTCATCATAGCCAAGAGCGCAGTTATAACTCTGGAAACCCCCGCAGTTAGGTAACTCAAAATTTTTTTTTTCATATCTACATAAATTCATTTTCATACATAAATACTCCATGTTCATAATTCAAATCAGTTTCATATGTAAATACTCCATATTCATAATTTAAATCAGTTTCATATGTAAATATTCCATATTCCTAATTCAAATCAGTTCCATATGTCAATATTGCAGTGATAAATAATTTTAATTCATTTTGGAAAGTGCCTCTAAAATTATTTGCA
>QLNU02014176.1:71633787-71653569 GCA_006491805.2 Dysdera silvatica
TGATTAGTTTTCGTAGTTATGTGCAAGGTGCTGATCACAAAATTAGCAAGTAGGGAGTGGAATGCCATCATTAAGTGTATATTGAGAATACCATTAATTGATTCTTGCATCGTCAATCAAAACTCGTGGGATCTAATTAAAATATTTATTATCTGCAGCTAAAACTTGATTAAAACGAATGAAATTCGAACTATTCTCTATGTAGAAAAACATTCAATTCGTTCTTCATTATAAAGTAAACTAAATTTAATTTTAAAGGGTTTCAATCTTAGAAGTTGGAGGTCGTTAGGACAAAATTGAAAAGCAAAGTTTGATGTTTTTAATTTTTATATAAACATACTTTGATATATACATAATTAAATTATTAATTAGTTGGCATTCAAAATAAGGTTTATTATTTGCTCAGAGAAAGAGCTTTGACATTTGCATATTATAATTATTTCCCAGTTATTAGTTTCATTTTACATAAATAGGACAGGAAAGCTCCATTAATTTCAATCTGATGAACTGGATAATGTACCACATACAACCTATTGATGTCAGCATCATTAATTCTGAAGATTTGATGAGATTTAAGGATTTATATAAATACACAACCCAGATTCGAATGTCCCGTTAAACTGTATGTAGGTCCAGCTTGCCAGAGTGGCAAGCTTTATGGCTGCTTTCTCTAACATGCTTTCATCATATTCCATGGTCAGGAGGCACTTAAAGAGACCTTCATCCCCTTCAGTGGATGGATAAGTCACTGATGATGATATATTTGTGGTAAGCTATCTTTAACAAGCTAATTTTGGCTGACGAACCCGATACTAATGTATAAAGTTTTGATGCGGGATTTTCACGAATAGCTTCCTTAAGTTCATTAAGTTCTGAACATAAACTTGACTAATGAAGGGCCTTTGGTGCTAAATTTATCCGTGAGTTTGTAAAATGCTATATTAACCGAACTTATGGATACTTGTACCTTAACGAGGGTATAAATTCAACTCTTCTGCGAATTATCCTGTTTCGATCTAATCCTTTTGATCATGTACTTTTGAAGGGTTTTATCGCATAATGAGATTCACTCTAACCACATAATCATATTACGGATGTTAAATTGCAAAGTCTACATCAGGGATAGTCAATCTGGTCTCTTCCGCCCATTAGTGGGCTGTTCAAGCTTTCATGGTTGTCGATAGAGGTTTTGTCAGATGCTGAAGCTGATGAATAAACTTTACGAAAATTGACGAATCTGATAGCAAATATTTAGTTTCGCAGCATTAGCTTCAATGATCTCAGTTATAATTAATTAAAGGCAATTTTAATACATTTTATAATTTTAATATTTAATTTTCTTCAATTAAGCAGCTTCCGCACTAGTAGGCACTGTATCGATCGAGATGCAGAAATGCAGCATCATATTAGTAAATTTAACCACCCATTTTTACTAAATCTCCACTCAAAAATTATGAGAATTTTGCAGTTTCGCTAAATTTGGTTACTGCGGAATCGGTGGGCGGTAAGAAAATTTTACTACGAACAAAAACACAAAAATGAGCGGTAGGTATAAAAAGCTTGACTACCCCTGCTCTACGTTAAATTGGGTGGTTGGGTGTGAATTAACAGACAGAAGAATTGCCCACGTTTCTTCGTTTTTACTAGAGATTTTGTTGATTCATAAGTTTGTGTTTTTGCAGCGCAAGGACAGCGAAGATGATGCGACACCGGGACCTACAGTTTTCCGATGATTCCAAATCTCTGCTGTTAAGGGAATCGAACTCCGTGCAGAAGAAGGGCACCCGTTCTGCGACGCCATCAGGAGACCAATCCGAGTTAATGGCGTGACAGGCGAATGTGTTCATTACTATTACGCTTTCTAAGAAATACGAACGTCTTAATGCTTAGGGAACCAATTCTCGGACCACAG
Organism: Dysdera silvatica; assembly: GCA_006491805.2. Classification (NCBI taxonomy): domain Eukaryota; kingdom Metazoa; phylum Arthropoda; class Arachnida; order Araneae; family Dysderidae; genus Dysdera; species Dysdera silvatica. The sequence continues at coordinate 71,635,700 of QLNU02014176.1, forward strand.
TGTGCAAGTTAGTTGGTAAGGATTTTTTTAAACATTGGAAGACAAACCCAGATTATTAGCAGGAAAGGTGAGCGCGTTAAAACTGCGCCATCGCACGACCTGTTAATTCACACGAGTCCAAAAGGAAGGAAAGTATTTATAGAATATTATAGTATATATATAGTATATCTATATATATAGTAAAATCTCCCAAAGGCGGTAACCTTAGGTCCCGTGAAAAAGCGGTCGCTCAGAGAGGTGGTCTCTGAATGGAGGTAAATTTAGCATTGGGTCTATGGGGGAGTAGAAATACATTTCCGGAAAAGTGGTCATTAAGGGAGGTGGTCGCTGAATACAGGTGGTCGTTAAGAAAGGTTTTACTATATATATATATGCATCTTATCATCAAAACGTTATGTAATTCCTACAAAAGAAAAACTGCAAAATTTTGTTTGCTAATGACATTACTATTATTACCACTATCCAAATATTAACGGTCTGGTTGAAGAAACAAATGAATTTAAGCGTCCATTCTGTGCGGCATTTGTTATAATTAAGGCTGCATTCAAATATTGTCAATTACCAAAACTTTAATTTGATTGTTAATTATTAAAATAATGGATGTCTGTAGGCTGTGTATATACCAATACAGTTGTATTCATGTATAAAAGTAAGAAATTTAACTTTCTTGTAAAAAAATGTTAAGGTCATCTGGGCTAAGTTTTAAAGTTAGGCACTATAATATCTCTGAAACATTTTACATAAACCTTGCAAAATAACTTGCAGTAAGTAAAATGGTAAAATAAAGAAATACAGGTATAGACGGCAGTGGAAGCTATTTATGTTATTTGTTATTCGTAAATGACATCATAGCTTCTGTAATTTATTTGTTGGAAATTCAAGACTTGCTAAAAGTACGGGCTTCAAGAAATAAAGAAATTAAACTAATTTATAATACCATGACCAAGAAATGCAGGATCCAGTACTAAGTTTAATATGTGTCTTTAAACAAATAAATTGCACATAATGTTAAATATTGAATAACGTTAAATGAGAAGGTACAAGTATCGAAATTTCTCTTCCATATTGACTTCGAAATTTAGCAGCTGACAAAGGCATAGAGTTGTATGGGCCCCGAGACCACAAAAACAATTTAAAATAAATTGCAACTTTATATACACTCTAATGAATAAATATACAGTGAAAATCGGTTATAACGACCTTCAAGGGACCGTGCAAATTTGGTCGTTATAACCGATAGTCGTTATAAACGATATTTTTTTTAAAATGATTGTAGCCTATAGTATAATGTACTCTAGAGTTTTATAAATTATTTTGATAGTAAAAAGTATTAAACTATTTGGTTTCAAAATTAAATAAAAATATATTTAATTATAATGAATTTAATTTCCGTCTATATTAAATTATATTTATAGCCACAGTAAATACGTAACACTTTTTATTTTTTTAAATTGAAAAAATTCTAGAAAATACTAAAGTATATAATGTACAAAACGAGTCTAATGAATGATATTTATTATATTATACTAATGACTTCCGAACAGTGCCGGTTTAAGAGCTTTATGGGCCCTACGCTGAAAAAATAAAATAGGCCTCTAAAGAATATGACCCTCGTGATATTCAATTAATAAATCACGTGGCTTTTTTTAAGTTCACTATCTTCAATATTCAGGTTTAGCAGTGATAAAAATTTCTCAGACATTTGTAAATAAACAAGATTAAAATAACGCTTAAATTTTGATAACTAACCCACATTGTTCCGATTTATGACTGTCAAGTCGCGTCGTTATATCCGATACGAATTTCCCTACTTAGAATCTACGTAGACTACAAAATCGCCGTCATTATAGCAGGTTTCGTCGTTATATACGATGTCGTTATAACCGATATATTTAGTATGGAGTAGAATAGCAAACCAAACTTCTTGTAAAAATTCCGTCGTTATATGCGGTTGGTCGTTATATATATGCTTCTCCCCAATAGTTTTTCAAGTTCCACGTTTATGGCAGTCAGGGGCGGATTTAGGGTGCGGGGTGGCGATCACCCCTCCCTTGAATGAAAATTTAACATTGAAAAGATACAAGGTAAAGATCCAATGAGGTATTTCCAAACATCGTCATTAATCACCCTCCCCCCTTGAATGACCTTTAATTCGCCCCTGATAGCAGTTACGTTAATACGGCTTTTCTTCTATTCGTTACTGTTTCGCTTGCTCTGAGAAGTTAGCTAATGAAAAACATACTTCATGTGAAAAAAAATTGGAGACACAATGAATTTAATCATACACATATAACTAATAAAAAACTACATTTTTACTCGAAACAACTTTCGAATAACTGTTTAATTACACAATATTTAACTCTTTACTGTTCAGTTGTATGATAAATACATGTTTGCTGTTTCATGTAGGAGTGTAGTGGATCTCCTTTCAGTCATGTGCTTCAATTCCATGGCCTGCGAGATAGAGAGGCCTGTGGCCACTCCCCTAACGGAAGTCATGTGACCTTAGTAGTTGGTGCTTTTCAGTCATGTGCTTCAATTCCATGGCCTGCGAGATAGAGAGGCCTGTGGCCACTCCCCTAACGGAAGTCATGTGACCTTAGTAGTTGGTGCTTTTCAGTCAAGGTCCTATTTGCTTGATAGTAGGTCTATCTAGTCGTCAGTGCCTTAATCTATGACGTTAACCGCGTGGCGATAATTTCTCCAATGCTCAAGCTGAACTTCCAAACTAATATTCAAGCACTCCTTTCATAAAATGATATTAATTATTTTCGATATGACTGAGCTGCGTACCCATGGTCGATTTGCCTTGGTTAACAGGTAATCAGAAGATGGCGATACATGGTGGAAAAACTCTACACGTAACTGATTTACTCTTAGTAAAGAGCATTTGACAGAAACACTTTCAACTTGCTTGGAAAATTGCCATCTTGTTTTTTTTTTAAATTAACCAATGCACTTAATTTTAAAGAGGGAAGTAATTCAGAATTTAAAGCAGATGAAATATTCTGGAAGTGATATTGAAGATAATTAAGTGAAATTCAAAATGAAAACTCTTGGACGTTAGAACAGATAATATTTGACAGTATTGTCGTTAAAAAAAAAAATATATATATGTCATGCTGGACAGGGTCTTGGCATATTGTGTAAAAGATTTAAAAATTACAGACAATCAGCATTCAAATCCGATACCAGAGACGACAAAAGAGTGAGGTAACATCTTCGGACGAAGTATATAAATGAACTAGAAAAGCAAAATGAAATAATTTTGTAAGTAAACAGCTCTTAGAATAAATATGTAAGGAATTGATATGATATTGGATAGAGGTTATAGATTTGCTTTCATACACAGCATGGGCACCCATACGAGTATTTATAGGGTGGTGGTTGAGAAAAATTAGTACCTATCGAAAATTTTAGGGAATGTATAAAATAAAAAATGATCCAAAAATAATTGATATTGCTTGATAATTAGTAATGAGCTAAAAAGTACCTTATTTTAAAATGTGACTGTAAAACTTTTGAAAGTAAATGCATAGCAGGTTCGGGCAAATCAAATTTTAAACGGCTAGGCGGATTTGAGCCTCCTCTTCTCCCCCCCCCCACCATATGGACGCTCATGATACACAATATATATACATATACATAGAAATTTTGTAGCAGCAAGTATCAAGTTTTCTTATGCAGTGCTATGCAGTGCAATAAATTATTAAAGCAAATGTTTATATGAGCAATTTCAGTAAATTTCAATGCGCTTCAAACAGACCAAGGTTGTTTCTTTTCAGAAAATTGGAATGGATCTAGTGGAACGAATGAGCTGTAAATTGTTGCGTGTAACTACAGTGTGTTACCGACGCATCATGTACTTACAGTAGATTTATTCAGATGGATCTACTGTAAGTGATTTTCTGATGAAAAACGGACTTTGTCTGTTTGAAACGCGCCAAATTTTCATGCTGCACTCAAAATGACGTTTATGAATGTTTCGGATATGAGTCGAAAATGTAGCATTGAATACAAATATCGAAATAGGCTATAAAAGAACAAAATCGTGTGGTTTGAATTTGAAATAGGCAATAAAACTTTCAACTTAACCCAAACAAAGATTAGCCATAATAAACCATTAATTTATTAAATAAATATTCATAAAAAGTAAGATTATTTAGTAAAAAGTATATGATACTGGCATAAAAAATAGCATAATACAAAAACATAAAACAAAAACAGAGATTGAAACGAATGAAGCTTTTTATAATATTTGAATTCCGTTGGACATAGTGTAAATGTGTCTAGAGAACAATGTCTGCGCTATATCTATAGAAAACTTTCTGTTTCGAAGATCAAACATAGTTTCTGTAAAGTAATTTTTAAAACTATCACCAAATGCATCTTAATACGAAAATTGCAAAGTTGTGTTGCATTCCTTAAGGTATGTGATACGTACAAGTTTAGCAATAAAAAAATATGCTAGAGAAAAAGATTTTTCTTATCTTCAAAAGTGAGATTACAAAAAACTCGAATACGTATCGAAAAATAAGGAGTAACGGAAATTGAGTTTTCTTGTGATAAAACGAAAGCATCAAAACGTTATTGATGACGGCGTGACAGCCAAAACGAAGAAAAAAAGCAAGCGACTTTCGAACAACAGTTTGCAGATGACATAAACGATTTATACCAATTCTCAAAATACAGATATATCGCCCATATAGATTAGCAACAATCCATTAAGATAAAATAATTTATTGTCAATAAAATGAATGACCAGCATTGTACTCTATTACTTATGGTATAAGTATATCTAAAAAGTTCCTAAATTTAGCTCGTTGTTGATTTTAAACAAGACTCAGAAAATGTTGGCAATATTTGATTACAGAGGTCAATCAACAAGACGATGAAAAGTAAAAAAAAGCAACGTTAGTGGAAATAAATGAGAAGCTGATTTGGAATAAGGATAGAGGCGCCGAAAGGTAATGTAGGCCTCCAGGCTCACTTCGAGAGGCCCCATAGCCTCTTCCCTGGACCGCCCCCCCCACAGCATAGGTCCTTGCCAGCGCGAGCGCCTGTAATGGATCCGGGCCACAGCGTCGCAGTCCCATCAGCTCTAATAACGAATGATCACGATTTAATGATCACGATTAGAAATTCATGAGCGACAAGAATGTGCAACGTGCGAGTGTGGAATGCGTACATTCACAGAGGCGACCACGGATTAAGGTGGCCGCAACCGCACTACGGCCATAATAACACTCAACAATGACACTGCCGCCCATATTAGTGTCAACAACGACACTGATATGGGCGCCAAGGACCTTGTGACATGCAGGCCGCCTAGAACGTGGAGCGGCTTCGTAATTTGTAAATTTGTGACAAATAGATTACAACTCTCACTACTCTGAGCCAAAAACGCGAGTGTTAAAATCTAATTTACTTAGTTAATTGACTCGCGAACCTCCACTTTAGAATAGCGTGAGGTCTAAATTTATATCCACAAATGATCATACCGATCTGTGTGTCCTCAGAAGTGGTACATTGACTCCTAACGAGAGATAGATATTATCCCAAGACACATTTTGATCCCTTATAATGAAACTATTGGAGATGTACTCACTCTTATGAGCACAAAATATCACTCACACAGGTCACATCTCCTGAATCATTTGTTTTTCTTTCTGTAGAAGATATCGAGTAAGTATATGGAGTGATGCATATATTTCAAATAGCAATTTTAATATATAAATTCCTCTGATCATGTTTGGGATGTACTCAGGGCCGTTTCTACCATTAGGCCAGAGTAGGCGACTGCCTAGGGCGGCAAAATGGCGTAAAAAAATAATTTTAAATCAAACAAAGAAAAAATTGAGCAAATGAGGAGAAAAAATGTAAAAGAGGAAAAATTAAAACATCGAATTGTTTTCAAAAGCATACGGAACAATTACTTAAGTATTTAATTTGTAAAAATGTTTGTTGTGTTTCATTGTTTAATTTTCCACACAAGTTCTTCTATATTTAATGCATTTAAGCTGTCTAGCTCTGATAATACAACGTTGTGTTTTGAAATATTACTCCTTTAATATCTCAGTTTTCAAAAATATAAAATGTTGAAATTAAACAATTATAACATGTAGCAATTGTTTTACTATTCACAATACCCTAATATTACAAAATAACTAATATAAGTCTAAAATATAAATATAATTAACGGGTTTAATGATTAAAAGTATAATAGAAGATTTACATTGTTGTACCGCTGGATGTTGGTTGGGGTAGAGAGGGAGATCTAGTCGAAAGAGTAATGGTAGTAAAAGGCTGTGGGCGGCATCTTTCAATTCTCGCCAAGGGCGCCAAAACACATATAGAAACGGCTCTGGATGTACTCAAAACATATATTGCATCTGAACATTCATCTTCCTTGACTGTTTAGTAATTTGAAATTGTTCTGCTAGTTAAGCGGCAAAGAATTCCTCAAGAACTCATAAATATATCCTATCCAGTCCATGCTAAATTGATGTACAAATGTAGTATCTTTTAGTGCAGTGTTCCCCAAACGCCGACCGCGGTCAGGTACTAGGCCCTTGCATCAATTATACTGGGGCGCAAATAATTCTTCTAGAATTTGTCATTTTAGTTTCTAAGTATTTTTCATGAATAGCTATTTTGCCATGGAAATATTCTGAGGAGAAGGATAGTCGTCAATGCGTCAGAAAACACGAAATAAGAACGCCTCAATAATATCTGTAGGGTAACTGACAGTGACAAAGACGTGAATTTTTAGATATGTAAATATTCATGAATCATCGAGAATTTTCAGAAATTGAAATTAGTCATCAAATCAGTATTAGAGAATGACCGGCCATAAAAAGCGCCTGCAAGCCGATTAAAATAATGTGCGATGCATCCTCCGTTCTTGAAACTGAACGAAATAACATTTGTATTTCAAATACCAATGATTAATCAGCAAGAAATTGTATCAGCATAGTGTATATTAATGGAAAGAGTGCTCTAATACTCTTTATGATTAGGCCATAATTGATTATTTGTACTTATAGTAGTTTAATTTATGAAATTTTTTTTTAAAAAAAAGAACAGTATTTACGAGTACATTTGTTGGGACTGTGCATAGGCGCCAATATGTGGGGCAGGGGGGCTCGAGCCCCCCTAGCCATTTAAAAATTTGATTTGTTCGAACCTGCTATGCATTTACTTTCAAAAGTTTTACAGTCACATTTTAAAATAAGGTACTTTTTAGCTCATTACTAATTGTCAAGCAGTATCAATTATTTTTGTAGCGTTTTGGTATCTTGTACATTCACTAAAATTCTCGATAGCTTTGAGAAGGAGGTAATAATTTTTCTCAGTTCCCCCCCTCATTAGAAGTACTCGTATTGGTGCTCATAGGACAGGGCCCTCGTCTTATATATATAAAAAAAAGAATTGACCGGGCCATTGCTTTATAAAGGTGGAGAAGCATCTCCTTAGAGAAAGCTACGGGCCTTGTGAGGGTATATTTCCAAACCTTCAATACTGTTTTTGAAGGTGTAGTGTTATATTCTAAGGATGAGCATCGATAACAAAACATCGATGTTTAATATCGACGTCAACGTGGACGAAGTACCATCGATGTTTGCAGAACATCGGTCTCTAAACATCGATGTTTGCAAAACATCGGTCTCTAAACATCGATGTTTAATATCGATGTCAACGTGGACAAAGTATCATCGATGTTTGCAGAACATCAGTCTCAAAACATTGATGTTTGCAGAATATTGGTCTCTAAACATTGATATTTGCAGAACATTGGTCTCTAAACATCGATACTTGCAGAACATCTGCCTCTAAACATCGACATTTTTTCGATGTTACATCAATGTTTAAAAATTTTTTGTTTATAACCTAAAACCATCGTTGTTTTAATTTTAAAAACAAACTACTTTTTGCTTTATTTATTTAAATAAATCGAACACTACGCAGATTAAATTAAACAACAATATAAATCAACGTTTATTGGCGTAGTGATACCAGCGCCGATGTTATGGCGTGATTAGATGGTGAAACGTTCGAAAGAAAATAAATATTTCTGCCTTCGGTGGGACCTGAACCCACGACCTTCTATCACATATATCACTACGCCAATAAACGTTGATTTAAATTATTGTTGAATTTACTTTTTGCTTATTAAAAAGGGTATTTGTACAATATTGGTTTCCAAACGTCGAAGTTTATATAAAAAAATATCGGTATTTCGATTTCAAAAATATTGGAGTTGTTTAACTAAAAAGTTTGCGACCATGACATGGTACACAGTCCAGGGATTAACTGTGTATCCTGTCATTGAATACGTTTAGAAGTTCACTCCCGTACCGAGTGACGCTTCAAGAATTTTGGTGTAACGTTTGCATGACGATACAAAGCCAAATTTATTACTGTGGGATACACAATCGAAGGATTGACTGTGTATCCTGTCACTGAATACGTCTAGAAGTTCACTCCCGTACTGAGTGACGCTTCAAAAATTTTGGTGTAACGTTTGCATAACGATACAAAGCCAAATTTATTACTGTGACGTGGTACACAGCCGAGGAATTGACTGTGTATACCGTCATTGAATACATCTAGAAGTTCACTTCCGTACTGAGTGACGCTTCAAGAATTTTGGTGTAACGTTTGCACGACGATACAAAGCCAAATTTATTATTGTGACGGGGTATACTGTCGAGGGTTTGACGCAAGTGCCCGATCTAACGATATTTGTGGCCGCCATGTTCAGTGGAATTCAGAAATGGATTTATACATTTATTGTTACATAGAAACCGTCATTAACTTCGATCAGGCGTGCAAACTTTTGCATTTCCTCTGCCTCTTCACCTTCTCAGTCCCTGATAGTGATATAAACTTGGATTTTTATTCATGACTGACATCTCTGGCCTTATAGAAGTTACGAATAGCCACTCTTTCCACCCCATTGGTCTGTTGCAATAAAATTTCTCGCCAAAACCGACCACCATTGCTTATTTCCAATAGCGCCTCTACAAATTAACCTTTCTAAAAGCAACAACATATTTCGAATGAGATTAATGCATTACACTTGCGTCTTTTATTACTTCCAGATAAGAAGTTGCCAACTTATTCACATGCGTAAGCTACTTAATGTGCAGGCTCACCAATTCCCCATAACGTAGTTAAACCTTAGAGTAAACATAAGCGACCTTAGACTAAACATAAGCGACCATATGCTAAACATAAGTGACCTTAGAATAAATGTAAGTGACCTTAGAATAAATGTAAGCGACCTTAGAATAAACATAAGCAAAATATCGGCCATTCACCATCGGTCGTGAAAATATTGAAAGTTGAACATTAATGTTTTGAAAACATCGGCCATCAATGTTCAACCATAATATATTCTGCTTCAGCACAAATTTGTAAGTACAAATTTCATTAAACTTGGCGTATCAACTTTCTATAAGCATATTTTATTATAATTTATATCTATTTTTATCTATTTATTTTGGTCATGTGCTTCTATTAATCCGCAGTTATAATTTTAGTTATACGGACATTGCTGGTCTTGCAGTGTAACATTGCTAATTGTACTGTGTTGTCTTCTAACCGTTATGAACAATACATAAACATTATTCGAATGGCAAATAAAATACATCACCAAATGTTCAGCGCAAATAATAAAACGCATACTATTTTGTTCATTTTGTCTTGTAAAGTGCATCCATAAATAAAATATAACAAAATTTTTTTAAGAGAGTTTGGTCTAGAGACAAAGAAATGAGTGAGCAGAAAAAATGGAGAAGAAAGACTATGAATGGGCTTATAAAAGTTAAAAATTTGCATATACATAGATATGCAATTGTTAGGAGATTAAAATACTTTTACAGATTGACTGGACGTTCAACGAATATTTAAAAGCTGTGTTCAGCAATATTTAAACAGAAGCAGAAATCCTAAAACTACGAATTTTTAATTACCGTAAAAATTCCGCCATTTTAGCAATCCTTTCCATATCCCTTTTAATTATGTTATTAGTTAATTCTGTTGGCAAAACATATTTTCCATTACTGCAGTTATTATTTTTCTATTTTGAGTTAATTCTGTAAAGTAGTTCGTTAATATAAAATTAAATATCTTTGGTAGGAACTTCATTAAAGAGATTGCTAATTACATGAGCGTCATAGCTTTTACAGAAAGTTTGATTTAAAACATACTTTTGGTTTGAACATTAAATAAACGAAGCGGTAAGAAAAGTTTAGTTTCACTGAAGTTTCAAAGAATTGTGATAATGGAAACATCATTTTATTTGAAGTAAAATGAGATCAAAGTGCATCAAGAGTAACTTTAGATACTTTGAAAGAATTGAAATCTAGAATATGTTCTTAAAAGTGTCGACATGTCTCTTTGATTCTGCATACTTTGCGCTTACGAATATATGTGGAGAGAAAGAAATTAAAAAGCAATACGTGGGTGCAAGGGCGGATTTAGAAATCTTTCAAAGAAGCCATTTGTTTCCGATTCCTATTTTTAGCCACGGGTCTGCATTTTTCATTTAATTTTCAATGATATAATCTCAGCTCAAAGGGTGCTATCGCCCCCCCCCCTTGCATTCTCCCTTGAGTGGGTGGACCAGTAAACGAGGATATAAGATGTCACTGTTAAAATAGAAAGCTCAAAAGCCAATGGATTGGTAATAATGCCGGAAATATTGGCCCGACACAAACAACCGAAATATGCTACTGCATGCCACAAAACCACCAAGGGCCTATGTTCTCAAACAAGACGGATAAATGAAATAAGAAAGTGAATTCGGGTAACAGAAAATAATTGTTCAGAATAAACGTACAGGGAAGGGCGCCCAGTGATTATGTCCGTCGTTTTGAGAAAACGGGTCTGGGTTCGACTCTAGAGAGCTTGGTGGCATGTAGGTATGGCGGGGATCTGGAAGACACATTAACCTATTAGTCCCATCCAAGAATCATAGTATTGGAAACTAAAATATATAAAGTATAGCACAAGTCTATAAGTTTTTCCACGCAGAATTTGTAAAGAAATTTATTCATTAACATATAAATTAATGAATAATTAATATATGAGTCTGCTTGACAGTTAGTATTATTATTAGATATCTTAATAAAAGATATCAAAACGTTAAGGAATTCAGGTCTACCCTTTAGTTTCTGAGGCCCTCTATAACTTCCAGAACCCGCCCCCCCCCTTCAAAAGCGTCCAGCTAAGGTTCTGATCCAAATCATAATTAATATCAAAAACATGCATTCAATTAATTAATTTTTTAATTTTACTGCAAGCTCTTATGAAGAGGCTTATTTCTTTGTTATGGTTTTAAAATAATTAATTTCCAACATTCCCCAATACAGAGGTTCGTATTAGAATCCTATTTTTAATAATTTATCTCAGTTTCTCTTTCTCCACACAGATAATTTTCTCTTTTTTATTTGGGAAAGTTTCTCCTCCGACAAGCTTAACAACGATAAATTTATCGTTCACGCCTGTAGCTTAACAACGATAAATTCATCGTTCACGCCTGTAGCTTAACAGTCAAAGCATTGTTGTGGTAACCCACAGCTCGCCGTTTCCAGTCTTGCCAGAATGCAGGGCCAATTTTCTTGGCTTAGATTCTTGTGGGTCGCAAAAAAGATAAGATTCTAATACGAGTCTGTATCGTGGGACGTCAGATCTTGATTGTTTTAATTGAGTTCGCCTCTATGTTCTACAGAAGAAGAAAAATCAGTGCTCTATAAAAATCACTATATATTTAAATTATATTCAGTATTTTTGTTATTGTGGTATATATATATGGAGAGAGAGAGAATGGAATATCTCGTGATGACCTGATCTATCCTTCCTATCGGAATCTTTCCACAGGATCTAAAGTTAAGTCCTGAATATGCATGCTTTTCCAAGTAAAGACGCCTTTTATAATTGAGGAACGTTATTTTGTCGAGAGTATAAATATGAGAAATTGGTATTCGAAGTCCTTTTTAAATTCCACCGAAAATACACCTAGGATTTCATTGTGTTTTCGTTATTGTTAGGATTCGGCAAATCGCGGCTGCAACTAGGAACCTAGTAGGAAGGATTCTACTCGGTAACTTCAGAAACCTAGTCGCCCATAGCGATCAGGCGATCGCATTTGTCGAACCTTGGTTATTGTTATACAAGTTATAGGGGTATCATTCTTTTGCATGTGTGCAAAAATTTTATAGCTCATGTTACGTTCTTTTCTGTTCACACATTCGTTGGAAACAGAAACTCTTCAAACTCAACGGGTTCATCACGTTATATCCAAAGAAGTAACTTTATTTAATAAATAACATTTAAACATTTAAATTCTTTATATAATTACGCCTTTTTGGCGGTATCTCCCACAATACGTGCTTACGCTGCGGTCGTACATGGAAAACTGGTATTATTTTGGAATTCCAAACACGAATACGTATACTTTTGCCAAATACAGAGAGTTTAACTATATACAATATTGTGTTGCCAGATACGGAAAGTTAATTTATGTACATTCGCAAAACATCAGACGAAGAGGAAAAAATTTGGCATGTTGCCAATTTTAGAGGCTATACTTATTAAGTTTGCGTTTCTTGGTATTTCAAGTGGCAACAATGCTATGGCCAAACGATAATTACAAATGTTATACAAACAATTTGTTTTAGTGCCAACAGTTCAGAAAGCATTTAATATGAAGAGCGGAGATAAATTTTATATTATTAATAAATTTGACACCAACGTATTAGTAGCTCAATCTAGAGCTATTTTTGTTTAGGAGAAAAAGAGACGCCGTCCTCATCTCGGATTCGAACCAGGGTCCTCGCGTTGAGCCCGCGGTGTCTTGACCTACAAGACCAGTGGTCTTTTAACTGTTGTCCTCGGGCCCCTCTCAGTATTCCACAAAGGTTCGGAAAAATACTAAGGCAAGGGAATTTACTCTTTAATGCTAAGAATAAATTATGAGGGGACGAAAAATTCTTTCCTTAAATAGTGAAAATTAGTGATGAAACACTAGAAATAAATATGTATGATGCAAATTCCGGGCTTTAAACTTTGAGTTAATTCTTGGGGGTCCGCGGTCTAGGAAAGTTAAAGAACCGCTGTACTAGACGAACGAGGACAAGAACAAACGCCGTTTTCTCCGTATATTAAGTTGTAAGATATTATTACCCTTCACAGGGATAACACAATTGCCAAATATTGGTCAACACACAAAGCCATCGGGGCGAGATTTTTGTGAGTTTTTCGTGGGGGATTTTTTATTACAAATAAATTTGACACCCACGTATTAGTAGCTCAAACTAGAGCTATTTTTGTTTATGAGAAAAAGAGACGCCGTCCTCATGCAAGATTCGAACCAGGGTCCCCGCGTTGCTTTTTCTCCTAAACAAAAATAGCTCTAGATTGAGCTAATAATACGTGGGTGTCAAATTTATTGGTAATAAAAAAAGTCCCCTATGAAAAACTCACAAAAAATTCGCCCCGCTGGCTTTGTGTGTTGACCGTTATTTGGCAATTGTGTTATCCCTGTGAAGTGTAATAATAGCTTACATCATAATATACGGAGGAAATGGTGTTTGCTCGTCCTCGTTCGTCTAGTAGGTTATTAAACCGCGGGGACTCTGGTTCGAATACAGGATGAGGAGGGCGTTTCTTTTCCTCCTGAATAAAAATAGCTCTAGATTGAGCTACTAATACGTGGGTGTCAAATTTATTAGTAATAAAAAAATCCTCCACGAAAAACTCGCCCCGGTGGCTTTGTGTGTTGACCATTATTTGGCAATTGTGTTATCCCTATGAAGGGTAATAATATCTTACATAAATTTTTTAAATATGGAATTCATGACAACGCATCTATAAGCAAGTTGCCCGTCTAAGAATTATTTACCAACGCAAATGAAATATTCTATCATTCCATTGGTCTCCTTTTGTAATTGGCATTTGTTGTCATCAAATGATTTCTACTATTTTTCTATTATACATATGTATTATTATACCTTATATCTCTTTTAGATCTCTGGTTCTAAGTACATGTGTTTTTAGTGCTTATTCCTGCATAAAAAACTAATATCAACTATTCAGTTTCTTTAATTTTTTTAAGATGCCATTGTTGTTGAAATTGCCTTAATTGTTCTTATTTAATATTTTATTAGTAATAGTATTAATATTATATTTACGAGCCAAGGAAATCGATCTCAATATATTGTATCTCTTTAACAGTAGAAGAAGAAGATTCCTTCCTTGTCCTGGCCAATAACAACGGTATTTATTGCATACGTACAGCAATAACGTAGTATCTATTTTAAATGTTTAATAAAATGTATTTCAAATATGTGTCCTAACAATGCATTGTTAATTTCTAGAACACGCTTTGTTGAATATATTTATAGGGGTTTCAAATTTTCCAGAATATATGTAAGATTTATTCAACCTTTAAAGATGGATTTGTTGAACAACAGTTTACCACAAAGAGCTCCCTATTTTAAAATTCGGAAGTTACGTTATTTTGAACCGCTTACTTTAAATCGGAAATCTATTCAAATAAACTTGACTGGAAACTCTTTTCCATGTACCCGTTTAATGGCTTTGTGAGTTTTCCCATTTTCAATTTTTCCATAGAAAACGTTTAAGTATCAGTGAGCACCCTTGAATTGAATATTGCTAGTACAAACAGTTCTGAATAAGCTTAGTTCAATTCAATTCCGAGTTACTCCAATAAATAAATGACGCTTTCTAAAATCAGATCATGCTCACAATGACGCATTATTTTATATTGCTCAAGCTACGCATAAATAAATCCTTAAATATGCCAGCCAAAAAGTCTTCTTCGAATATTTAAAAACATTATAAAGTGTTTTATTGACTTATGGCGCCAGTAGCCATTGTTTTAAGGTTACAATTACAGAATGTATGGATGTTTTGTGTGCTGTTTTAAAGCACCTATTGATCAATTTCGATCATAAAACGTAAAAGGGAAACTGATGACTAATCACTAAGAATTATATAAGTCTTCACATTAAAATATTAAAAAATAAATTAATATGAAAGGCTTAGATAAAGTTTATTATAATGTTCTATATAAATATCAAATTTACTTCATTATATAAAATTGTATTATCACATTTTTATTAGTATATGAATTTGTATTATGATATAAATACTGATTATTATATAATTTCAATAATAATAATAATCAAAAATATTTATGCACAGTAGCTGGTAAAATACATATAAATGTCCTCAGAAAGAGAATTCTCTGCAACTTAGAAAAAGTTTCCTCACTACTCAACAATGCAAACTGGCTTGACGCGATGTACAACAGTTTCGATCCCAACGAGGCTTACAATATTCTCACAGAAGGGGTAACTGGGGCTTTAAAAAATTCCGAATATTTAACTAATAAGTCTTATAAACGCACTCCAAGAAAGCCTTGGATCACAGGAGGTATCCCGAAATCCATCATCAATAGGGATCGGCTTCATGCTAAATACAGGAACAGTCCTTTTGACCCCCTTTTAAAATCAAAATATGTTTCTTATCGAAATTTGTTAACTACAATCCTGAGAGTAGCCAAAAGGAACTACTTTGATGCGAAGTTTAAAATCTCACTCGGAGACAACAAATCTACGTGGAAAACAATTTACGAGGCCCTAAACCGCAAAAAATCAAATAATCTCCTCCCCACCAAAATCAATGCCTTTGGCACTGAGCTCCACACAACTAATACAATAGCCAACGCCTTCAACGAACTTTTTGCAAACGATCCCCCCCTCCCAACAGTAGTTCCACTCCCCCGCACCACTCAGATGTTTTTGAACCCTTCCCCGCCGCCGGGTCTTCTTTCTTCCTTAAACCATTGAGCAGAAACGAGGTCAAGCGTTCTATTAATGCTCTTAGTTCCAAGTCCACAGGTCTCGATAATATCCCGCCGCATATTGTTAAAGCCAACCCAGATTTCTTTGCAAATGCTATTGCGCATTTAATCAATATCAGCTTCAATAAGGGTATTTTCCCCTCGAAGCTTAAGATGGCTAAAATTATTCCTATATTTAAAAATGGCGACCCATCTGACATTCAGAATTATCATCCTATTTCTATCCTTCCAGTTATTAGCAAAATTTTTGAAAAGGCTTTACACAGTAGACTTGAATCATATTTCGAAAGTAAAAACTTACTTTACAAACATCAATTCGGCTTTCGAAAACACAGGTCAACAACTACCGCCCTCCTTAATATCAAAGAGATGATTTCTGACGAAATAGACAAAAGCAATTTTGTAATAGGAATGCAAATAGATCTCCAAAGAGCGTTTGAAAATGTTAAGCATGACATTTTACTGACGAAATTAGAACGGTATGGTATTCGGGGTACACCTCTAAAATTACTGAACAGCTACCTTTTCAATAGGCAACAGCAAGTTTTCATAGGTAAAACTCCCTGAACTCGCAAAACTATTTCTGTTGGTTGTACCACAAGGAAGCTGTTTAGCTCCGCTATTCTTCCTTCTTTACATCAACGATTTGCCCCAAGCTGTCCTGAATAGTCAGCTGTTTCTTTATGCTGACGACGCGACACTTCTGGTATCGGGAAAAAATATCGAAGAAACAGTGCAAAAAGTCAACCAAGATTTAGATAACATTTCACGTTGGCTTTACGTTAACAAACTAGAGCTAAACATTGCAAAATCTAACTACGTTATCTTCCATTCCCGGCAAAAAATATTACCTAACAGTTCTCCTATTACTTTCCGCAACTCCATCCTTCAGGAAACGAAATCAGCCAAACTTCTTGGAGTAATTTTCGATTCAAATTTAACCTGGAAAGAACACATTAACGATCTCACCAATTCTCTTAGCAGTCTCCTGGGAATTTTTTCGAAACTCAGACATGTCGTTCCTCAATATATCCTAATGATTCTTTACTATTCTTTATTTTATTCAAAACTTACCTACTGTCTTGAGGTCTGGGGAATCACATATTTTACTTCCCTTAGGCAATTGATAGGAACGCAAAAAAAAAAGCTTATGCGAATAGTTAACTTTGCAGGCTTCCATGAACACGCTGGCCAACTTTTTAAATTATGGCGCATTCTTCCTTTCACTCTCTTAGTAAAATATAAACTTGCACTCCTTATGTACAAAGTCACAAAAGGTGACCTAGTTTTACCTTTCTCCATCTCACAGACGACACATGATTACAATACACGTCACCAGGACGATATCAGGCTACCGCGGACTCGCACAAACTATAAAACACACAGTGTCTCCGTTACGGGTTCTAAAATCTGGAATTCGATTCCCCAAGATTTAAAAGCTCTGTCTTTTCTCACCCTTAAAGCCAAAATCTTTGATTAGTACTTAAATCAAGTATGCTCTGCCTGCTACTTCTGCCTTCCCACTCTTTCCTTTTAGTTTTCAGTTCTTCCCCCTCCTCTGCTCTCCCTGCTCTTCCTTTTCCATTTTTCTTTTGTCTGCCTTTCCTTTTAAATGTCCTTTAAAACTGCACCCGCAACGGTCAACTCAAAATTCATTTACATTTTTCTACTATTTTTGTTTCTCCTACTTCTTCTCTCGGTCCAGGCTACAAGGAAAAACATTCTTACTCTGCAGCCCACAAAGATTCCACCTTTGGACTTCAACCTTCACTTGTAACGTCTTCGAGTCAAGACTCTGCTCATAAACTCTGTAAATGTGATACACCTGCGAATGTAAATCTCTTAATAACAATGCGGATTTGTACGCGCGAATCAATATCGTTATTGTTTCTTGTTGAATACGATAAATCCCTTGCTTTTTTTACCGGAAAGAGAGCCCCGTTACTAGCATCGCTACTGCTGTCTTTCCATTTCC
>QLNU02014176.1:71653669-71709374 GCA_006491805.2 Dysdera silvatica
AAATCGTTTGTATGGTCTCCTGATGAACATAATAACAAGGAATAAAGTATTACTTACTTACTTCCTTACTTACTTACTTAATCAAATATTTCTCGTAGCTGGTACAAACAGAAACCATCCATAAAATTAAGATACGTAAATATCTAAAAGTTCATTCAATATACAAGTAGTTAATTCAAGTTACATTAGAAAAATTTATTTCGTATAGAACATTAATTGGCATATATCTTAATGAAAACAACCAAACTATATTAATTATAATATTTTTATAATACACATGAGGTTATATGTATTGAAGATATGCAGCAGTTTCATCGAGTTAAAATATAATATTTATTTAAGGCTTTAAATGTTTAGGTTACTTCAGTAATTCACCAAAAGATAAATATAATTATGATACAATGTTAAACAAATTTAGTACGCCTTTTTTGGCGGAGCCTCCAAGGATTACGTGTGTACAATTCGATGGCAAACTGAAGGCTGATTATTATTTTAGAATTCGAAACGCACTTGCACATACTGTTCTCAAATATAAAAAGTGAAGTTTAATTATATAATATATGTTACCAGATACAAAAAGTGGAATTATGTGCATATGGAAAAAATAATGAAAGGGAAACAATTCGACATTTGCCAAGTTTAGAAATTGTACGTATTAAGTTTTCGTTTCTTGCTATTCTAAGTGGCATCAGTCAAGAAATCCAGCAAAGTGAATATATAGCTTTTCTGCTGAGGTTACCTATACATATATTTACCTCTGTCAATTACATAGTCCATATAGTACGTATATGCGGCTAATTAAATAAAAAAAATTGAATCAATAACAGATATAATTAAAAAAATGGTACAAATTATTAAAATAGCACATAAGCTCACTTTTTTGGCCATTTTTTTAAATTTATAAATAATTTATATACTCTGATATGCACTTCATATTTTCAGAAGATATTTATTGATAACTCTACATTTACAAACTTCGATTTATCAATAAATATCTTCTTCGAATATTACAAAATGCAGATATACAAGGAATTACTTATATTCTAAAACATTTTACAGTGAAGGATATAAACTATTACTCGATTCCAAGAACGCTCGTACTTTTAGTTTCAGAGTTTATTGGGCATACTTTTCATTTTAAAACAATTCTAAAGTAACACCTTCTTTGATATTCTACTTTGATGTGAAAGTAAATAGCAGAAACGAAAAAACGAACCTACTGATTGGAATTTGAGAACAATTATATACAGAGATCGGATTCCTGGACTTTATAACAAAGAAACTTCGAGAAACTTACTCCTAATTTTTAAACCTCATAGGTATTTTCATTCCTGAACATGTATTGCAAATTGCTGACACAGCGTCAAAATTTTGTCCATCCATTTTCAGACAAAGGAATGTAACTTTGTCATATTCTGAAGAATATCAAGAGACTCGACAGTGAGTGAGCAAGCAGATGGGATTGTAACATAAAAAGTCATATTTCATCCAACAAGATTGAAATATTTTTATAAAGAAGATCATGCACATAAATCGTACGTTTCATATATTGACTAAAACCTTTATTTTTTTGCTTTCACAAGAATTACAATATAGAAGCATATATTTATTCCAATATATATTTGTACCAGATGCGAAAATCTGGACACGAATATATATTATATAGTTTAAATATATTTAACTTGGATTAAAAATTTAGGGGAATAAGAGATAACATACTTTGTTATATGCCGTTTTTGTTCTTCAAAGTGTAGAACATTTTTAAAAGATCCTTTTGTTTAAACGCAGGCCACACTAAGTGTACACAAGTACTTTTAAAAATTTAAACAGCAATAATCATAAATTAGTATTTTTAATTTAGTAAGATATTAGGGCACTTTATATTATTTATTATTTAGTTTTTCATATTTTCTGCTAATTTTTAGATTATTCGTGACTTATCTATTTATGATCAATTTACAATTTTTTCAAAATTTCCTTCAATAATTGGTTGTTTAAGCGCTTGGTATTCCATAAGGTTACTTACAATATCTCTAAAATAAATCCCATGCTATTTAACACACCTTCCAAACATACATATATTTTCAAATATTTCCACTTTAAGTAAATTTGACTAATAATAATATACTCACAGCTGGTTGATTAATAATATAGTGACCAGTAGTAGACGGATAGACGAAAAAGAGATTGAGAGGATCACGAAATAGATTTATGTAACAAGGTAGAGAGAGGAAATAGGGGGAAAAGAAAGGCTATGTTTACTCCAGTTGTCGTGGAGGCATTGAGTGCCGTCCGAAAAAATCTAGATCATAATCTCAACGCATTAAAAATAAATAATAAATATTCCTACCAAATCCAAAAAAAATTCATTTCTGGGAAGAGATCGCATCATCCGTAGATTAAATATTTAAGGTTATTGGGGAGCATTTGGTAACTAATTGAGATAATACCAGCCAAATGAAACATGGACTGTGAATTTGCATGATAATAATGATGATAATAATAATATCTCTTGACGTAACACAACTCCTGACGTGATACTCCTGATAATATTCTTGACTTATCATTAGTTGAAGAGAAACAAATTTACTTAACAGATATCGCAATACATGACGACAATAACGTCAAAGAAAAATTATCCAATAGCGTGACTTAGTGATTGAGCTCAATAGTTATTAGGAAAAAAACATATCAGTTATCCTAATTGTGGTCAGTATTTTGTTGCTACTACAGAAAACTTAAAGAAAATTATTGGAGGAATTGAACATTTCAGTTGTCACTAAAACTGATCTACAAAAAACATTTTTGCTTGAGGTGCCGCTTCAATTCGTTGCGTACAATTCATCGCGAGCACAATTCGTCGAGTCATACTTATGATGTCATAATTTGTAACATATTTCTTTATTGGAGTTTCTTTATATGTAAATACAATAGAACTTCGTTCGTCCGGAATTCGCTTAACCGAAATGACCTGCTATATTATTTTTTTAATTATTTTTTTAAATGGACATTCGTTCAACGTTTTACATGGAAAAAAATTGAAATACGAATTTCGCTTGACCAAAATGACGTTTTACGCTATCAGATGACCGAGGCATTACTGTATAAACAAGTAAAACGTTGAACGAGTATCCTGTTAAAAAATAATTAAAAAAAAATAGTATATCAGGATATTTTGGTAAAGCGAGATTTGGGTTACCTGGGTCTTATTGCATGTACAAATGAAATGTTGAATTAGTGTCCACTTCAAAAAATAATTAAAAAAAAACCAGTTTAGTAGATCATTTTGGCTAAGCGAAATTCGGACGACTGGGGTTTTAATGTATTTACAAGTAAAACATTGAATGAGTGCGCACTTAAAAAATAATTAAAAAAAATAATATAGTAGATAATTTTGGTTTTGCGAAGTCCAGACGACCGAAGTTCTACTGCAGTAACAAGCAAAGAAATGCTCATAAATAAATATATTGCAAATTATAATATAATAAGTATGACGTGACGAATTGTCCCGCGACGAATTGTGCGCAACGAATTGACGCAGAATCCTTGCTTGGTACACTTTGTTTAAATTGAATCCAATTATATTTTACTTAAATTTAATTTAACTATGTTTATTTTAAGGTGATATATGGAGACAATTTTCAAGAGTATTTTTCTGAGGCTTGATCCGAACTAGTAATACAAGAATAAGAAGACGTTTTTAATATTGCCTTTGCACTGAGAAATACATCGATATATAAAGAATACAATAAAAATAACGAAATATAATCAGAATAAGATAATTCTTCTCATCATAAGATCTAAAAGTGCTACTCTAAAAAAAAGTTGTATTCATTTATTTTCATGATTAAAAAATCATAAACATATATCAATTATGATAAACCCTAAAGATATGAATCAAACAACAATATCAATCAACGTTTATTGGCGTAGTGATACCAACGCCGATGGTATGGCGTGATTAGATGGTGAAACGTTCGAAAGAAAATAAATATTTCTGCCTTCGGTGGGACCTGAACCCACGACCTTCCACTTGCCGGGCGGAGGCTCTACCCACTGAGCTACGAAGGACAATATATAATCTCTTTACGAACGTATATATATTGTTGCCAGTTATTTCGCAGAATGGTGTAGTACATAGACTACTATTTAAACCAAATTGCAAAGAGACTGGTATTAAATTGATCGAAATGCCCGTTGCAGCATATGTATTTATTTTATATAAATCGAACACTACGCAGATTAAATCAAACAACAATATTAATCAACGTTTATAAGATATGTTTACTATCCTAAATAAATTTAATTAGTTAAGCTAAGTTTTACACAGAAGTTACAGTAATTATAAGAGTAGTTAAAGGATGTTAAAATAGATCTTGGCTTTGTCCTAATAACGCGTTGAATTATTTTAAACGAACAACTCTCATTAAAATTGCATTTACAAATTTGACAAATGGATATTTCATCGTCCATAGTTTCCTGTACGCCTAATTACCGTGTAAAGTTTGAACTGAGACTCGTCTTTGATAACTGCTTTGTCTCTGTCCACAGCTGCAGCAAAGCAATAGAGCGAATACAGTTTAATATATATATGTATAAAAACTGACTTACCCCTATGATCAAACTTCCCCGCACAGTGGATAGTGATGCAGTGAAAATTTCCCAACGTGTTTTTTGTATGGAATAATACGCTAATTTAATTTTTATTCACGATGATTAAATTAAGTTTGATTTAGCCGAAGTTATCAGAAATATCTTTAAAAAGTGGGAATGATGAAAGTCTGGAAAAAATTGGTGAAGAAAAAGTAAGAAATATCCCTTTCAAGATCCTATTCTTTATAAAGATAAGGCTTAACTGCCTGTAGGCTAGAACTCGGCAAGGATTACCTAGCAAAATATTTAGTTAGAACGAGATTTTTCTCTAGCCCAATTCATATAATCTACTTTTAAAAATGGGATTGGAGGAATAACTCGGTAAACACTTTATGAAGAGACGAGAAAATTTCACCGCCAGCTATACTCCAGCAAACATACGAGAAAAGAATTATCGAACATTTACTTTCACATATATTGTGTTATATATTTACATTATTTTCTGTATATTGATTATACCGGTAAAATATAATATCTTAATTCCTTAATAAGATCAAGGCGAAATTTTAACAAAATGACTATCTCTAAATGTAAGGCTTAAAGAAATGACAGCGGCCCAGTTTTGAATGGCTCTAAGTTCCGAGGTTTTATCAATCTAAGTAACAAGCCTGCATTTTAAAATTTTCAACAGGTTTAATAATGGTCACTAAATACCATTAATTGGCATCTGTACATCAACATTATTATATAATAGGACAAGAATAAACATATATTATTAATGAAGAAGAGGATACATCTACATTTAATAGTGATTGTTGGTTAGGTTAATAATTATAATCGCTGGTATAATTAATAGTGATCACATTTATATACACCACTGTATAATGAGATTATTAATTATACAATAATTCTAAATGGCAATAGTGATTATTAATTATATAATAATTCACTGTATAATAGTGATTATTAATTATACAGTTGTAATTATTAATTATATAGTTGTAATTATTAATTATATAGTTGTTATTATTAATTATATAGTTGTAGTTATTAATTATATAGTTGTAATTATTAATTATATATTTGTTATTATTAATTATATAATAGAAACTATTGATTATAAAATAGTTGCACGCAAATAATACTGCCCAAGCTACAACTGAGAACCCGTAGCGCAGACGTTAACTCGTATTTTTTCTCTCATAGATCATTTGATCAACCAATCTTCATTCCGTGTGTTCATTCTATTACAACTAAAACTAAATAATCATTTATTATTTGCATTCATTTTGAGTCAAGATGAGATTTAATCGGCAATTAAGCACTCTCTTTCAAATGCAATCGTATAAGAGTATGTAATAATTAATTAGCCTCACACTCTGTCGACTAAATATCACGTATTACTGCCGAACCTGAGACTTTGCTCTTAATTTTTTATAAAAATGTTCCAATAGAAACACAAGTGAGTTTTCTTTATTTATATTAATTTGTAAAAGAAAACTTTTTATATTATTTAACTTCTAAGTAATGTTTTCTATAGCTTTTTGATAATAATATAATAAACTTTCGGTTAGACATTCGATTTTTAGGGGAAGAAACACCAGCCGAAGTTAGGTTGCAAATTAAAACTGGCTTTTCAGGCGACCATGTCGTCATTGAAAATGAAAAACCATGCAAGTCTATCAGACGATGACACATTTTTATGTATGTAAATGTACAAAAAACATTAGACACATGTCTAATTAAAGAAAATAGCCTAACAGTACCCCAGTGCGTATAACCACCGCCTTTTAACTCGCTGGGTTTGGTTTCTGTTCCCGAGAAAGCGTCTTGTATGTAAGCATGTCGTGGGGGCGATATCCGTCATCTATGTGGTGCCTTTATGGAGAAAAACAACTGATAATTATTTGTTGACGGTTAAACATTCTACGACACCGATATCGTTAAATAACACAGTCAATGGTGGGGAAAAGGGTAAAAAACTAGAGGAAAAATGCAACTAAAAAAGAAATTCCAACGTATTTAAAGAATATATTTTCAGTCATGGGATATCTCTGGTTCATGCTCTTTTCTTCTGTATGTATATTCTCATACGCAAATAAAAACATTGTTTCTGTAGACGTGGTTTTATATTTTCGACGATGATTTCATAGTTTTCAGAGGTAAAGAAACCTGCAGTGAGAGAAGATTCTGCTATTCTACTTCAGAACTTAAATAAAATTCAATCCTTTGGCGAAATTGGATGATTGACGGACGCATGCGCAGCGCTGAGGTCACACGCTGCAATAAAAGCACGATGCACTCGACTATTTGACGAGAAGACTCAGAAGAAGCAAGGCGGTCCACAAAAGACGCCTGGAATATGGATGATGATAGTCCATACTCAATGCTGCTGAAACGCGATTGAGTTGTTTGTTATGGAAAATATATTTTTACAAAAATAACTTGCACAATCAGCTTTCAATGTTTTCAAACATTTTCATTAATTAACAATCAAACACTCTTCAAAATGGCAATTATACAGACTTGTTGCTGCTTCAGATCTGTCCGAAATGGAAGTTTTGCTTCCGGAATTTACACGATGGTGAGTTTTTGAAAAAGTTTCTTCAATAATTACCATATCTTACGGAGAGCAAATATTCAATTTATAAATTCTCTCACATTTTTGGAAAATTTAATGGTGTTTTAGAAAATGAATACAGAATTATGCAATACGATTGTCAATAAATATTAAATTGTACTTATTCAAAGAAAATTATTCATTATTATGCGAAAGGGAATGCTGTTTGATAGCGTTATTACTCTCGTTTTATCCTTCGGTACAAATAAAATTTATACCTTGTTATCATTAAAAGAAGTTAAAGAGTGTGATATTTGCATCAGCAGTTGCTTAGGTAATGGGGATAAAGCCCCAATGAATATCAAAAGAAATTTTCTCTAACGCGTATCACCTTCTTCAAAACTACGTAAGTCCCATAATTTTTTAATTGCTACGCCGTCCTTCATAAATATAAATTATAATTATTCAAAATTCACACAAATGTGGTATGTAGTAGTGCATCAATTATCGAAACTATGTTAGTCCTGAACTTGTCTCCAATAATCGAAGGCTCATATTACCCTCTTTATAAATAAAAAACTCTAATAAAAACATTCTATTTGATGCAAAAATTATACATATTAGCTGAATCGATAAAATTTTTTTTAAAACACTGGAATTAAAATACGAGGCTATTACTATCTTATTCTATCGAGGGATATTATCTTATTATCCGATGATGACACTTTTTCAGATATCTAGAATGGTTCTAATAATTGTCGGTTTCGATAATAGACTATTTAGCTAATATAATACTAATTTTTATTTCATATATAATACTAAAAATCATTTGCTGAAATAGCAATGGCCGTACTATAATCGTAAATAATAGCTATCGCAGCCCTAAATCATAATAATGAAATTTATTTTTAGTATTGCCGTTATTTTATTTTACCTAAACGTTTCACCAATAATTTTAGTTTACCAATAATTACTACAGCATTTATATTAAAATTAATGAAATACGATTAATTTGAATAAAAAAATATATTGTCGAAATTTATGATTAATAATGTAATTGAAATTGGAAAACATTCATATATCTCAACTTTAATATTAAAACAGAGCGAATATGAATGTTCGCATCATTAAAAAAATTAATAACAGGGCCATTTTCGTAATACTTTAATAATTATTAATGACACTATATTTGATTTAGTTTTAGCTCCACATATAATAATTATATCGTAAGCTGGATGAGATAAATTAAAACTTTATCAGTTTTGACCAAAGTTATAATTCTGCAGATTTTAGTTTTTAGTTATAAATTTCGCCAAAATCTTGCTATCAAAATTTGCCAAAATCATTGAATAGAGTTTAGTTTATTATTTTTTGCTTTATTGTTTTTAATTTATTTAGTTGAAAAGAGGATTAAAGTAGCATCAGAAATTTTAACGTTTCGGAGACTTCTTAGGAATGTATTTTGTTCTTAAATTTTCTCTTCTCGTTCGTGAATAGAAATTTTATAAAACTTTGTTTAGATCTTATTTTTCGTATTTGCACTTTCATGCGGCTTGCGAAAATATAACTAATATTTTGTTAGAACTGCAAATGAAACTATACTCTGAAACATTAAAATTTTCGAATTAAAATCGTTCGAAATGTAAGAGGTGATTAACCTTTCATTAAGAAATAAAAATTGAAGATTTCCAAAACCTTCCAGATGAAACGAAAATGTAATTTTCCTTACCTCTGAGAAAATGTTTAAATCTTTTCACCCGCATAATTTTCCTCCTTTTTGTCTTCAAATATGCTCGGTTTAATAACTTAAATATATTTAACATTCCAGGTTTTCGTTCTTATTTCTTTCTTCTTAAGAGCTTTTCATTTGATTGAATTCAAAATTTAAAAAAATTAATGCTTTCCACATTCATTTGTTATATTCAATAAAATGAAAAATATATATACCTTAGTTTAAAACCTTCGCTTCAACATTGAAATTAATCAAAATATTGTAAGATCGACAAAGATTTAGTTTATGTATCGAATCCAGAAGCTCTTTGTTGATTATTACAAACGTTACTCTTTAACATACTGATTGTTTTACACTCAAGTTTATATTGTTGCTTAACGAAAAAATATTTTTTTTTAGTCTTTCATGTAAGTACTTTCCAAATAAACAATATATTCATATTATTAAATCAAAAAATTTTCATATTAGCCGATGATGTGGCAACAAAAGATGTTAAATTACTCGTAAAGAAAAGAATGATTTCTCCGGCGCCTGGTGGGACCCGAACTCACGACCTCCTGATTGCCGGTCAGGTGCTGTACCTACTAAACTACGGTCGTCAATCATTTCTTCCTTAATAGCGAACTTGTCCACAGAAAGCCTTATATATATTCGTAAAGGAAGAAATGATTGACTACTGTAGCTTAGGTGATAGAGCATTTGACAGGCAATCAAGAGGTCGTGGGTTTGGGTCCCACCTGGCGCAGGAAAATCATTCTTTCCTTTACGAGTAACTTAGCATCAATATATTCATAGCATAAATATAGCGCAGACTAATAACATTTAAGAATCACTGTGTTAAATAAGAAATGAGCTAAAATCTACTCAATGAAATATTTTGCACAGCTGTTAGTGAATTATTGCTATATTGATAAGAAATATCACCATGAAACTTACATAAAAAAGTGTCTTTTTCTTAGATACATGATAAATCAAATATACCTAATATTATCTATCTTTTTATATCGAGTTGAACTTGAGGGCCACTATCCTATTTAAGAAATATATTCCCATAATATTGAAGGAATGTATAAATCGGGGTGGTGAACCTTTTCACGTTGGAAGGCCGCATTTAATTAGTTATAAATTATATTATAATTATTTATATTATTATATTATTATATATTTATCATATATTTATATTGTCATATTTATATCAATATATATTCATTATATTATTATTTTATTTATATTAAATATATAAATATGGATATTTGTGGCGATGAAAGCGAATCTATTTATCATATATTTATATTATAATTATTTATATTATATAATCGATTATAAATAATCGATGGAAGCTGCATTCAAGAAATTTCAGATAGATACAGGGGAGTAACAATTCAAAAATTAGGGGCTCAAGTAGTTTTCTAGCAGTATATGTGATTTGGTATGTGTTAAACAGAATTATGCATTTTGCTGCCGAATGGGGGGAATTGAGACTACTGAGCCTCTACCTACGCCACTGATTAGATATATATAGCAGAACCCCGATTATGCGAACTCCGTTTAACCAAAATGGATAACCGTACTTATTATTTTAGTAGATACTCGCTCAGTGCTTTCAGTAAAAACGTTCATGTTCACTTTCTAATGTACTCTGACCTTAAGAGGGAGACCGATATAAATGGTAGATATTGGGCATATACAAAATATGTGTATATATTTTATATATATATTGAGTATATACAAAATTATAGGACTACTTACAAAACAGTTGATATTTTAATTAATGTTAATATCTTAATTAACACATGCATGTACTTTGTGGCATTCTTTACTATCAATGCAGTTGTTTAGAAATGTGCAATTAAACGTTTTTGATAAATATTTTAATTTCTTTGTACTTTTACTCTAAAAAATGAATTTTTATATTATCCTTACTATAATTCTTTTATCTTTTGCATTTTAAATACGTTCATTTAAGATAATAATTAAAATAAAGTAAATAAATAAAAAATAAGATGAACAAAATCATATTAATAAAAATAAAAGGATTTGGTTTGCAAAATTTGGATTCATCCAAAAAGGCCGCAATTTCAGGCCTCAAAGGGGTCGCAGGTTTCTTATACTTAGTATATAAACCATAGTGTTTCAGAAAATTTTGAAATGACTAGATATTCTCAATAATACAGTATGTGGAGCACAAAATTGTCTAAAGCATTGTTTCTCACTAGGGAACTCTACCAACTGTCACTCACCAAATGCCACGATTTTTCGTATCTAGTAGGATGTGGTACAACAATCACTTAAAACGTTAAAAGTTTTCTCTATCTCGGAATAGAACAGAAGATATGGTCATATGAATATAGAGTTTTTAACGTGCCAAGCTAAAGAGATCTCGCCAAGTTAAAACAAATCTCACCAAGTTGTTTAAATTAAACGCTTTGGGCGAACGTCCGAACGCCTGAGATCACGATAAAGAACAGAGATATTGACACTAGAATTTTCGTTTCGCAGTTATCGTGAATTATGCTTAATTTACTAAATGTTGACATACATTTTTTGAACTTAGTTAAAGCTAAATTTGGAGATCCAATTACAGCAAACAATTCAAAGTGAAATGAATGTAGGGATGGAACTTTTTGCAATTGCTAAAACAAGGTTACAGTCATCGGAATTTTATGTGGAGTTTGAGTCTACGCTGGATTTTGATTTTGACGAAAGGGTTGCAAATAACGATTTTACAGAAAATTCATCAGAAAATAAGGAGCCCATCAGCTCAATTGCCAATAGTTATACTTTAGAATATGCGGAAAAAAGTTGTCAAGTTTGCTTGGACAACGAAAGGACGATGTCACAAAATAGCAACAATATGTCGATACTTTTATAATTTAGATTTAAATTACAGACAAATATATAGAATGTGCAACCATATAGTAAATAATGGCAATAGATCGCAAAAGTAAAAAAGAAATAAGAAACGCAGTTTTTAATCGTTTTAAATCAGCACGATACAATGGCTTTTGTGTACATGATAAAGACACCCAAAAATGGTTTATTGCATGCACAAAAGAAAAAAGCATAAATGACTTTAAAGTTTCAAATGGATTTATAAATTCATTTAAAAGAGAATTTAATATTTCTGGGCGAAAAATTACCAAACTCGTAACAAAAACTGATATCCAAAGTAAAGATTTTTTGAAAACCGAGCGGTTGAATTTGTCCTTCAAATAATGGATGATATTGAAAGGACGCCAAATGGACGGGTTACAGCCAAATGCTGCTGATTTTACTAATATTCAAGATGTCATATCTTTTGATCTCTTCCGAGATAGAGAAAATTTTTAATGTTTTAGGCAATAGATTTACCATACCTTACTACATGCAAAAAATCGTGACATTTGGTGAGTGACAGTTGGTGGAGTTCCCTAGTCAGTGTGTTCGGTGGAACACCAAGGTACAGCGACGACCCTCCTCCCCATCATGGGCGCCCATACGAATACTTCTAGGGGCTGAGAAAGATTAACGAATATTTGTAGTGTAGCGTGAGAAAAATTATTTTCTCGTTCTCAAAGCTGTCAAGAATTTTAGTGAATGTACAAGATACCAAAACGCTACAAAAATAATTTATACTGCTTGACAATTAGTAATGAGCTAAAAAGTACCTTATTTTAAAATGTGACTGTAAAACTTTTGAAAGTAAATGCATAGCAGGTTCGGGCAAATCAAATTTTTAAACAGTTAGGGGAAACACAAGCCCCCTCTACCCCCATATGAGCGTCCATGACCCCCAGGGTTTCCGTAAACTATTTGAAAACAACTCCAACAATTGCAAGAAAACCTGTAAATTCTGTTATTTTTCCCAATGATAACCACTAAGAATTAATTAACTATTTATAACCAATGTCCTACAGCCCTCTACTGTCAAGAATACAGGCTGTCGAGAGCGCCGCTTCAAAGCAGCCCCGGTAGCGATCACTCTGTAGGAAGGTGACAGAACGAGTCCCGCTTTAGCGCAGGACCTCGACTGTGGTGACCGAAGTTCGCAACCTTCGTTAAACTGTAGGTTCAGCTTGCCAACATGTCTGGCCAACGTCACGAGCTTAAGGCCGATTCCTCTGTATTTCTTTCACCGTTCTACACGTGTATCTGTGATAACAGAGGGACCTCCAGCCTGCAGTGGATCGAAAATGGTTGATGACATAATCAAAATCCAGCAACAATAGAAAAGTGTTACTTACCTCTTGTACTGATATATTTATATCTTATTTTTATGTTTATGCCCCAATTAATAAATGATAAGTAACTCTTTTTTAGGCTTTTCTTGGATCTTTATAGATAGATGCGGCCCATGGCTAGGCGTATGGTTAGAAAGGGGTTCAGTGGGATAAAATATTTCAGAACCTCTGGTCTAAAACACTAATTTCCAAAGTAAGCGGGGAGGGGGGGTAATCTAAGAGGGCGCTTTACAATGAAATTAATGTCATTAAATGTGATATTATGTTATTGATTATTTTAAGGAAATTTCGAATTTTATTTCAGTTATGGCCTTAGGGGAGTTGTAGTAAGTTTATGACGCTAATGAGGGCAGTGGGCAGAAGAAGATGTGGAAATCACTGATCTGGAATATGCATTAACTACTCCAGCTTCATGGTGCATTATTAAGTCGTATTATTTTTAATTTCCGGGAGGGTGTCAAAAATTTTTACATCATGAATCAATACGATCACAGCATTCAAGGATGTAATCAAATCCCATTAAAAAATGTCTGATTAAAAAAAAAGTTTCTCAGGGGGGACCGGTCCCTAAAATCCTCCCTGGATACGGGCATTTTTTATGCCAATGTGTATCAACTTGGCAATAAGCAACGCTAATAAAACAACTCGCAACCCATTTCAGACCAATTTACTTCAAGGGAAAATAATAACAAATTAAATTGTTTTTACTACAGTATGCACATTCTTTAATGCAAAGTATGTGTCTATATCATCCTCATATCCAATCGCATCTATGAACTGTTGGATGAGGGCCAAATGTCCTCCATCTGAGAATTTTGGTTGTCTATCCTTGGTCAAAATCCTTTTCTCCATATGTCCAAGCCATTGTTATGAGCTCTTTTGCTTTAGAAGTATGTTCTTAAATTTTGTTTGTTCTCCACATAATGCTTTCTCGATTTATAAATACATAGAATGTGGATAAGATGTACTAATAATTTTAAGAACATAACACGTGTTTAAATATTTTACAGTATTTTAATTACTATTGATGTATTTTGTCTTTATCGTATAGCAGATAATTTGCATTGATATTATCTCTCGATTTTGGATTTTCACTATGAGTTTCTTTTTTTTTTAGTAAAGAGATTTTTGAAAAAAATTAACTTATAAATCTTTTGCAAAAACTACGATACCCCTGCATTTATTAACATTTATTAAACTTTTTTGGTGAAATTCTCGTCACACGTAAATAAAATAAATTTAAATTCAAAAACATATTTTGGGAAATTAACATGGAAGGTCAACAATAATTACTTAGGCATTATAATAAATCTGTTTCGCCAAATAGAATTACCTGATGACTTGATACTTGTAATGTCTAATTTAATAGGGCTCTATATATAATAATAATGTTTTGTTGGTACAAGGATTACATATTGCATTCAGTCTTGAGATTCAATTTAAATACACTAACAAATTTCACAAAGTATAGTCAAGATAATATAACCTGCACTTCCCCGTGACGGGTCTCCAGTAAAAATTATGAAATTCAACCGGCTGAGGACCCTGTTAATTCGCTGGAGCACAAACCCTTTTAACAAACATACAATTAAATTCTTTTCAAACAATTTAAATTTTAAAGATCTTTAAGATTATTTGGTAATTCATTCCAAAGTTTTATGTCCGTATATTCTAATCCTTTTCTGTATATTTCTGTTATATTCATTGGCAATTTAATTTGGTCGCTTTTTTCTTAAATTTCTGTTATTTTCATGATATAGGATATCATGGTATTATTCACATGTTTTTCTTGTTTTATGTTTGGCGCAGTATAGCCCAGATGCTCTTGCGCCATAAAAAAGCCAAACAATCAATCAATCAATCAATCAATCAATCTTCTTTTATCCTTGCGCACATTATTTTTAGTGCACAATGTTCATTAATTATGTCAATCGGTAATACACTATATTTTACAAATAATAAATTATAATTTAGGTTAGTGTTTTGTTCTATGATTCTAAATAAATTAGTCCATAGTGATATAATTACCTTTGTGCTGTTTTTATTCAGATTTCTCCATATACAATTGCAATAAATCTGGTGATTATATAAAAAAGGGTAATATAGACTCAGTAACACAGCCTTTGGAACTGCATGTGACAATTTCTTTATGATTTTTCTTTCCGAACTGATTTTTTTTTAAAATTTTGAATTTATTTACTGCAGTTTAAGTCATTCGTTAATGTTACTCTTAAAAAATCGATTACTTTGACAATTTCAACTTCTTTTCCTTAAATATAAATTTTATCTAATTCTCTAGATTTATTAATTGCTTTGTTTCATGTTTTAAAAAATTAATATTTTTATTTTAGTTTCATTTACTTTCATATAATTACTTCTAAACCAAAATTCATATTTTCCAATTTCTTACCGTCCAGTTTTTGTCAATCCTATGTTATTTCCTCTTATAAATATACTAGTGTATTCTACATATAGTGTTGTTATCTTTGTCTGATGCATGCATAATATTATTAATATACAGTTAAAAGAGTAAAAGGATCAAGAATTGATCCTTTAAGAACATCATACTTGCTTTCCAATGAATCCAATTTTATACTATTTACAAAAACAAATTGCTGTCTTCTCTGTAGGTAATCCTTCAACATATTATTTATTTTTCCTCCAAAAACCATAATTATTTAATTTTTAGCAGCATTTTCCTCTAAATTATGTCCGCTTTACTCAAATCGAAAAATATTCTCATGCCCATGTCCATGTCTAAAGATCTTTGTATTTCCGTTGCCACATTTAACAATGCGATTTCTGTTGATTTGCCTTTCATGAAACCATGTTGACAATTATCCAAAATATTAAATCTTTTGATAAATTCGGCTAGTCTGTTATATATTAGTCGCTCGAAGGTTTTGGCAAATACTGACAAAATTGAAATTAGTCGATAATTTGATTTTAAATCCTTTTTACCTTTTTTAAATATTGGGATTATTTTTGCTATTTTTAATTCTTCCGGAATCATTTCCGATTGCATGATTTCATTGTAAATTATCAGCAATGGCTCAAGAAAACTTTCATCATTTTCCTTTATCAATTTTGGTCCTATTTCATCCATACCTCCCATTCCCTTGTTAATATATAATGCTTGCATGATTTTCAATGATTCCATTTCACTTATTTCTTTAGCAAACGTCGTATTATCATATTTGTTATATAAATACAGATTTTAGTCCATTTCGTTAAATTCATTTCTACCCATTTCTGTATATATTACACCTACATAATGCTCGTTTAATATGCTTACACTCTCTAGAATTCCAGTCTTTATTTTACATTTACCTATTATTTTATTCAGCATGTTCCAATATATGCCAAAATATACAGAAATGTGCAGAAATATATATATTCTGAAATACACAGTGCCTGTATATTTCATCATTTTACTAGAGGATACAGTCTGGCTTTGATTTTTTTACTATGAGTAACAACGATATATATACAGAAAGATGTAGCTTGCAAATGTGTTATAAATAGCGTCTGTGAAAATAGCGAATTGATGGATTTCCGGTACCGGCATGCAACTAACAGAATCGCATGGGCAAAACCTGTGTCGTATATTTTAAATAAGAGCAAGAAAATAGGAGCTTAGAAAAAAATAAGGAAGTTTCTCATAACCGAAAAAAAGTGGAAAGCAATAATGAGTTGTATTATATGTCTTGGTTGGAAACCTTTCTAACAATTAATTATTTTAATGAAACTAAAAAAGAGAAACATAGTAAATGACACCTTTTTAATTAAGTAACTTAAAGCTTTACTAATTTCTATTCTTTCAATAATAATTAGAGTTTATTAATCACTCTAGTAAGTACGAAACTACTTAAATTTGTTTACGCCCGCTGGCAATGTGATGTTCTCGTTTTTATTTTAGTCAGCAGATGTCAATTTCCCATGGCAATTTCAATTAAGTTCGAAACGAGTGAAGAAAATCCATCAGGTTTAGCATTTAATCCTTTTCGTTGTTCACATCAGATTTCGTGGAAAAACAAATTGAAATCCCGGTTATAAAATCAGTATTTATCAGAAAAAGTGACTTTGTTTATTGATTTATGTTTGTTTATTGATTTGTTTTTTCTATTAATTTGTGTTTGTTTATTGATTTGGTTTTTTATTAATTTATGTTTGTTTATTGATTTGTTTGTTTATTGATTTATGTTTGTTTATTGATCTATGTTTGTTTATTGATTTATTATTTACTAATTTATGTTTGTTTATGTTTCTATGGTGGAAATGCAGCAATGGTCATGCTGTGCTGGGGCCCCCACAATTATTAAAATTATCACTCACTACCTCAACGACAAATGATTGAATATGAGAGTGTAATCATGATTGATTGTAATTGAGGTACGACAATACTTAATTACACAGCTTTTTAGTAAAAATTTCATAAAGTGCATCATAGAGTACTACGTATTGCATTTCACAGTCAAAATTATACAATTTGAGTTTAAGTACAGTAAAATCCTGTTAATGTGGATCGTCATGGGCCGGCGATTTTTATCCGTACAAAAGGAAGTCCGCATTAAGCGGAGGGGCAAATTTCAGTAGTAAAACTTCAGGTTATTCAGCAACCACTTATATAGTAATGAAGTACATAACGTAAATGAATAACTACTAAGACAAAATAGTGTATTATGAAAGAATACTCCGGAAGAATTTACAACGAAACAAAAGAATGAATATTTATAATAGAAACTTATTTAATTTTTCTTAATGCCGTAAAAAAAAATCCGAAAGAATTTGGAAGTTTGCTTTTGAAAAACAGGTGACCACAACTTGGGAAAAAATCATGTTGTCTTCGATAAACTCCTGAAGGTTTTTTTTTATAAGAAATGGACTTTTTTCTTTGTGCATAAAACTTTTGTCCGCATTATCTGACGAGATGTACGCATTAAGCGATGCATTTAACATTGAATTTACATGTACCTCAGACAAGAAAAAAGAACTTGTGAGAACAAACGAGAGAGCCGTCTTAAGCGAAGCCGCATTAACGAAATTTCACTTCTATAGAAAAATTGAATAAAAAGTTGCGATGTTTAAAACTCATAAACATGATATTTACTGAATAGTAGTAATAGTGCATGCTAAATAGTTGTAATAGTGCATGCTAAATAGTTGTAATAGTGCATGCTAAATAGTTGTAATAGTGCATACTGTATAGTAGTAATAGTGCATGCTGAATAGTAGTAATAGTGCATACTGAATAGTAGTAATAGTGCATACTGAATAGTATCAGTAGTGATTGACTGATGGCACAATGGACAAATTCGTTGCCAGTACGACACCGCAAAAAAGTGGACCTACATATTCCAAGGAATACAAACCACGTAAGGCCTAAGGAATCAACTTGGACATTATTCTGCATCTGAGATCATTATCCTATATCATATATCATTCCTCAACTTGGTTAAGCCAGTTGCAACTATAAGAACCGCTTGAATATAGCCAACACTTTTCAATCCATGAATATGGCCAACACTTTTCAATCCATGAATATGGCCAACACTTTTTAAACCATGAATATGCCTATGGTACAAGTCTGACGCGTGAAATAGATAAAGCTTGGCACACATTCGGTGTCTGAATGAAGAATATTATTCCTTAATCTTGAAAATTCAAAGGTTATGGAATGAACTTCCCATTCCTTAACTTTGCTAATCTGATAGAATCCGCAAAGACCGCTAGCGACTATTTTGCAAGTCATGAACGAAGCATGTTTCACATCTGAGATTGTTAATAACATTTGTGAAAACATCCTTTGTCCAATGACAAGATCGTCCCCCTAATTTGGCTAAACCGACAACGACTGCTAGAACCAATTGAATTATATTCACTCATGATCTTATTTACCATATACCCTCCAATACCTCGCAGGTATTGGAGGTATTTTCATGTATAACATAAATGTAAATAATCTCAAGAAATTTTCATCTAATAGTCGATTGATGTTGGCAGTATGGACAATAAGATACTATTAATATAATTGCAATGTTTATTCAAAGAGTATTTAGGTATAATTAGTTTTTACAGTTTTACAACAGTTTCCTTACTTGAAACTTGCATTTGATCTCAAAATTTTTGACTAGTGAACAGACTACTACTACTTCTTTCCAAACTAAACTTTTCCCTCCGTTCATAATGTTAGATATTTCTGTTTATCAGATAGAAGAAGAAGAATTTGTTAAAGCTTTCATTTACACGTTTCGAGTTCGTGTTTCACAACTTTCTAAACGTTCTCGCTTAATTGTATATAATTATGGTCAAATGTTCCAGTCGCAATGTATCGTATTTCCCTTATTCGTTGTAATAGTTTTACCTCTAGCGCTTTGTAAATTGTCTGCGTGCAAGCTGAGATAAACCTGCGTATTTGTACGTGGTAAAACGTTGGATTTAATTAAACTAGAATGTTTGTTTGAGACTCTTTTCTAGCAAATAATACGTCCATTCCTGCTATTTCTGAAATGCAATTATCTTAAAAGCGATTATCTTTAGCCGCGGGCACATAGAGAAAATTAGATTTGGTTTCCCGGATCATAAAACTTACCTCAAAATTGCTTAATAAGTTTTCACATAATAACGTAAGTGTTAAAACGGAGTTAGTGAGGCGAGTTCATGACCAACGGACTCATTAGATATTTCTATCAGTTTTTAGACACAATTTTCTGGCAACACATTTATTATTTCGTCTCGATCAGATAGTTTAAGAGGTGGATCTTATTTCTCGTATGATGGATAATAACTTGAGGTGATATTTTATCCTGTCTATCTTTTTTTTTCTCTTCAACGAATTCACAAAACAAACAAATCTGTCCATAGGGAAAAAAGTACATTGTATTTCTGTTTCGTAACTTCGAGTAATAAATAAGTACAGTAAAGATATACTCATATATATTTAACCTAGTTAGTATCCATAGTCCAGGTACATCAAACTTAGCTGACGAAAATTTCAAGAACGACGATCTTTTAACATCTGGAAACCAGGGCCAATGCAAATAAATATGCCGCCTTAGACGAATTAAGTCCCACCCTTCGTTAAAAAAAATCGATACCCCAATACGTCTTGCAACAATCGAAAAACGAAAAAAAAAAATACGTCACATTCCACCATCTTACTATAATTCCGGTTAAAGCGAAGTATGATAATTACACCTTATCTCATAACATACAAATAAAAAAAAGATGATATTTGTTATTGAAGGAAAAATTTGTAATTCTTAATGCTTTGTAATAATGCACAAAGGTATCAAAAAGAAAAAGCGTCCCTAAGACTTCAGTGCGGCAGCGGTACTGCTCAAGGCACTGAAGGGTATAGTAGTAATGAGAAAATATTATTTTGAGTTGGAGAAATTAGATAGAGAAACATTTGTTAATGTAAGAAAATAAAAGTAGAGGGTATGTAAAAAAAAAAAGGATGAAAGTGACAATATATAAAGAAGAGTAAATATTGGCGAAGGCATTCAATCAAATATACTCATTCAGTTCCATTTATTTGGAATATAATTATCTCAGTATTAAGTATCATAAGAAAAACCTGTCGTGGTGCCGCCCTAGGCGGCCACCTAGTTCGCGTACGATCGCGCCTGGCCTATTTGAGACGAGTTTTCAAAACTTCATTTCCCGAAGGATCGTTTTCCATCGGAATTTAAGTTATTAGAGAAATTTTGCACAAAAATAGCCGTATTTAAAGGCAATTATATTTAAAAGTATCTGCGTTGAACAGCAACACTTAAAATATATTCACCTCTTTTTTCCTATTATAGTATCATAAGTAGCATTTAGAACGATAATCATAGCTTATAAAATTTATAAGCAGTATTTAATAAATATTTCCTCCTTTTTCGCACAATTTCTTCCACTTTTTACTTTTATTAATTTATAATAAGTATTTAATTAAGTATAATTAAGTATAATTATGTCAAGTTAAGTTTAATGGATTACTTTTTGAAAAACGCTAATGTTTTGGATAATTAAATGGTACTTTATTATTGAATTACATAGGGGAAAGGCGATAACGTCAAGTTTCGTTTAAATGATTTTTATTTATTTATTTATTTATTTATTTATTTATTATTTAGTTTTAAATATAAAATTTGTGCCACGTAGTACCAAATGAGTGAATGGTTTTTAATTGTTTATTTCATGGGAAAGTTATAGAAATATTAAGGTTCTGGATTTTAAGAAGCAAAAGATTAAAAGAAAAATTTTAATTTTAGTGTACGTCACTTTACAGATTATATCATCTTTTTCTATTACACCCATTTATGATGGAAACTTAATTGCACAAACTATAACTGTAACAAAAGAAATACCGTTATAAGACATTAAGATTAAATTAAATTTTAAAGAAGGCAAATGATTAGAAAACTGGCCATTAATTAATTATTAAAATTCACTGTTAAATTATTTTTCTTAGATTCTGCATGGTTCGTGATTTTTTTTATTTTCATTGCATAGCTCGTAGCCTCAGCACTAATTCTTCTCACCCTCTCTCTTTTAAACTATACTCCCCATACAGTATGCTCCGGACTCTATTTACTCAGAAATATACTTTGTAAATCGTCCCGAACCTTTTCTGGGAATGCAGAGCTTCCACTTATGATAGACCTTTCCATTCACTTCATAATCCCTTAATAATAGTAATAATTGTTTTATAATCATGGTTACGTGACTATATATGTTTTTCTATTTGTTTTTATTTATGTTGCAAGTTTACCTTTTAGGCCCCTTGCAACTATGTAAGTTTGTTTGTTTTTTGGTTTTACGGCTCAAAGACTACAGTGGTCATGCTGCGCCGGGACCTACTGTTTTCCGAGGAATCCGAACCTCTTAAGGCCTAGGGAACCAAACCCCGGACTACAGTGAGCAGTGCGATCTTTATGAGATCTCTGAGTAAGCGTTCTTTGCACTGCTGGGAGTCGAACCCGGATTAGCGGCGCACTAGGAGAACGCGTTACCACACTGCGCCACCGCAGGGCCGCAACTATGTAAGTAAGATCTATATATCTATATACACGTTATCAATGTAAGGTTTTCAAAATTATTGGGGGCCTCAAGCACATATTATTTATATTTATACATAATATGTGATTGAGGGAGTATTATGTACATTTATACATTACAGTATATGTAAAATTGTAAATTATTGTTGGGGCTCGGGCCTCATGGGCCCATATAACTCTACAACTATGATAAACGTGAGCAACCGATCAGTACGCAAGGGTATACAGAGCTGTAGTGTGTGTTGCCTCCCTTCCACCAGTTCCATATTGAAATCTGGCGCCTCTTCAAATTTTGCGCCCGTGGCTTTCGCCCCAGTGGCCCTCTCTGCGTTACGCCATTGGGTACATAGTATATCAGTATATGAATAGCTTATAGACGGATAATACGTATCCGTTTTCCAAGGCCGTGCTTAGGGGTTGTCAGCCGGGTGGCCGCCCAGGGCCGCTAAAAAACGCGCAGTGCAAATACCAAGAAATCAGTTTTTAGCGGCCCCATATACTTTCGACAGAGTATTTGGTCAACTCACCTTTTGTGTGTGTGACGTCATACTTCCCATAATGCAACTTTTAAATGGTGGTCGAAATAAATACATGTGCTGTTAGCCAAATACGTTAGCATCTGTAGCCCATGTAGGTTGTCATGTTTACTGTGGTACTGCAGATACTTCTGTTTTTCGAAACGTTTTGCTGCGCAAAAAGCTAGAAAAATTACTTTGTAAGTTCTAATATTATAAAACAAGCAGCTTTGTTCATTGAATTAGCTTTTCATTAATTCGTTATAATTATAATAATTAGAGTAATAATAAATTACAATGATTCGTATTTTAATTAATTTTTATCTCCTATTTTCAATTTAACTTCATTATATTCTTTTTATTTTTATCTACAGCGTTTAGACCAGATTGAAGAACTTCATTTTGTAATGTTAAACTCTGTTCAATCGTTTTTCGTTGTGTTATGTCAAAGTACTTTTACAGATCGTTAAAATCTGCTTTACCCAGGGCCGCTAACTCCGTAAGCGCGGCCCTGCCGGTTTCATTGTTTGTTTGGCATTTGTGTCCACATATATCGGATTAAATTTTTATGACGACTATTGCTATCGACATCGATGGTGCCGCTTAGTAACACTTTTCAAATATTCGAACTCGCTGAAATTAAAATATTTCAAAACCAGCCAGCGTACTTTCATTAAATAAATAGATACGGATGAGAGAAAAGTGCAATGCAGTTATAACCACAATAAGATCACCAAACCGAATTGTCAGAGCGTGTTTGTATGATTGATCTTCTTGAAATCCAATAATAGATATTTCAGCA
The DNA here is from genome assembly GCA_006491805.2 of Dysdera silvatica. Lineage (NCBI taxonomy): Eukaryota > Metazoa > Arthropoda > Arachnida > Araneae > Dysderidae > Dysdera > Dysdera silvatica. The sequence continues at coordinate 71,677,139 of QLNU02014176.1, forward strand.
ATCGATATTAATTAAGCGCACCAATGGCTATGACCAATTTTTTTTTAGTACACTCTGGAAAATCGGTGTCGTCGTTCGAATCTCCTGTTAAATCGACAATCCCATTATGCAAAACTTACCATACGATCTTGAGACGTAAAGAATATGAATGAATATAGTAGTGAAGCGCTTAACCGTGTAAGTTAATCTTAACCGTAAGCTGTAGCTAAACTGCTGGATTCTTCTTCTTCTTCTTTTACTAATGTTTATCGGGGGAGAGTTGGGAAGGATGGCCGCCGGAAGCGGCTCTGTAACCCCAGAGCTAAATTCGTCTGCTGTTAGCTTGGTTCGGAGCTCACGTTAAGCCATTAATCTCATGCCGCATAAAGCATGGTTCTGCCTTGAGACACAAATCATTGAAATTTAATCTTTAAGTTGAACTTAAGTTGAATTAATAAATAAAACTTAACCGTGAATTAATAACTGAAAATTAACTGTGAATTAATACTTGAAAGTTAACCGTGAATTAGGAATCGAAATCTAACCGTAAACTGTAATTGAAGCTTAAAGGCATAATCTGCCCATCAAATTGAATTGAATTGGGTAATCTGTTTTCAATTAATTCGAAGAGACTGCAACGAAAGTATTAACGAAACATTTTGATTTATTAGAATTAATATTTTCACATATTTATTTCAATTATTGGTGATATAAGTGCAATATCATTATAATACTGGCATACAGATGGAAAAAAATATGACATATGTAACGGTAGTATTTAAATATGAAAATTAACATCAGGTAGTTTTTGTTTTACACAAATTAACATCAAGTAGTTTTTGTTTTATACAAATTAATGTCAGGTAGTTTTTGTTTTACACAAATTAACAACGGGTAGTTTTGTTTTACACAAATTAACATTAGGTAGTTTTTTATTTACACAAATTAACATCAGGTAGTTTTTGTTTTACACAAATTAACATCAGGTAGTTTTTGTTTTACACAAATTCACACTCCCAGTTTTGAGAAATAAAGTCAGCTTTTGATATTATTGAATCAAAATTTTTTAAGAATGATATTAGGTTAAGCCATCAGCTTCTTCTAAAACTTTCTTTGATTGCCAATTTTTTCCTGCTTTGCCTGAGGCCCTTTCATGACTTTTTCAAATAAAGCACTTTTAAGATTGGAAAATCGACTCGTGAAAGATTTTTTTTTGGATACCCAACGAACATTACGGCAGAATGGCATGTAAGACGACCAAAAAACGAAAGACATTGCGAATTTTTGCTTCGACGTTGTCATGACTGGATGGAGAACATGGGGCTGGAATGGTCAGTAATTACGAGGTCTCTTCACGTAGCCCACATGTGTTATCCACTTACACCAACATGGTCAGAATGTTGTCTTGATGTTGTCTTAATGTTGTCAATGGACAGTTGAAACCAGTTTGCCCGAACCAGTTTCTAAAATAGTTTTGAAAATATACGACAAAATAGGATTTAATTTGACACCATAACAATATTCCCAAGAGTGAATATAAAATAGGGATTTCACATAAATTATAAAATAAATACTAGTTGGTGGTTAAGGATTTATTTGTCTAGTAATTTCTTGAATGAAAACGAAACCGACAACAAGAACAATGAACTTTATATAATAATATGTATACTATGAATTTAACCGTTAAAAATTAATTATATTTATGATAATTAATGATTTAATGGTAGTTATTTTTAATTTCCTTGAAAATATAAATACATTTTTTAGGCCTTTACTGATTATTATTTATGATTTATCATTTTATACATTTTTAAAATTGTATTGTGTACAATTTGTGTAATATAAAAAATCTGAAGTTTTGAACTTTGAAACTTTTTTTTTTGGGGATAGTCTTCGTAAAGGTGTCCGGGAAACCAAGCCCGACGACACGATTTTCAGGCCCCTCGGCAGTCTTGAAGGTGGGCCCGCCCCCCTAAGAAAACAAAACTTTTTCAGTCCTTTCTCTCCACAAAAAAAATTTCAAAAGAGTGGCGAATTAATGTACCGGATGAACCAAAAATCTGTTTACATTTAAAAAATTCATTTCAAATAAACAACTTATTTAGTTTTCATAATGCGGTTTTCACAAAATGGTCTATCAAGCGGGATGGGTGGGGGAAGATTTTTCGAGAAACTTCCATAAAATTGTAAGTGTTTTATCAGAATTATTTTAAGTTGTTATTATGGAAATCTTAATTCTGAAATTCTTCCTTAACTTGTACATAGAACCACTTAACAAAATTAAAGCTAAACTTTTTTATTACATGTTGCGTTTTGGGTATTTGAAAATTAAAGCAATTATCTTCTTTAAGTGTGTCATTTTAGTTCTGCAGAAACATGTTTATAGCTCCTGTTTAACTGAATAAAATTATTTTATAATTAACTAATAAACTAATACAGAGTGATGATTTTTTTCAATTCCTTCTATTAGCTCACACTCTCCCTATATATATATATATATATATATATATATATTTATATATCTTGTTCAAATTTTCAATCGTTAATAAAATACTTTCTATCCATCCAATCAAGTTCAAATAAATTTTTTTAAACTTGTAGTGGATGACACTTGATGTTAATACAGTTTTTTCAAATATTAATTCATTAATTAAATTTAAATGAATTTTTTTTGCTTTCCTTTGGTGTATTTGGCGATTAATGCTTGCCGCCAAATGTCGCCAATTACAGCCAAATGTTGCCAAATGTCGCCAAAATTGCTTTTCGCAATTTTTCCCTTTCTTCCCTTTTATTTGAGCAGCGCATTGAAGGAATTGACTTTAAAAAAAAAATTTTTATTATACTTATTTGTTTTTGTTTCCACGAGAGAGGAAGAATGCAAGCTCGTTAGTCATAGGAGCTGTCCCATGAGGCACAGCTATTTTATTTTTCTGTGGGGCCCGAACGCTAAAAAATCTTGACAAACGTCTATTAGGATGCCACTGGGGGCCCCGGGGCCCTGGGCAATTACTCATCTGCCCAATCTGTCCTCGGGCCTGGAGGGAATGACCAAACACACAGCGATAAGCAGAATTTCTCCATAGTGGTCTCTGATGTTGGAAGTCCCGAAGATTATTATATATTATGTTGGCACGAAACGGGTCGTTTGTCCGTGTGTTAAATACAATTCGTCACACCTTTGAGCTTCGCAGTTCTTCTGAATGAACTCTAAATTCCTCTACCTAAATAGTTACAATCTTTGAAATTCATAGTTTATCAACATCTTTTAACAATTTTAGATACCATAAGAACATATTTTAGTATTATTAAATAATGTTAAATTAGGTGAAGGATTGAATTTTTTCTGAATATTATTAAATATTTATCTTTATGAAATCATTTATAATTATTTTTGTTTCATTCTGTTACGTATTTTTTCACATTAAATTTCGAATTAGAGTAGTACCCCCTACAGTAGACAAAATGGGGATAAGGTCACTCACAGGTTGCGAAAATGGTACTGAAAACAACCTTTTTCGAAAGAAATATTTTACAATTAGTTTTTCTATATTTTTGGTATCACACAAAGCATTATTATCATTAGGTTCTTCAAGATTATATTTGTTCCTGAGAAAAAGCAAACCACTGGAGACAAAGATTTGCTGGAATATGGAAAACTAAAATTGTACTGAAAATATATGGGATAGTCGGCCAATTGGGAATTGGGGAAAAAAACAATAAAATATAACAGCTGTGTACTGATCTAGAACTTGTGACAGAAACAAAGGAAAGAAGATTTAGATAGCTCGGACATGTGAAAAGAATAAAAGAGAGCTAGAATAGTTAAGAAGTTTCTGTTTCAGAGATTAGATCCAGAAGAAAATACAAAGCACTAATCTTAAGTGATATACACGATATTTGATAAAATGAAATCTTTTTCTTAAAATTAGAATGCATTCTTATAAGTGTATGCACGTCTGCCTAACGTGAGATAAAAGTGCGAAACATTACTTACGTTTTGGTGTCCTTCTTTAACGTCTTCTTTCGCGTGAAATTACCTAAGCCTTATTTTCCAAAATACAGAAAATAAATATTCTTCGCCTCAAGAGCAAAAAAGTTCTTCTTGACTAACTTAATTAATTAAGTGCATTTAACTAAATGCCGAGTGTTCCCGAATCTGGAAACCTACCAGACAAAAAGAAACTTTGCCTTTCGAAAGATATATAGTTTGATTAATTCTCTATTTTGTCTTTTTGGATTCTCAGCTCGGGCACATTCATTTAAGCAATTGTGTTTCTTTATGTTCTTAAGTGGAAAAGGTGCTTTCTTGCTTTTCCCACTTTGAAACGACGTTAAGAGCATAATTAAGGTTTTCAAGTTCTTTTCAGAAGCTGGCAAAGGCCCAGCCGTGTTATGCCTGACGTTGCCACCTTTGATTTACCAAATCGTAATTCTCATCAAAGAAGTAGGCTTAAGTTAAATATAAATGTATCGTGATTTAGACATTATATGGATAAGAGAGAGCCATTGTTCATACACTCAATGGAATACTTAATTCCAATACTTATAAATTTATCCAATACTAATAAACGATGTTTTAAAACTATAGTTTTTAATAAAATAATTTCAAGTTCTTCTGCCTTCCTTTAAAAATAATAATAAATAAATAATTATAAAATAATAATAAATGATAATAATAATAAATAACAAACATAATAATTTTTAAATAATACAAATAACAAACATAATAATTTTTAAATAATAATAAATACCAAATATAATAATTATTCAAATAATAATTAATAATAATTAAATAATACTCACACACTAAATAATAATTAATAATAATTAAATAATAATTAATAATAATTAGCCAATAATTAAAGGCAATAAATAAGAACACAATACTAAATACACTAAATAATAATTAATAATAATTAAATAATAATTAATAATAATTAAATAATACTAATAATAATTAAATAATACCAATACCAATAAATCCTCCCTCCTCCTCTTTCTTTAATTTTTCTGAGGTCCTGCTATTTGAATTTCTATTTTTCAATTACTTAAAACTGGCTCTTCACTTTCAAACACTTTTACTGAATTACGGTGAAAGCTGTAGTGAAATTCAATCAAGTTACTTTTAAACTTTCTCGCAATTTGTAAACTATTGCCCTATATTATTATTATATTATTATTATTGTATATTAAAACTTCATATCATGTTCGATAAATATAAGCAATAAAGTGAAATCTTATATTAAATTTAGAATGAAGATATAGCAAAACATATGCTAACCAGTTAAGTCTAGACATGAAAGTCAGACACCCTAAATTCTGGGAGACTGCTGTGTAGGTAGAAATAATTTTCCCGACGTAGATTAACGGTCATAAATCAAATGAGGTTGTTCATGGGTAATTTATCTTGCATTAAATGAGTTAAGAAGAGCATAAACATGAAAATATTAACATAAAAAATAGTAGACACAAAACCAGGAAATTAAGGCATGAATATAGAGTTCTTCATATCAAAAGTAAAGCCCTGTGTGAGGTAGGAAATGCTATTAGCGGGTTTCAATAGATATTGAACCCGTTATTATTTTTGGTCTGTCTATCTGTCTGCCAGCCTGCCTGCTTGCCTGCCTGCCTTTCTTCCTGCCGGCCTGTCTATCTGTCTGCACGCAATAAAAAGGGTAAGGCAAAGGTCTTCCGTAAATGCAATAATGATGGCTATTGTTAACGTTGAAAACCTACCGAGTTACTTGAGAATTAGAGAGTTGCGGATTAGAGAGCTTCGTATTAGTGAGATGCGGATTAACAAGGCGTGAAATATTATTAATTAAAACCCGCTAAATTTAAATATTGACCTTAGGCGATTTTCTTTCACTTGCTTGTTTCAAAATAGTTATAAAAATTCACAAACTAAAAAACATTTTTATGTTTATTTTTGACAAATATTACGCCCTACTATATTAGAGTTACAACTTCGTACATATGTGTAACCCCCTTTATTTTTAGATACAGATGAGTACAATTTAACTGACCATTAATTTTCTGACATCTTCTTTGCTAACATTTCATGAGGGATATAGACTGTTAAAACATAATATGCACACATAAAATATATCGGTGTATTAGATTATGATTATAATTTACTGCTCCACAAATATACTAGTTAAAATATGTAGGGCAAAGGGAACGTTCAACTATTACATAAGCAAAATTTTGGCTATATCAAACTTCACCCCCACCCCGGTAAACAAAATTAACATTGGCTAATATAGGAAAATAAGCACAACGGTAACCCCGTAATATGATTAATTATTACTAATTAGGTAATTGAATTTAATTATTATTAATTACGTAATACTTGAAACCTCCCAAACACAACGAACAGAGGCTCAGTAATCGACGTTGGTTTTCAGTCGCCAGAATGAAATTGACGCAAAGAGGCTACTGAAGAGAAAATTCAAATCACAAATTACATGTGCATGGCATTTGAAACAAGCAATACTGAAAGTAGATATCGCCACATTATTAGAAAAGTCCCTCTTTCTTTTCTTGTACAATGTATGTGCAATAATTCGAAGAATACGTAAAAACCAAAGTCTCTTTTCAAACTGATTCGGTCATTTGTCTTTTTAGGTTTTTCACACGTGTTGTTCGACTACACGACATACCTTCGGTCACATTTAAGTCAGATATTCAGGGTTCTACTGTCTATCCATCTTCCAATTTCTGCTTGTATTCTGACGGTGCAAGGGCAGCAAAGGTCATACTTCCCTACAATTTTCTGAAGAACCTGGACTTGTGCTGCAAAGGAAACTAAACCCTGGACTACGGTCAGCAGAAAATGGCACCCTTTCTACGATGCCACTGGGAGTCAAACCCGAATTAATAGCACGACAGAAGAATGTGTCACCGCTGTACCAAGGTAGGGCAGTGGTACTAAATTTTTACGAGGAATTTGAACCTCTTTCTCAAGGAGTTGGGGATCCATCCAGGATCTTCTTCCTCACGCTCTATCGGCTCATCCACAAAGCCAGAAAATGAGCTCGTTTTATTGGTTGGTGTCTCGTGCCATCAAATTCTCGTCTACAAGTGACGCATTGACTAAGAAAATCAGCTACATTCGACAAATTGCCTCATACCGTGGCTACAATCCAACAATTATTGATCATATTTTTAAAGAACTCACTAAACCTAAACCGGCCTCTTCTCTCTCCAGTGATTCTTCAGCTCCTAGGGACATTGTCTGCATTCCTTATGTTCCGAAAATTTCTACTAGGATCGCTGCTGTCCTGCACAAATTCAACTTTCGCGTTACCTTCACTCCGATCAACAAAATAGGCTTTTCTCATCTTAAGGATAACATCCCGGATTCTGACAGCTGCGGCATATATTCCATTCCGTGCCAGTGTGGCCAAATTTATATCGGTCAAACACGGAGAGCACTGCGCCTCAGACTAAATGAACACGAAGCTTATGTCAGAAAGCAAGAATTCCATAAATCGGCTCTGGCAAAACATTCATGGGAATTCGGACATCAGTTTCTATTCTCCAATGCACGTATTAATAAAAAAGTCAACTCAACACTTGATCTCAGTTTCTTTGAGGCATTTCACATTCTAGCAAACATCAATGTTGCAGTTAATGATCAACTCCTTAGTAACTCTATATCATCCACTTGGAAAAACCTTTTGGGTCTCACGGCTGAAGACGTCTCCACAAATACGCTTTACTCCTCCGCCCAATCAAGTTTCCAACCGACGTGATGGCAACACCGACCAACAGCACGGACATAAACAGAAGCCGCCATTCGCTCTGACGACGGTAGCTGGTTAACGCTATCGAAATAGCTATCAGCAGTATTATCGTATTGATAATGTTATCTAACTGCACCACTAAAATTGTGTTGCTTTTATTTCTATTGATTAGTGCAGTGTGTCGCTATTAAACCATTTAAATATAAAATCTGATTCATTGGAAAGCAAATATGGAGTTCCTCAGGGATCAATCCTTGGTCCCCTATTATTTTTACTGTATATTAATGATATTATGCATGTATCAGACAAAGGTACATTAACATTATATGAGGACGACACTGATGTATTTATAAGAAGAAATAATATTGAAGAATTGATAAAAACTGGACAGGAAGAAATTGGAAAATATGAACTTTGGTTTAGAAGTAATCACATGAAAATAAATGACACTAAAATAAAAATATTAATTTTTAAAACGAGGAACAAAAAAATTGGTAAATTGAGGGATTTAGATAGAATTTATATTAATGGAAAAGAAGTTGAAATTGTCAAAGAAATTGATTCCTTAGGAGTAACATTAACGAACGATTTAAACTGCAATAAACAAATTGAAAAAAAAAAAAAAAATCAGTTCGGGAACAAGAATTATAAAGAAATTGTCACGTGCAGTTCTTAAGAACGTGTTACTGTGTCCATATTATGCTTTTCTATATAGTCACCTGATTTATTGCAATTGTATATAGGAAAATTTGAATAAGAACAACATGAAGGTAATTAAATCCGTACAGAATAAATTTTTAAAAACCATCGAACGAAACACCAGCTTAAGTTACATTACATTATTTGTAAAATATGGTATATTACCAATTGATAAAATCAATGAATATTGTACGCTAGAACTAATGTAGGAAAGGATAATAGAAGGAAAACATTTTGGATAATATTGATATCCAATATCACGAAAACAACAGAAATTTAAGAAGAAGCAACCAAATTAAGCTACGAGAGATTAGAACGGAAATGTACAGAAAGGAATTGAATATATGGGAATAAAGCTTTGGAATGAATTACCAAATAATCTTAAAATTAACAATATAAAATTGTTTAAAAAGAAATTAATTGTATACTTATTAAACGGAGTTTATGCTGCGCCAGCGGATTAATAGGGTCCTCAACCGGTTAAATTTTATAATTTAAACTGGGGACCCATCACGGGGAAATGCAAATTGTATTGTCTGTTCTAAACTGTGTGAAATTTATTATACTTAAATTGAAATTCAAGACTGTATGCAATATGTAACCCTTGTGACAAATAAACATTATTATTATTATTATTATTAAAATGCTATCTTCAAAGGTCGAAGTTATTAACTGAATGTGAACGTTGAACATCGTTGTGGGTTGGAATGACATTTTAACAGCCTTAAGAACGACATTTTAACAGCCTTAAGAACGTTTTCGTTCTTAAGGCTGTTTACTTTAAATTTGACGTAAATGTTACTAAGACGTTGGTATATCAGAACACTGGGGCTTTATCAGGATTTCAGAAAGAATGTTCAGATGAAAGCAGCTTTTGTTGGCGAAGTTTTTGTGTTGACATTTTTTTAGATAAATCCAGGAAATTCACCGGCTTTAAAAGCTATGTCTATTGAAACTTTAAATATTTAGAGAATTTTTAAAGAATAAATGTAGACAGAATTAGTTGCTCGTGGAAACATCCCCTCCTCAACACATTTTTGTACTATTCTTCGGTATTTTTGGATCAGTAGTTTTATAACCCTTCGAATACGTTATCATGAAATTATAATCATATTATCATCATATTCAGTCATTCTCTATCCACTACTATATAAAGGCCTCCCCAAATGCTTTCCACTCGTTTATCGTGAGTAAAAATTATAATGTATGATATTATTACCCTCCGCAGGGATAACACAATTGCCAAATATGGTCAACACAAGAAAGCCTCCGGGGCGAGATTTTTGTGGGGGAAGCTATTATTACCCTCCGCAGGGATAACACAATTGCCAAATATGGTCAACACAGAAAAGCCTCCAGGGCGAGATTTTTGTGAGTTTTCGTGGGGGAATTTATTATACAATAATTTCTGCCACCCACGTATAGATGTCTTCATTCGTCTAGCGGTCCAAGACACTCCGGGCTAAACGGAGGGACCCTGGTTCGAATCCAGGATGGGGAAAGCGTCTCTTTTTCTCCAAAATTACACAAGCTCTAGTTTGAGCTGTAATTAATACGTGGGTGGCAAAAATTATTGTATAATAAATTATACTATGGGTATAAGGCCATATGAACCTTATTGCAATAGTTAAAGTATATTGAAAATTAGTGAATTTTTTAATATAAAAAGTTAGGAGGAGATCTTTGGTGAATAGCAGGCATATTAAGTAGCTCACTTGCGTAAAACAGATTAGCGGTCACTGAACTAGGCAACCTTTTAATAACCAAGTGTTTCCATTTTACTTGGTCTAGGCATATTGCCTAGGGCATATCGCGAAATCCCAAGGGTCAAAATTAAGCAGAAACAAGAAAAAGCAGGAAAGCCAACGCAAAAGTTAAACGCGTAAGTTATAATCATTTATCACGATATAGTATTATGATGTGATACCGTATTATCTATATTGTACTTTATCATCTAGTATAGGAAATGTATCTTTAAAGACGAATAGTCTGTTACTCATAAGCTAAATAGCTGCTGACTAAACCTCCATTTTGTTTGCCCAATTCTGCAGAAGAAAATGACAGATGGATCATCCGCCTACCCTTTTATCTCCTGGATGTCGGTATCGATTATTCATTTCATAACATCGATCATATCGCCAATAAATTAACCTGAAAATCTTCGACTACGTTAATAAACTTTTGCAAGAAGGGGAGAGAGAGAGAGATTTCTGTCCATCTACCGTCATGTTAATTCCGTGATTGTCCATTATCTAATGGCATTCAGGCTAAAAGGGCTTTTAGACCGGCTGGGGAGTTAGTTTTTCCAGCTAGAAATTGATATAAAGTGACCACGCAGCTTATCCAGAATATGTCGTAAAACATTCCGTGTAATGGAAAGAAACCTGCAATAATGCAAAGACGTAATGCAAAATTGCATGAATGTATTTAGGCGTAATGGCAAGATCAGTGACGTAAATAGGGCGCGGATTTTTTTTTTCTGATAGATTATGGGTGACGTCAGATTTATCAAAGCGTGAAATTTCCTTTCAGTTGTAATTTATAGGAAATGGGTTTCCGTGGTTACATATGGCGTTTTCGTCTAAGCGATCCCTAATGCTACCGCGGCCATTCAATTGTAAAAGAATGTGGAATCCGCTGACCATTTACTGTTAAATGGACAAAGGTTAGCTGATGCCGTTTTGAATTTTGCATTGATTTCGCAACGGCTATTTATAACTAGAACAAAACGGGCAAAGGAAGGCAGTCCTATAAACCAATTTCCATTTCCATCTATAAATGGTTATTTACAGCTTTACTCCAATAAAGCCATTTAATTGATTTTTTGTGAATACCTTTTAGATGGGTATATATAGTTTCCGATATTGGGTGGTCATGGGCGTACGCTGAAAATTCATCCTGGGGGGGGGGGGAACAGGGATACAACTCCATATATTCCTAAGTATGAGAGGAAAGTGTCATCAGTTGAAGAGGTGTCACCAGTGCGGAAAGTCAACAGAGAAGAAGGCGCCGATGAGGTAGTCAGCAGTGAAGGGGCAGCTTCCTTCTCAATGGCCGGTATAATAATGTAATCAAATATAATCACTGCTATCATTTGTGTTTTTAATAATTTTTATTCACACTCAAAAGAAAACAAATTTATAAAATAAAAAAAGTAAAAAATTAAGCATTAGAAATAACAACAACTCTGACAGATTGACATTCTTATAATGATAAAAAAATGGAAAACTAGAAAAAGAAATATTTTCACGCGACAATCTAGAGCTTTATATCACGCGAACATCAAAGCATAATTATTTCTTTATTTATATTTATTCGCCTGATATGACCTCCTACCAGAGTATAGACTGAAAGGATCACGTGAATATAAGAGTTAAATTAAACAATTAAAGTTAGACAAAGAATTAACAAACAAAGAGTTAAAGTTAAGGTAATGCAAATCTTACAGTACGTCCATATCTTGTAGTATAGGAGTCGCGTTTAACAGAGTTCGGCGTTTGTACATTAAAGTCGATGTTGGCGCTTTTTTGATCAGATTCAGATAGATTTTCTGTGTTAAAAGAATAAGCTGGTTTCAGTCTGTCAATGCTGACATTAAGAGGTCGAATTATATCGGTTCCTGTTATTGTTAAATTTGGTGGGAAAGCGTGAATTAGAACGATTTCGTTGTTGATTTGATATTTTGTTTACTGCACGTGCAAGATGCGTAACCTGGTCTGAAAGGCTTTGCACTAGTTTCTGCAAAGTTGTTAGTAACGTCATCTCTATTTCAGCTACCATAGGCGCCATGCCTGATACTTCTAGAACTTCATCAGCGACTGATGCTAGTTCGTTAAGGCGACCACCTCCTACTGAAAGAATTTGTTGGACGTTGACGGGGAGTCTACGTAACCATAAGAATTTAGATACTGATTCGTCCAAATTGTTGGCAGCTAATTCTCGCATTTGGCGAAGCAATCTGGACGGAGTCTTATCTCCTAAGGTTAAATTCTGTAAAAGGGTTTGTAGGCGCAATGTTTCAGAAGACTGATATTGCTCAGTAATTTGAAGTCTTAATGCTGCATAAGCTTCGCTTGGTGGGTCGCGGATAATGTACGCCACAGAGGACAATTCCCCCGAGTCTAAGCATGAAACAAGGCAGTGAAATTTCGTTGTGTCTGCCGTAATGCCTGAATTAATGAACATACTGTTCAGTTGCGCAAACCAGAAATCAAGATTGTCTTTCCAAAAAGGTGGGGGACGAAATTTTACTCTTGCAATTTCTGAGTTTTCTCCCATAATGAATAAAATTATAAATAGTAGCGTTCGACTTACTTAGTTGGTAGCAATCGTTGAGTCGAAGTTGTTCTTGAGCGGAAAATGATCGGCAGTAGAATGATATGTTGAAAATGGAAACTTACGTTAAAGCGGAATTCCAGTGAGGAAGTTACCAATGTAGTGGAATTTGTAGCGGAAGGTTGCATTGTACCAATGTCCGAAGGTCACCAATTGAGAGGAAAGTGTCACCAGTTGAAAGGGTGTCACCAATGAGGAAAGTCAACAGTGAAGAAGGCGCCGATGAGGTAGTCAGCCGTGAAGGGGACAGCTTCCTTCTCGATGGCCGGTATAATAATGTAATCGAATATAATCATTCCGATCATTGCGTTTCTAATAATTTTTATTCACACTAAAAAAAAACAACAAAAAAACTTATAAAATAAAAAAAGCAAAAAATTAAGTATTAGAAATAACAACAACGCTGACCGACTAACATTTTTATAATGATAAAAAAAATGGAAAACTAGAAAAAGAAATATTTCACGCGAAAATCTGGAGCTTTATATTACGCGGACATCAAAGCATAATTATTTCTATGTTTATATTTATTCGTCTGATCCGCGATAAGAATATATACAAAATTATATCGCAATGGGGTCATGACCACCCCCTTCCCCCCCTGCGTACGCCAGTGAGTGTAGTTCACATAGAAAGCTACTTCGTCGCATTCGAGATTTCAATTCCGTTTAGAAAGTTTCGAAAAGCCAGAAAATTTTGAATTTCATGGATCGGAGAAAGAGCCTATGTTCAACGGGCGAATTTAGAGGTCACAAGGGGAGGCGATTAATGAAAATTTTTGGAAATCGTACCTCATTGGACCTTTACCTTGTACCTTTTCAATGTTAAATTTTCATTCAAGTTAAATTCCAATCACCCACGGATCGGAGAAAGAGCCTATGTTCAACGGGCGAATTTAGAGGTCACAAGGGGAGGCGATTAATGAAAATTTTTGGAAATCGTACCTCATTGGACCTTTACCTTGTATCTTTTCAATGTTACATTTTCATTCAAGTTAAATTTTCATTTCAATCACCCACGGATCGGAGAAAGAGCCTATGTTCAAGGGAGAATTTAGAGGTCACAGGGGCGATTAATGAAGATTTTTGGAAATGATACCTCATTGGACCTTTACCTTGCATCTTTTCAATGTTAAATTTTTCATTCAAGTTAATTTTCAATCACCCACGGATCGGAGAAAGAGCCTATGTTCAACGGGCGAATTTAGAGGTCACAAGGGGAGGCGATTAATGAAGATTTTTGGAAATAATACCCCATTGGACCTTTACCTTGTATCTTTTCAATGTTAAATTTTCATTCAAGGGTCCAATCACCCACCCGCCCCTTTAAATCCTACCAAAAAAAGCTAGTTTCTGTCTAAAAGAAATTCAGCTATCGTGATAATAAATAATATTTCAATTTTCATTGTCTTTTTTTTTCATAATGTTTTAATCGTTAATAAACTAACGTTGACGAAGCAAATTTCATACTTTATAAATTTAATAGATTGCAGTGTTTCTTTAAATTTAATAAATTGCGGTGTTTTTTTAATTTAATAAATTGCAGTGTTTCTTTAAATTTAACAGATTGCAGTATTTCTTTAATAGAGTGAAGTGTTTCTTTAAATTTAACAGATTGCTGTTTATATTTAAATTTAATAGATTACAGTGTTTAGCCTCCCTGATATACAAATCATATTTATTTTTAAATATTTAATTTTGTGTTAGTAAATGCTACTAATAATTTATATCATTATCTTTATGCTTTTGGTTAAAGAATTGTCAAATGTAACTCATTTTGATTTTAACTTCTGTGACAATTCTTATTTGTATTATAATTAACAAGCGAAAGAATTTTCGGAAGCAAATTCAGCTCTCCGTAAAGAATTAAATAGAACAGAATTTAATTAAAAGTCCTTAAAATTTCAAAGTCATTTGAAAGCTCGACATATTTTCATTCTAAATTATTCTGTTGCGAGAAATACTTCGGAATAAAATTTAATAAATTGTTTTTTAAATTCAAATTTGTCAAATAAAGCTTTCTAAGATAATTCTTCAGATATAGGAATTATTTTATTTTCTTATGATTAATAGAAATAAAGACCCCCTAAAAATCTTACGACGCATTTTATTGAATAAAAGAGTTTATCATTTCTTTATCAATTTGTTTTTACCACTGAACAAAAACGCTTCCATAAGAAAATTTAATTTTCCTCTATCTGTTTTAAATTTTTCAATTAAATTGAAATTGACAAGATAAAACGATTGACTTCGGCTTACTATAAATTCTTATTTATATCATATAACTACATTTAATTGTACTATAAGCATATTCAAAATACGAATAGAATTTTATTATTGGTTGGGATGCAAAAGAAAGTTAAAAAGAAAAAATAAGAATAGTAAAAAAGAAATAGGCATGAAAATAATAAAAATCGAGAGGACCAGAACTGAGAATAAAAATAACAAAAATAATGAAATAATCGGAAAGGAATAAATTAAAAAATTTCTAAGAAAATAAAAAAGCGAGAGGGGAGAAGATGCAAAATAAAAGTGAAAATTAGGTTGATAATAATAGGAAAAGAGTAAAAATAAATAGAATTTACTAATGGCTAAAACAAATAAAAAAAGTTTGCAACGTTTCGAGAACTACTGTTTTCATTATCAAGAGAAGTGTAAAAAAAAAGTGGGAATTTATTGTATTTCCTTTTGTATTCTATTTTTTAATAGTACTGTGATTTCTTTATTTCGCAGCCCGAAAAATTTACAAGGAATTAAACCAACATTACCACTGAAAAGGCTTTGTAATATCTTGGCTATTTTTGTCAAATTAAAATCAAAATAAAAAAGGATTTAAAAAGAAAAATGTACTTTTAGTTTTAACAGATTTTTTGTTGAAAATTAATTAGACATGTTTGTGACTATGACCTATAATGGCTTAAGTGGAGTATATAATTTGCATCATTTCGAATGGTTTCTAGTACTCGATCTAGGAGCCATACGTCTAGGATCTAAGCATCCTAGAAAACCATGAATGTTGATTCACCTTGTTTGGAGCAGGATGTCCTTTTTTTGTCTTTACAGCATTAAAATGTAACCAATGAAGCAAATAGAAAGAAGAAAAGGAACGTTTTTTAATGCATTTGTCACATAAACGCCTTTTTTATATTTAGGCTTCAACCTGTATTGTCAAGTTTTCTTCGCAAAATTTTGATGGAAAATGTTCGGACATTCTCTTCCGTGTTTTCTGGAGGAGATGGTGTGTAAAGAGACCGAAAAATAAATAAAACTAAAAGCGTCAATAAGCAACAAATGCACTCGAAAACATCTGTTCAATAATGTATTTCGCTCTGTGTAAAAGCAATCCAAAACCCATATAAACCTACCGCGAGAATAATAACAAAGCAATAACTGAAAGTATAGAAATGTTTATTTGCGTTTTGAGTTCCTTGGCTTTTGGCGGCCCGAATTTGCTATAATAATATCGCCACCTTTATTAATTTAACATTGTTTAATTAAGAACTGGATGTGTAGTATTTGCTTTTATATCTATATGTGGAGAGTTGTAAATAATTTTATCATGTAAAAGAAATATATTTTGTTTTCATAAAATAAAGATTCTTAATAATGTCTCTGATCCAACGAAAATATAATAATATAAAAAATAGTCCTTTCACACCTTCTTTCCGCCTTCATACTAAGTATAAATGCAGTTAAAATTCTTTACAATTGCAAAGAACCCCAATTTTTCAGTTTTTCTGATTAAATTTTTCAAGGACTGCAGAAAATAGCTTAAATACTGTCCTTTAGGCTGATCTTTAGAAATATAGCGAGATTTGGCATATTTTTCAAGTTGGCGAAAATAGTCAATAAGGGTTAATTTATCACGGCATTTATCGCTAAAAAATCGCCAAGTAGGGACTATTGTGCAATCCACCCCGAGGATGGTTAAAATCATACTTAACCGCTTAACCGGTATCTACAGTTTTACGAGGAATCTAGACTTCGAATCTGCAGAATCTATAAACTAGGCATTTAAAAAGAAAAGCACAGCATGCGCAGATTTCTTGCTGGAATCAATCGGGTTATCACAATGAAAGAAGGAAGGGGAACAGCGAAGATTATACTGTACAAAACGGTATGTGTATTCATTTATGTATGGAAGATAAATAACACTTCTTTGTTTTCTTTCACTTATGTGAAAGTGTTTATAATTTTATTGGTAGTTTTAAAATGTGTTATTGAATATTTTTAACAATAAAGCGGATTCTGGCTATTTGGGTAACATGCACTGTATTTATTCAAAGTCCACTAGGGCCGAATGTAAACATTTTATTCCGTTGTGATTTGTTATTGGTGTAACTAGAGGAGGCTTAGCCCTTCCTACAAAATATTTAGCCCCCCCCACACGTTAAGTGAAAATTATATCACGTACTATATGCCGAATATTGGAGTGGGGTGCTATAGTCCCAGGACTCCTTAATCTCGAGGTTTGCTATGCCAATTCGATTAGCATATAATAGCGGTTTTCTCAACCTTTATGAAACTACGCCCCTGTAAATTCCTTTTTCCTAAGACGAGGGTCCAGCCCTAAAACACCATACTCGCGAATACTCTCTCCTTCCATTTTTTTTTATCTTCATACGTTGAACTGACATAAATATTAATAATCATGGCATGATTATGGAGACTATAATCATGCCGTGATTATTAATAATGTCATGATTATAGAGACTATTAATATGCTTGTGCATAGGGTATGGCATGTTAACAAGTGTAAAATTCCATTTAAATTAATTCTCGATCACTGGAATAAAGGAATTATATAGTATATTGTAGTATCCTGAGGCCATCATTAAATTAATTTGTTCTTATTTTCATTAATCATTTAAACGATTTCGATATCTGATTATTCCGGTCATTTACGAATATTTTTGTGTTTAAAAATACACTGCTTGCTTATTGACATTTGCTACACAGCTGATATTTAGACTTTCTGTGTCCGAATTTTTTAGCACGTTCATGAATATTGTTCCCATGGAAATCTTTTCAATATAAAATGCGAAAATTGATCAAAAAACTAACATGACAAACTCTAGGAGAATTTTTCGCAGCTCAACGGTTAAGAAACACTGATATATAAACATTTCAACCCATACCTTAAATATTTTCCATTTCTTCATTGTCTAGCCAAGAATACTTTTCCTCTACAGCAGTAGTAGTATTCAACCTCATTTCACTGTGTACATAGGCGTAGAGTTATAAGGGGCCCGTGGGGTCCGAACCCTCCCAATAATTTGAAATAACTTGCAATTTTACATATATTGTAATGTATAAGTGTGCATAATATGCACTTATCACATCCAGTAATTTTTAAAACTCTACGTTACTGCTTGTGTACTTCTTTTGAACCCATTTTTCTAAGTTTTACTCTTTGTTTTTAAATACTGGCGCTTGTTTGGTGCCCACCTTAATGTAAATTAGTGGAAATATGACGTCATAAATTATTAAAAGAAAATTACTCCGCTAAAGATACAGTCCATAGTTTTGATTTTATAATATTTCTGAACACAAACATCCACATCTTCATATTAAATATCGACAAGCGTAATCAGGTAACTTTAAATGTATTACTAATAATAGTCTTAATAAAAGTCTGTCTTTTCTTTGTAAATTCAGCATTCTTATTCTATAATTAATGTTCTACCTTTTGCTTACTTGTTATTCCACCATTACTAATTATTTTTCGCGTACCCCTGAACTTTCCAGCACGCAACTCCAGGGGGGTAAGCGCACTACCGGCTGTGAACCATTCCTATACAGTATGGATATTCACTTGTAAGCTTGCAGTAAGACTCACTAACATAGAACCCCTTACCTTAATATTTTATTCCTTGTGGAAATTTTTAACCCGCGAATCCGGGCATTTTGTTAGGGTGTGAAGTACACATAATACTTTTTTGCTCTTTGTTCTTGTAAATAATGAGTTCATCAATCAAATTGTGGCTCAAATTCTGGAAGAGCTGACTGTATTAAAACCATGATACCTCAAAGTTTCAACCACCTCCCGAGAAACCTTTTTTTTTCTACATACATAAACAAAGCCTACCTATCCCGTTGCTTCATACTGTCCTTCCAATCAATAACGAATTGTAGGAGATATTGAGTACTTCATCAGTCCCTTATATACCAAGTACACGCAGGCAAATTGATTTATATAGCGAAAAGTGTTGGTTACTGCTTTTCTGTATTTTGATCATATTATATGTACCCACTAAAGTTATCTTATTTATAGGAAATATGTGATTCCAATTGTTAATGCGTGATGCTATCTTTCATAGGAAACTTAATATGTGTGGTATATAAAATTTAAATAAACCGGATCAAAAAACATTAAAAAATAAACCTAAAGCCATGCCTTCTGCTTTAATTGATCTGTTGTAAAAAGTTACGATAAATAATTTCAATTAAAATTTCAGTTTGACCCAATTTAGGTGTGTTGGTAGATTTCATTATTTAGTATCGACTGGTACCTTTGAATTTTTTTGTAGCAGAATTATTGCAAGAATGGCAACGCGTGTTTGGATTTTTGTTGCACTGGCTATACACACATATATCAGTGGCGTAGCGTCAGTTAAATGACTGGGCTATCTCCCCCACCCCTTCCCCTTCCACCACGCTATTTTTAAAACAAATTTCAAAGTTTATTTCTAGTTAGAAAAACTAGGAATAGCTTATATACATATTATTACTTTAATTATTATCATTTAATTATATATAATAATTAAAATTTAAAATGCCTATAATCAGAATATAAAACATGTGCTGACATAAAAGTGAGGATTCGAATTTTAATACTTCGTCTTTGAATACATTATTTGTACATGAACTCGATTCTTCTTACCTGTTGTGTAAGTTTAAGCATTACGTTTTCAAAAACACTTTCCTCAGAGTACTTTTCACATTTGTCCTTGCGGTGGCGCAGTGTGGTAACGCGTTCGCCTAGTACGCCGTTAATCCGGGTTCGACTCCCAACAGTGTACAAAGAACGCTTACTCAGAGATCTCATAAAAAGATCGCACTGCTCACTGTAGTCCGGGGTTTGGTTCCCTAGGCCATAAGAGGTTCGGATTCCTCGGAAAACAGTAGGTCCCGGCGCAGCATGACCATTGTAGTCTTTGAGCCGTAAAACCACAAAACAAACTTTTCATATTTAAAAGAATATTTTTATCTATTGAAATTTGTATTTGTTCAATGAGATTCAAGCGCACTTGTTCATAGCGTACTTCTTTTTAGCACGCTTTTCCTTATGTGGCTCTAAGGTATGCCTTGGTTCTTTTTAATGCAGAAAGTTTTCTTTCTGCAGTTGCAGTTGTTGATGGAAAAGTTAGTAACAGTTCTACTAATTTGTATATCCCACTAAATACAATATCCAATTTATTTAACTTCATGTAACAAGTAATAACTGTTACTGATTTTTTTTTATATTCGTCAAGGGAATAAAACGCCCTCAAGTCATTTTTCAATCGAACTCTATCAAAACGTGAAGCATGTGGTTCTTCAAGCTCAGGCAGTAGATGCTCAGAAAAGCGTTCACAAAATTTATCGAACGATGAATTTAAGATATTTTTTAGACTCCAACCTTACATTTATTTCAGCCATTAGAGTGTTTAGAATTTTATTAAAAACACTCAAGTATTCGGAACGATCGCCGTCATTATTCTGTCGGTTTTATCTTCATACGTTTTCTTCATATATATATATATATATATATATATATATATATATATATATATATATATATATATATATATATATATATATAATATATATATATATAACTAAAAAGAAAGGTGTCTAAAAAGAAAGGTCTTCAACCAGTGTGTATTGCCAGTCCTCTCTTATGGATCAGAGACATGGAGTCTAACAGTTGGAGCAATACGAAAGTTACAGACAACGCAAAGGAGCATGGAGAGGTGCATGCTTGGAATAACTAGGAGAGATCGAAAAAGAAACACTTGGGTGAGAGAGCAAACTAGAGTAGAGGACATCATTGTTAAAGTAAAAGGGCTGAAATGGCGATGGGCTGGGCATATTGCAAGAAGAACTGATCAACGATGGACAACAGAAATTCTGAACTGGATTCCAAGAGACCACCGAAGACCTAGAAAACGTCCTCAAACTAGATGGGTGGATGAAATAAGAAAACAGGTTGGGGTGACGTGGAAGCGAATTGCTCAGGATAGACTTGTGTGGAAAGCATTTGGAGAGACCTTCATCCAGCAGTGGATAGATAATGGTTGAATATGATGATGATATATATATATATGGAAATCAGGAGTGACAATAGGATGATTTCCTCCTTTTGGTCCGTGATAAAATTATAATTTCCTTCCAAATTGCACCCTGCACACAAGCAAGTAGTAAAATCATAATTTATTCAAATATATATTTGAGTAGAGTATGGTTAAGGAGATCGGTAAAATATTATTTTTTAGCTTTAGCTTAAGTTTGAATTAAGCAACTTCTGCAGTATTATCACTATAAATACAGTAAAACCTTGAAAAGTCGTCGCACAAATGATCAAAAAAGTATGCCTAATTAAGAGAATTGGCGACTACTTAATAATTAATACTGTAGCGTATATTTTTATTTGATTATAATATTCGTAGCTACAATATGAATCAATTGTCATAAATATTAATAAATTACGCAAAAGATATAATTTTTTTCCTATTATAGTTTTATTTGAACATTCAAGCTTCAGCACTACTAATTATACATTTTGTAATGCCAAGCATTCACTTAATTTGAAGGAAGAATACACCTCTTAAACCATCAAACTTTTTCGTGTCTAAAACATTTAGTTCCCTGAATTCATTAACTGTTGAACCGCGGCATAAAATAATGTCAAATCGTTACTAAGGTTTGAAAAATCTGTGTTTTATTAGGTCAAAAAATATTTCGTCATTACCGCTCGCATTTTCATACTTTTCTTCTAAAAATTCCATAATCAAATCCTTTATAGTTCTTTGAGAATATACCGAGGTGTTGTTATAAATATCTACTATATACTTAATTATTTTGAGAAGAATACACCCACTTTCATTTACGATTTCTAATTCATTTAATAAGGAATAAAGTAAGAGACCTCATTGTTTTGGATTTAATTTTGTTTCTCATCTGGAAAACCCTGCATGTTTAAAGGAATACTTGTTTTTTTATTTGATACTAAATTCTAACTTATGTGTGAACGTATATACATGTGACGGTAATAGTTTAAGTTTGAAATGGACATTTCAAGTCTTTATTTTGATCGAACGCTTTTACCAAGCCTTTAAAATTTTCTATGTTTTATATAGACATTATAATAGTTCCTTGGTCAAGAAACTTTAGAAAAGTTCTTTGGTCAAGAGATTTTAGAATAATTTCTTGATTAAAGGACTTAAGAATTTTGGTAACATTCGGTGGCAGAAATATTATTTCAATAGCTTTTAAATTTTGTGATGTAAATATATAATCCTATCTTTTATTGCCACTTGATATCCCTCCAACGGTGGACACAGGGGAGGTCACAGGGGTCATGACCCCCAAAATATATTTTTTCACTGTAAAAAATTCCAACTTTCATGATAAATGAAGGGTGTTATTCCAAGACCATGGCAAATTCTGTCCTTGACCCCTCAAAATGAAAGTCTGTATCCGCCCCTGTATCTCTCGCTATTTTTTTTCACAGTGACGGATTATCCGTAATTTAAATCAGCGGCGAATAAACGAATTTTTAATTACGCCGTCAGCTCTGAGAGTTAGACGGAACCAAGGGAAAATACAACGACTTCCAAAATGAGGAGTTGTCGAGGTTTTACAGTATATTATTGTTGCAAATATCTTATATTTCTTGCAATTTATTTTAGATATATGTTTATATGCATTATTTTATTTTAGTACTCATAAAGAAATTAAACCAATAAGTGAAATTATAACTTGATCGTAATATAAATTATAATTTTTATTTTAATTATTTCGGAAACACATTGCTTATATCTCATCTAAGTGAATCGACCTTAGAAGAAGGAAAGTATAAAGGATAAAGGAAACACTGGTGGAAGAAAAGGGCAAAAAGGAAAGGAATTTTGAAAAAGCCACAAAAATTGGAAAGTTGATCTATCGTGCATTTTTTTAGTGCTACAAAATAACTCAATTCAGAAAAAAATAAAGCGACTTCGTAACTTAATTAGAAACCCTTACTAGAAATTATTATAAAAACATCATTTTATACTTCGTTAGCGAGACTAAAACTCAAATCCTTAAAATTCACGAATTTGAGTTTTGAACGATATTTTTTAAATAAAAGAAATGTCAAATTTCCTAAAACTTCGAATTTTTTCTTAAAATCGATAATATCTCGTTTAATGCTTTAATAAACGTTGTTTTTTGCTTAAAAATTTGGAAGTTGAAGCATTTTTAGACATTTCAATATTTTGTAGCGCTTTATAGTCTGTCGAAATAAAATATTTTTACTTTTACCGGAACGACTGGCGTTTTCTTCTCCTGCAAAATGTAAAATGTATTTTTAAATTTTTCTCGAATTATGTGTATGTAAGTCTAAAGGAACACAAAATGCGGAAATAGAAACTTAACTTTTGAAGTTTATTCCCAAACGGAGGTAAAATGTAAGTTTATTGATCGAAATAGGTATAAACAATACATACACGAAACATCTGTGGTCATCTTTTTCCTAAAAGGTATCGTCCTCAATTTACATTGTCTCTTCGTAATAAATTGCTTCTCATATCGCATTTCGCTAAAACTTGCTCAAAGCTGCTCTTTTTTCTTCCTCCCACTATTCATCGATTTGAATATACAGTTGTAGGAATCGCTAATTCTATTTTTAGACCAGGGTTTTGATAAATTTCTTCTTCAAGAAATTTTTCCCTCCACGTATAGCCAAGTCCTTTTTTGGAGAGTTCCATATCAATTACTTAAAGCAAGTGAAAATTTATGGTTGTTTCGCTTTTCCGGCAGATGTTATCTGCTGCGGTCATTTATCATTTGAATCTAGACAAAGGTCTTACGTGATTTCAGCCCCTCCAAGAAAGGGTTAAACAGACGTCTTTGACTTAGTCTTTCGGAACGAAATATCGTCTTAGAACAAAAAATAATAAATTAACTTTTAAGATATGTCACTTCTAATTCAACGCGATCTTCCTACAAATGGATCCAAAAAATCGTTCTCTTTTTATTTGCAATAAATAATAAATTTTATAAAGAAATCTCACGTAGTGACAAATGTTCAATATTTTAAAATCCTTTACTTTGTAGTTTGCTGTCAACTACTTATTTATGTTCTTGCTTTAGATTAAAAGTATGGCATCTCACATTTAATGAAAAAAATAAAATTAAAAGTTTGAAACAAACTCGTAATCCACGACGTTTAAACAAATAAACAGAAGACATATCTTTTAATTAGAATGTTGATGACTTCCTTTTAATTGTTTTTTGCAAGTATAATAAACTCAAATAAATAAAAATGTATATTTTTAATAAAGAACACTTATCGGAACAACCAACTGAATTTGAAATACTTGATTAATTGCAAATAATATTTTAAAACTTTCCCATATATAAATTTAGTTACCGTAATTATGTACATATCCAACAGAATTGACATTTTTGTTGTTTATAGAATAGGAACAACCAGAATACATTTTAAATAATTTTATTTAATAATTAATAAATTGTATTATTAATTAACAGGCATTAAGTTGAATTTGTTTCGTAAATTTCACCATTGATTATACTTTAGTCATGTACAGGGTGATCAAAAACTCGCGCACCTCAGTAGAAATTAATTTTTTAGAATACTTTAACGAATGCTATATACAAAATAAAATTATTGAAAATAAAGTATAGAATATGGTCTTTAAGATTATACGTTTAATTTATTTTACCTAATTATAATATATATTCAGAGTGGCCACCTTTTCCACGAATACAAACACATGTTCTTTTTACCAGATTTGATGCCACTCTCCGTAGAACCGCAATGGAAATTTCAACAGTCGCTGCTGTAATGCGAATTTTAAGTTCTTTGTGTGTCTTTAAATTACTTTTATAAACAGTACCTTTAAGATAACTTCAGAGTAAATAGTCTGGAAGTGATAAATCAAGTGACCTGGGGCCAGAAACCTTTAGAAATGAATCGGTCATCAATCTTATCAGGATTTTTCAGTTCATGGACAAAATACACACGGTACGGATAAAATTATAACAATTTTGTAGCTTTCTGCGCAGTTCCATGCGACAGTCCTTCTTGAATTGCTAATTTAATAAGGCTTTTCCAGGCGAACGTTGCAACGTAGCCTGTACGTCAGCCAGTTTGTCTGCCTCCGCTCAAAATGGAGGGCCTTCCCGTCCTATGTCTGCAACAGAACGAAAACGCGGTACTAACTTCGTAATTGTTGATCAGTCAGGCACTTTTGAGGACTGGTAATTTGTTCTCAAACTCCTGGCTTACAGACTCATGAGATTTTGTGGAAAAAACATTATTGCTTTAAAATAAAAATTCTTTCTTTTTGAGAAAATGCCATGTCCATCGCTTGATGAAAAGAGGTCTCTAAATGCTAATGTATGCGTTCAATATATTAAACGAAGCTCTTGTTACCCTTCTAATGGTATAGTGATGCCATCTGAACACAAAAAAATGTCAGTATTCTATTTTCTTTTTAATTTATATATTTTTCAAATTTGATGTGTGCGACTTTTCGATCACCCTGTATTTATTTCAAAATGAAAATTAAAAACAAATTTCATATAAAAAGTATAATAATATTTCAATAAAGTATAGTTGAAACTTTAAAATAAATTTAATTCGTGTTTTTTACGTGTATTAATTTAATTATTTAATAAATTCTTTATCTGGTCCAGGTTCGCTTTTTAACTCAACACTATGTTAATATACCTACGAAACGTGTACTTTTAAATGCTTATGAAGTAATCTACCTCTTGATCATAAAAAATCTTCTTAATCTTTTAATTCTTCTGAAGCAATCTATGTCAGTGAAAATAATCTTTAACTGGGAAAGCATCTGTTCACAGTTTTCCCAAAGATGTCGATCTCCCATCATTTTGATAGGAAGGCGTGTGGCTTTTCTATGTCGTTGAATAGTAATCGCTCAAAACTATCGGAAAAACGTTCTTCCAAACTCATAAGTCGATTCAAATAAATATTTTCCAATATTTATTTAGATTATGAAAACAGAATTTTATTTTTTGGGAATAAATAGATACATATTTAGTAAATATAACGGAACCGTATTATTCATTCGAATTGGAATTCCATAGAACACATAAAGATTGTTATTTTCAAAGAAGCTTCGCTGTTTTCGATTACAAGCGTCAGAGGGACCCTGGTTCTAATCCAGGACTAATCTCTCAAAAAAGGCTCTAGTTTGAGCTATATATATTTGGGTGCAAAAAAATTATTGTATTACAAGCGCCGTGAAAATTCAGGAAGAGTTTTTGTATTTGGTAAAGGAATATCATTTTAATTGGCATTTTCGTGATCTCCATTTGTTTTTTACGTATTTTTCATTTTTATAAATTTAAATTTTCATGCCTTTTTGGTAAAAATTATGGTTTACTGTGAAATCTGTTTTATATGAAAACAATTTACTTTATGATAAAATAAGCAATGAGTCCCCAAAATATCTGAAAATTACTTTCTTACACCAATTTAGAGTACTGTTAGTTTCTTGGTGAAATTATAGTAATAAATTATAATTAGTATAATAATAATAATCACTCTGATGATCACTCTTAATAAACTGCTGATGGGTAATTATTTATTTGTAAATTTATTATGTATTGATGAATCCTAATCATGTGTACAAATTAATATAGATTATCTGCATATGACGCACCTCCGTCTTATTATTATTACTACTTTAAAATGTGTATTTATATTCCACTATTACATGTTACTTATAGCTTACTTACCAGTGGTTCTCCATTTTTTTGCGTTACGGAGCACTTTTATAAAGCAAAATTATTCGCGGAGCACTATCATCATCTTTATGCCAAAAGCATGTATGTGCATTTTTGTCTGCTTTTTACCTAACCATATTTTTCAAGTTTCTACTCGACATTGTATTGTATAATGGCAAATGCACAAATTTGTTTTCGAATTTTAAATTGCTTAAATTTGAATCTATACTTAATTTTCCCAATTAAAATCATTAAAAACGAAACTTAAATATTATTTTCCGAAAACATCAATTATGGATATACTTTCTTATATGCTTTTATTTATTTATTTTAATACTTTTATTTTCCAATAAGGGCGACGATATTTTCATCAACATGGGTACTGAACCCAATGCAGTATTAACGATGAAAGGTATTTTTAAGCATTTGGGCATGTAAAATGCGAAGTTTTGTTTTATTTTATTTGAAATGTCATGTTTCTCACAAATTTCAGAGAAATGGGAAGTTTACTTAACTACATAAACGAAAAACAATAACAAAAGCTTCCTTTAGTTGGAAATTTTTTATTTAGAGACCAAGGGGAGTATTTAAAAAATCTGTCTTTTTTCAATTTTTTTAGCAGGAAATCTAGCAATGTTTTGTAACTTTTGAGTACTGGAGAACGCGGAGAATTTGGAAAGGTTTATCGGAGCACCAAATGCTCCGTGGAACACAGATTAAGAATAACTGACTTACACTATTATATATTACTTATAATATTGTGTATTATTTATGCTATTACATATTATTTATACTATTTTAAAAACAGATTTTACAAATAGAGTGAATACATATAATTCAATGCAGAGCAGTAGCCAGACTAGGGCTAGGAGCTAATCCCTCCTCCCCTGAAAATGTATTCAGTCCCCGCCTGAAATTTTTTTTTCTTTTCCAAGGTAAATTATTTTATAAAGTTATTTTAAATGTTTTGTTTTGTATAAAATCGCACATGATAATAGAAAATAGTCTTTAAAGTTAAAAATATATTCAAAACAGATTTCTAAGGTAAATCTTGTGCACGTCATGGTTTTTATAGAAATTGGAGTCTTCTATAATAAGAATTAAGGAAATTGTAAATTTTAGCATACCCTATAAGTTTTTAATGCAAAATTTACGTTAAGAAATTTATTCATTAATGTTAAATATATTAGTCTACTTACAGTTAGATAGACATTTAGTATTATCAAATATATTAATAAAATCATCGAAACATCGACAAATTTTAACTCTTCCAGCAACTTTCTAAACCCTCTGTATCTTTCAGAGCCCCCATCCCCATAACGAACATACAGCTACTGGATGGCTTCAACGTGTCGTAATATTTTATTATTAGAAATATTATGGTAAGTTTCTTAAGTAATGAAAGTAATTAGATTTTAATAATCGAAATTTAAAAATGAGGAATTGTACAGGATGTGAATTTTCATTTTATTGGTACAGAAAATACCATGACAATCAAAGTATAAAATGAAATACAGTGGACCATTGATTTTGCGAACTTAAAGAATTTGTAAATGGAAATTAACATTAGCTCTGTGGAATACTTTTTGGGACCAACACAAGAGTTCGTAAATTGGAGGTTCGTTTAATAAGAAACAACTGAATCCACTGTTCTATGGTTCAATAAGTGATTCGTTGTTTCTTAATATAAAAGCTCTTATTAAAATGAATTATTTTTGAATCGTGGAAATATTTATATATATTTATAATATATATAATATATTATATTATATATATATTTGTAATATATTTATATAATATTTATCATATATATAATATTTATCATATATATAATATTTATCATATATATAATATATTATATAAATATTTGTAATATATTTATATTATATTATTATATATATATATATTATATTATATAAATATTTGTAATATATTTATATAATATTTGTAATATATTTATATAATATTTGTAATATATTTATATAATATTTATGATATATATAATATATTATAAATATTACATAAATATTTATACTATATTTATATAATATTTGTAATATATATATAATTGATAAATGCTTTTAATATCGGTAACGTAAGTTATAAGAAAAGTTCAAATTACTCTTCGATGTTTTTTATGAAAAAGATAAGATCGCGAAAATTAAATTGCTTAATAAAATGAAAATGAACTCCTAGCCTTTGAAAAAATCTAAACAGCGTCTGCAGATATCTTTTATTTCCCAGCAACACGTCTGAAAGAGGCAATCTGTTGTCTAATAGAGTAATAAATTGCAGCTATGGACGTAATGCGAAGGTCACCCAAACTCAATGTTTATCTCATAAAATGGAGCCGTAATGGCGCCATAAATTAGTTGCTTTAATAAAGAATAATAAAAACAACATTGCTTTGTCATGTTTAAAAACACTCTTTTAAAATTTTTAAAATTTTCATTTTAAAATGAATTGTTCAAGATTAATGACATCGATATTTTAAAGTTTTAATTCAGCCTAATTTTAATTTTCTTTTAAAGTTATTACAAGAATAGCTTTCTGCTATACTTTGTCATAACTAAATTTAGTGCATATATTCAACAATTTTGAAGTATTTTTATGGTTTAATAATGGTGATGAAATCGATTACTCTGCTGAGCTTCAAGTCCATTACTGTGTTACAATTTACGTCAGTTACTATATCATAATTCAAGTCCTTTACTACCAAACCAATGCTTGAGGTACTGCGTACCAACGTAGTTTGTACTACACCTACAGGCGTTATAAAGGTATTGTTTATGAGAATGATAAAGAAGAGAGGAGGGTGAAACAAAAAAAAATAATTAGATGCTCTAATAAGGGTGAAAGTTGGTTAACGTCTGGGTTAAGAAAATTCTACAATGAGCGGTGGGAAGAAAAGTGTGCAAAAATTAATTAAAGAATTGAAAATGAAATGAAGAGATAAAAGGAATTTAAAATGGAAAAGTAGAGAAGTTTCAAAAGGAGAGAAATAATTCAACCGAATGTGTAAAAGGTGATGGGGGAAAAATGGGATGAAAGATCTTTGATGAAAAGTCATGAAGAAAAATGAGCCAAGGAGAGCAGATGGTTGAAATCGCTGGAAGTTACAGGAACAAAGTACAACTTGGAAATCCATTATAAGTTGGGACCAACGATTATACTGGAAATTACGAAATATTTTGTGGTTGATTAAGAATGATAAATGGGATATCTTGGGACATATTGAAAAAAAAAAGCTTTTACTACATTTCAGTTCAAATTAGTTACTGTGATTCAACTCAAATCAATTGCTAAATTACAGTTCAAATCAATTAATACGTTACAATTCAAATCTCACTTAATACGTTACAACCCAAATCTCAATTAATATATTACAATTCATGTATGATGTTATTTTGCAATTTAAATTGTAGCTGCCTTCCTAACATGTGTAATACAAATCTTAAATACAAATGATGCCATGCAAAAAAGGATAGCATGTTACGGTGATATGCCAAGCAGCATGATGCATCAACCAATTGAAGATCCCTGTGTCAATATCACTATCTAAATATAGTAGAACCTGCCTAAAGTGGCCACCTTTGGGACTGGACTGCAATGGTCACTATAGACAGGTGGTCACTATACACGGCAGACTTTGATATGATCAAGTCCCAACCAGTTCTCTCTTATAAAAAACTGGTCACTTTATGCAGGTGGTCAATTTATAAAGGTGGCCGCTTTAGGAGATTCCACAGTATATGGTTTTCGCAGTCAGCATTTACACACTCACTATCATCACCGAAGCAATAGCACTTGGGGGAAAAGTACGCTCCAAGCTTATATTTTAGAATCTTGTGGGAACTTTAGTTGTGTTCGTCGTAAAGTAAACTGTTTGGTGCTAAAACTTTTATTGCAACACTCAAACGATTCATCGCTTTCAGAGGAAAACCAGCTGAAATTTACGGTGACTGTGGCACTAATTTCAAAGGTGCAAATAATGAATTAAAAAAGATCTGAAACCACACATTTCAAACTGTATGTGCTTTCTTTAAGTTCAGTGTAGAGACCAATTTTTTTTCCATTTATATTAATTATTGAAACCCCCTTGAAGGCTTCAAGGCTAGGGGTATATTCGCTGCTAAAACGGTTAATTTGGCAATTGTGAAACTATCCTATTGGTAAGACTGTTTTTTTGTAAATGTTATTCACTGAAAAGTTATGCAAATTCTTTAGAAAGCCAATGAGCGTGTTCACCTCTTCTTTAAAACATATGTGTGACCAGCTTAGGTGGGTTCTGTGTTTGTGATGCAAGGCGAGTGAACCTATCTATGCAACGTCTGTAAAGATTCTATAAGGCAATCCATCCATCCATCCTACCTAACTACCTACCTGCCTCCCTCTCTTTCTCCCCCACCTTTCTCTCTTATTTAGCGAACGTAAATAAACGAGTTTTTATACAAGTGTTTTTCTATATAGTCCACTGAGATATTCAACAAGTTTTGCGTACGATCTCTTATATAAACTTTTAATGCTTCGATTAAATAAATTAGTTCCAATAGTGTCATCTCCTAGTGTTTCGTATATTTAATTTAGTGTTTAGTTCAACGGCACTACAAGGAACTAGTAAAAGTAACAGTAAAAAAATCAGTTACCTTGGACCAATTATGTTTTTACTGACTCTTTGAGCCTTATTTATCATTACCATCGCAATCTAATATGTAGACTTATAGTACCATATCCCCAAGCCTAAACATTATGCAAAAGCACACATTTTTATGAATGAACAAAATAGTAAAAATAGAGATTTAAATAACTTTATAAGTATTCCTAAAAGCGTAAACTATTCAGCTACAACCAAGTCTATCTTAGAAATGCAACTATCGAAATGAGACGATGCTTTCCTTTAGAATGTTAGGCTTCTTAAGGAGCTCTCTGTTTCACTTGAATATTCAGTCAAACAGTTCTAAATCTTCAAAACTCTCGAACTCCTCTTTCCATCGTCATTTTATTATAAATGACTATATGCAAATGCGATCAATTTCCAAAACGCAGATCAGTGCCATCCGCCGGGTTATTGAACTCCAGATGAACAAAGTTTTCTTCATCTTTAACTTCCATTTTTGACTTCGAATCTAGATATTTAGCATATACACGTGTGCGTGACAGCTACTTTTCTGAACAATGTTTATCGTACATACAAATACAATATAATCGATATAAAAATACAGTATAATTAATGTAAAAATAGAGTATAACACTATATAAAATACAGTATAATACTATGTAAAATAAGGTATAATACTATGTAAAATATAGTATAACACTATGTAAAATATAGTATAACACTATGTAAAATACAGTATAATACTATGTAAAATATGGTATAACACTATGTAAAATACAATATAGTACTATGTAAAATACGGTATAATACTATGTAAAATACAGTATAATACAATACAGTAAAATAAATATAGTACAATACAATATAAAAGTACAGTATAATACAATATAAAA
>QLNU02014176.1:71723546-71755917 GCA_006491805.2 Dysdera silvatica
AAATATTTCTACTCATTTCAGCTGGTTAGTAAGAAAATCAATCATTTGTTTTAAAACGCAAAATATTTGTTTTTAAATAAGTGAAAAAATATTTAAGTGCAAATTTTTTCATTTTAAGTGCATGCAAATGCATATGTGGGGATGTTTAGCACATATTTTCATGTATATTTTACTGTTTATATTGCATATAATCTGGGCTCTAATTATGATGCGTACTAATCTACCATTCCCAATTTCAA
Organism: Dysdera silvatica; assembly: GCA_006491805.2. Lineage (NCBI taxonomy): Eukaryota > Metazoa > Arthropoda > Arachnida > Araneae > Dysderidae > Dysdera > Dysdera silvatica. The sequence goes on from QLNU02014176.1 coordinate 71,723,786, forward strand.
AAATATTTAACTATACAGTAAAATTTGTCTATAATCATGCTCTCTATAATCTATCCATAACAATACTTTCACCCGCACCCGACAGATATAGAATGTATCATCTATCTATATTTGTCTATAACGTTACTATAGAAATACGATACAAGGTACAAGGGAGGAAATTTACATACTAAAGGTTAAATGCTGGTAAAATGGCAAATGAGAAATATCACCCAAGCTTTCAGACGCATCAGCAGCAGTCTTTCATCAGGAATAATTAACTTTATTAGAAATATAACGTTACTTTTCCCGGTCTCCTGAGCAGTTAAAAGTACCATTAGAGACATATTTCACAGTATAAATAAATAACATAAATGTGCAAACTAATTTTAAAACGCGGTGAAAAGATTATTCTGGAAAATAATAGTTTTCAAAAAGTGTAATAATAATAATAATACACATCATGCTAATAACAATAACACCATATTGTGTAGCCTAACGTATTTAATACAGTTCAAACGGGCTAAGGCGGATTTGGTTATAACGATGATTTGGTTACAAGGCGAGAGAATAAAACATTTGTTTAGTTGAATTTAAAATATACAGGACCAAAACCTCTGTAAGAGCAAACTTGTTATAGCGAGCAGAGCATAGTAACTAAGTTTCACTTTAATTTGTGTAGGTCGTGTCTAAATAGATTTTTGCACTTTCTACAAAGAAAAAGGAAAAATTATTTTCTGAAGTCCTGACATCCTATATTTCTAATCTTGAAGAAAGTGACTCTCAGATACAAGCTGCAAACAATTCTGAATCCAACAATGGGAACAACGATAATTATCCATCGACTTACCATCAACTTACATAATGGAATTAAAGTGTGGCAAAAATATCTAAAATTTCATATTTCAATATTTGATGCATAATATATGTAAACGATGATATTAGTTTTTTTAAATGCTAAAACAGTTTTAACGGGAGCCTGTAAATAACGAACAAGATTACCAGTCCCTTCATGGTCGTTGTAAACGGGTTTGAGTATATTAGCATTTTACATGTCATAGTGATGATGCATTTTGCGAAATGCCCGATGCTATTTATTTTATGGCTCCATCATTGCATGTACGCATGATGAAATATCATTAAACGTATGTGTGTGACATAATGGCGTTAAAGATTCGATTCAATTTTTCGAGGATTCGTTGGAACGTGATTCATTCTAAAACAAGATCCTGGCTCTCTGCATAATGTAATCCGGGACCACATTCGACTGCTTTGTAAGTAAAAAACGGAATCCCCAAAATACATGCCCAGCTTAATCTTCGAGACAACTTCGAGGAAATGTTTTATGCAAGAGTGGTTGCAGAAGCTTATGATCGGAACAAGATATGCGGAACGGCATTTCGTATGCGCATCCAAATATCATAAATAAGCTCTTTGGGAAGAGCTCGTAAGAAAATTTGTGGTTTGGACATTCTAAGAGCCGTCTATAGTTATCAGGTAATAGAGCTCGGGTTGAATTTAAATGCGATGGGCTATAGTAGGTGTTCAATGGAGGAATGATACGCGCGTAATAATATTTAAAAAAAATTACGAATATTTAAATATACATACAAGAAATACACACACACACACATGCACGTATGCATTCAGTGAGTCACTAACTATAAAATAAAATGGGATCATATCTATATATAGTAGTGTGTAAATATATATCTATATCTGTTGTGGGCGACATCTATATTTAATATAGATTGTATACTGTTTTGGAAATGTCCTTATAAAAAGTAGATGGACAAAAGAGAAAAACAGACTGGAATAAAATGAGAATTGTTTACTTAGGAGTAATAATAATAAACGAGATCATATTAACCATCCAAAAAAATCCGAAAAACATGAAAAATGGGTTGATCAAAAAATCTGAACTACCTGCTTTGACTCTCCTGACTGGAACAGTATATTTGCTGAGACAATATTTGAACACTTTTACGGTTTTTGAATGGCACTCAGTCTTACCGAACGCATCCAAATACGGATGAGATTGAATTTATAATTCAATATTTCTATTTTGTAAATTTTATTAACGAATATGTTTAATACTGGCAACTAATCAAAGTAATGGTGAAAAAACGTATTTGACTGGTAGATACCGCCTAATCCAGAGAGAGAGAGAGAAGGAGAGAAATGGACAGATATATAAAATTGGGAAAAAATACTAATATTTTCAAATTGTGTCGGTTCGAGGCAATACGCTGTTCATAAGAGGAAGGTTTCTGTTGGAGTGAAAATGAACGAAATAAAATACTTTGTGATTATAATAATATAATAAATATAGTAAAAGCAATCAGACAACTTTGAGCGGTTTGTTATATATAAATTGGTTCATGCTGTGGAAAGTTGTCTGATTGCTTTTATTATATTTATGTCAAGCGGTGTTACCTACTCAACATGCTTTGTGATTATTAATATTAACATCATTAATCTCATTTAATCATACTCTTAAACCTTTTTAGTTCAATCATATAGAAACTATATAAGTAAATTTAGAGTTACAATCTGATATAAACAAAGGAAATAATATTTATTTTTTTCAGATAAAATTAATTATACACTACAACTTCAAAACCTCTATTAGAATTTCACAGAAATTTCGCCGAACTTCAAGTTGAGATGCCCCAGATGGGAATTTACTAAGTTTCATCACGCGGACACGTGGGTGGACTGGGTCCTCTCAAAGGGCGCATACCTTGGATATTCAGAGGGCGCGAGGACTACCGCCCATGAGGGCGCACTGTCCCAGTTGGATATATAAACCCGCGTGGATATATAAACTGAGAATTTTCACTAATTTTTCATTCTGCTTTTGCTTAACACAGGGAGCATTTGGCTCAAGAAACATCATGTTTTTAATCCTTATATTTGTGTCGAAATAACAAAACCCTTGCTATGAAATTTCCTAGTGAACCATTTTAGCTTATACACTATAGCATTTAAAGGAAAAGAACTAATTTCACGTCATATTAGACTTTTGTTACCTTATGGTAAAACAAACATTAAACCCTTAATTTTGATGTATTGATACAATAGTCGTATGCATAAATTTAAAACGCAAGTTACGATGAAAGATAATAGATAACCGCTACTATATAGAGTGACAACAATTAATCATAAATTCTTGACTTCCTTAAATTCCATTATATAGAATTAAGGGCGGAGAGAGAATTTTCCCTGATAGTTAAGTAGTTTTTACATTACTATAATCCATTTCAAAAGTTCATAGGCACTATTGAAATGCATTTTTCTAAAAGGAATATGGTTACGAATTGAAAAAGATTTATTACAAAACGCATGGGACTAGCATTAAAGTAATAATGAAAACGGCAATGCAACTTGCATCATAGTTATATGGGGAAAAACGGAGAAAAGGGGCGACCCAAAAGTATATAGGATAAACAGAACTTCTAAAATTTAAATGAATATTTGTTTCTCATAACATTGTAGATTTGCGATTATTTCGTGTATACGATTTTCCATGGAAACTACCAAAGTTTGTAGCAGTAAAGGATCTAAATTGTACCATGTAAGTTCGATTCCAGTCTGCAGGTCAGTTACGGATGAATGCTGCTGTCCAGTGGTATAAAAATGCTGAGTTAGGATGGCCTACACGTTCTCGATTGGGTTTAGGTCCTGACTGATTGGTGGCCACTCCAGAACCCGAAACATATTTCCTGTTTACGTAATATTTCGTGGCACGAGAAGGAGGTGTTACTCTGTTGAAACACTTAGTTCAGGCCGCCTAAAACTTCACGGTACACCATCAAATGAGATTTTAGTGTTCCTATTTCTCAAAATTTTATCGCCGATATGGAATTGCTGTAGAAGCTTGACCATTACATGAAAAGGCAGCTCATACAATCGGAGAGAGGCACCACCTTGTTGTCTGCTTTAAAAATATTCTGTATTTTTTCTCAAATCATGCCAATAGCTTGCATATCCATCAAGACCATCATAATTCTACTTTTTCTCGTCACTGAACGGCGCAATGAGCTATTTGTCGTCATACGACATTTGCCTACTTGCAACCGCTTTACTTAGTGAAGCTTTGTGAGTGGAGATTTGTGAGCCATGTTTTTTGTAAACCATGTACTCAATTTCTTTAATACGCCTGTGTACAATATTCTTAGATATTTTTTATCTAGGAAGCCGTGGTTACTTGTTTGACGTACAGACATTTTTTGGGAAGAAGATATTCTCTGTATTCTTCTGTCGTTACGAGAATTTAGTGCACTTGGCTTTCTTGAACAATGTTTTTCTGTATATGGTTCCACACGAGCTAGAACTCGATATATCATGCTTTTGTAACGATTTTGTAGTTTAAAAATCTCATTTATAGGCTTACCTTGAGACCTCAAGCTGAATATTTTGTAAACCTCTTCAATCGATAGATGCGAAGCTTTCGGTATTTTTTTTCTTCAGAAAAATAAACTCTTTGAGTTTAGGGTAACCTGTTTGTACGCCTCAAACCGAGCACGACTGATAACGTATTTCAAAGTAACACAAATTTGAACTTTTCTATAAAATTTTGGAGCATAATATTTTGAGATAAGAATTTTGGTTTAAATTTTTTTTCTGAAAGTTGGAATTTGTATCACTTCCTAACCGGATATAGCATCATTCTTGAAAGTCGGAATAAAGCCCATGACGTAATAAAAAAATATTTTCATAACAAAACAATAGTCTATAAACTTTTGGGACGCATTGTAGGTTAACAGTAGGCTGGACATTGATCTTGCACATGATAACCTCCAGACATAACATCCAGATAACCAGACATATCTGTGTGTAACATCGTTGCACACAGATCATCTGAGCCCCACAAATACAAGCGCATTTTCCACACAATTCGCCACAAATGTTTTACACAATGCATTACATATTTACCACATAATTCATAATATATATTCAAAACCATATATTATACATTTTTGAGAAAATTCATCACACATTTTCCACAAAATTTATCACACCTTATTTGCAAACTCCAGCACATGCTTTTCAAAATTTTTATTGCATATTTTCTACAAATTTCATCACACATTTTGAATAAAATTCGTCGCACACTTTTCACGAAGTTCATCACACAGTGTCCATAAATTTCTTCACATACTTTTTAAACATTTCATGAGATATTTCTCACATGATGAATTATTTTAAACTCATTGTGTTAAAAAAACACGGCACTTGAAGATTTTCTTTGAATTTCCCATTTTAAATTGGGCCTTTACTCGGATATAAAATGCTTGCTCTTCTTTACTTTTTTTAAATATTTTCATTACTCAGAAATTTAATAAAAGGCTTACATTATCAAGAAGACTGGAGGTAGGTACATTAATTTTTCCTTCCCTTCTTCTTACAGATGTTTCTTTATCACAAAGTTAGAAATTTATTGCTGTTTCCGAAGATTAGTTAGACTCCTTCACTTTCAAAGACAGTATATTTGCTAAACTTGCTATAAAATACAAGAAATTTAGCTCCAATCACATTATAATTTAATCTCATAGATGTGAACTCCGTTAAATGTAATCACTGATAATGTTATAATTCGCTTATTGTTATAGGAATCATCAAATCCCCAAAGGCCCGTATAAAAATACATTGCAAAACAATCGCTTACTGTAATCACCATTTCGGTTTATACTATCATTGTAGATTATATGTACATTTCCAATGTTCCTTTCAATTTCCTTGAAAAGTGCACAGAGGTGTCATTTTTCCCACATCAACTCACATGAATGAGGAAAAGTAAGAACCCACGATGTTTCAAAAATGTGAAAAGATTGCCAGTGGATTACTGCGCCAACAAAGCAGCCTGAATAACCCTCTCTATATTCAGTGATTGGTTATTGACATGGGATAAAATGTTAACACACAACATTCTTCTGCTCATTGATTGATAAACTGTGTCCATACCATAAATGCGTCCTAAAAACACATCAAAGTGGTTTCCCTTACCTGTGAATACTACATCAGTGATGTAGTATTCCCTTACCTGTGAATACTACATCACTGATCCAACCTTATGATCAAGGAATCATTCAAGCACTCAAAGCTCATTAAGGTCGAGACATGCGTGCCAGGATATTAGAATTGACGGAGGATACAGAAAAATCACATATAAATGACTTAACAGAAAAGACAAACCTTTTGGAAGCCTTACGTTTTTCGACGATGCCGTGGCATCGAGTGTGTCTCCAGATACGATTTTCAATTATTTCTCTTATGGAGGATTCGTAAAAGACGAAGAAAGAGACCCTTTAAAAGAAATTTCCGAAAGTGATACCCCATTTGATGTAAATATCGACAATTTCGAAGAACGGGTGACGATTGAAGAATATATTCCAGAAGCTACCATACTGACTGCATCTGACATTTGCTAGGCTGTCTCTGAATCAAACAAAGAGTTGACGGATGAAAATTAACCTGACATTGACGAATATGAAATAAGCATCTTAACCGTAATACCACAAACAAGTGCTGAGACGAGAGAAGCATCAAGAGTTTTACGACTTGGTGTGCAGCATAGGTCTATTATCTTTCAAAAGCAGCATGAAAATAAAAATTTCATTAAAGAATTTCTAAGGAAAAATTGTAAGCAAACGAAGATAAATGAATTTCTTTAAGTGTAAGCAGGTATGTACCTTTATTTCAGAATTTAATTGAGGAATCCGTTTTTTTCTTGTCGTTCGGCCATTGTTATCAAAATAGTCGTGCACATACGTGATTATATAAAGTAGTATAAATTAAGTAGTACAAATATTTAGTAATAATTAAGTAGTACAAATATTTAGTAATAATTAAGTAGTACAAATATTTAGTAATAATTAAGTAGTATAAATATTTAGTAATAATTAAGTAGTATAAATATTTAGTAATAATTAAGTAGTATAAATATTTAGTAATAATTAAGTAGTATAAATATTTAGTAATAATTAAGTAGTATAAATATTAAGCAGTATATAGTAGAGTCCACTCTACTATAGAAATATATGGAATATCATATTTAAAAAAGTATGACATTCACTCATTCGCCTGACAGAAATGGGTAAAGAATGTAAGATATGCAAAACTCCTACGGCATAATCAGGGGCGGACTGGGTCCTCTAAAAAGGCGCATACCTTGGATTATCAGAGGGCGCGAGTCCTATAGCCCATGAGGGCGCACCAGCGGCCCAGTCTGCATCTGGGCCCAATGAGCTAATATTAGTGGAAAAGGTGATTAGGGAGAAGTAAACTGAAATAAAAAAAAGAGAGACAAAAAGATGAGGAAAGGTTAGCTCAAATCCAACAGATGCTGCGAAAATGCTTTTTGAATAGGGGTAGTGAGTGCAGAGATTGTAAATCTGGTGGTAGGAGGTTTCACACCGAAACCGTTAACAGAACCAATGCACTCCATGTTAGATTCGTTCCTTTTGAATTATAACAGATTCTGGGCAATATTACGAAGGATATGTTTGATCTTTGGATCGAGTTCCACCAACTGAATTTATTTTAAGTTCTCTTGCATTTAAAGAAATAATATGAAAAGAAACTCGAGAGTATACCTGCTTTAAGAACAGCATTTATTCAAAGGGTCTCTATGATTTTGTCACGATTACCTAAAATTATGGGTCTCTTTCCCAAAGGTACAGGGTATACCTGAACGTCTTTATTCATGGGTAGTTATATTCGTTATAAGCAATAGGGGAGACACTCTGAATATGCGGGAGGATCTCCTAAGGCTCCATGTCTTAAAAAAATTCTTGAAGAAGAAATCTATAGTTATTCTAATTATAATGGATGCATTGCCAAAAACCTAGAATAACATATTGATATGTAACATTAAAAATAGAGCAAAAATTCAGACATCAAATCCAAAAAGTAGCATTTTTAAAGATCTAAATCTTTAAAGATCTTTAAAGATCTTTTAAAGAAAGATTTTTAAATCGTACCGTTAATCCTAATTACTTGAAGCATTTAAAAGAGCTTGATAATCGAAAGAAAATAATCAGTTGTACACTCGTATAATAGTGTAATTAAAGAATTTAAACAAATTTTCATATTTCGAGTAAATAAATGTTGCTGAAGAAATATAAGCTCCCTTTTCGATGAATTATGCATATTCGTTATTGGGAGTGGGTTAGGATTAAATAAAACAAACATTAAAACTCATGGATTATAATAACTTAAATAACTAATGGCTAAGAAGCTTATGATTGATAAATTCTAAATACTGAATTTATTTCAAACTGTTAAATGTACTACGAGTGAGTCAATTAATTAAATCCCATTCCTCGATTCCTAATTTTACAAAATTAATCCACGACTTAACGATAATTCTTTAATTAAACGTATTCCGTTTGAGCTAAATTTGATATAAAGTTTTGAATGATATAATTTATATTTTTATTTGCATAATACAGAACTTAAACATTCGTTTACAACTATAAATGAAACTACAAGTAATGTGATGACCGTGCTGCTAAAATTATCCTATTTTAGCCAGGCAATAATGTATAATTTGCGTTTAAATAATGTATACTATATTGTAATGTTCACTTTCTAAATAATATATATATTATTCTAATGTTATATTCAATTTGTTATCAAATAATATAATATATAAGGTTTGGTAGCAATTATACAATGCGAACAATATACGTATCATAATTATATAGAGTGAACAGCCCAAAAATGTACTTCTCTGTCTGAGAAAATTTGCATACAGCTTTATTACTCGTTAATTCATAATCATATTGTATATTTTAATTTTGTACGGGGTGAAATGAATGTGGTAAATGGAGATGTGTTAATAAAGTTTCAGACAAAGTAATAAAATTAATTAACAGATAAAAGATTTAACTGGAGAAAATTAATGCTGAAATATAATATCTTGCCAGTTGAGTAAATTCATGAGTAGAATACTGTATCTTAATGAAGATGTTTGAAAAGGTGAGGCATGATAGGCACGCTGAGTTAATAAAAAGTAAATTGAATTAGAAAGATGAAATTATTTGTGGTAAATGCAATGATCTGATTCTGTTACAATTATTTGGAAATGGGAGGAAGTAATATTAAATATAACGGTCCTAAACTCTGGAACCGATTACCAGAAAAATTAAAAAAAAATATAAATAAATATAAAAACAGATTAAGGAAACCTTTAATTTCCAGAATTCATTATTGGAAGAGTAAAAAAGGGGTTTTTCTGGAGATGATGGTTGATGATTAAATGGAATGAATAATTGTTTCGTAATTTATGATTTTCATCTCTTATTCTTCTCGTTTAACTTTATATGATTGGTTATGTTTAATCAAATTGTGGCTCCAAGTGTGTTATACAATTGTTGACATTTTCTTTTTTGGAATCTTTTCTTGCATGGTCAATTGCCACTTCTCGCTAATTTTGTGTAACTGTGGTATAACAATTGATATGCATAATTACTTGCGAAGAAGTTTGTTGCGATATAAATATAGAGGAAAACATAAATATGGTTAGTTTATTATTTCTTTTATTGTTTCTAAAATAATACTTGTGCAATAGAATTCCCTATTAGCAGACACTCATCAAATAGAAAAAAAATAGTCTGTAAAACAGGAGATTACGGTAAAATAGTTTGTATTTTTGTGAAGAAAGTGCCCTGCCAGACTGCTTTTATCTGCCCGTATCTAAGGGGTACCATTAAGAGAGGTTTTACTGTATTTTCTTTTTATTATACTAATTTTCTTTTTTTTACAGCAGTTGGATAAAGCTACATTTAGAGGCTTAAATGCACAACGTTAGGACATCGCTGCGAAAGCTTAAAAAACTCTCCTTGTTGTGTAATTAAAGATTTATGTCATTTTCTTTCATCGTAATCAATTTTAACTTTTTTTTGATAGGCGCTTTAATAAAAATGTAATCCAAAAAGAGTGTTCGATGGTTATGAAACCTCAAACATACAGTGAATATTTAAAGGTAAATGTACAGTGAATATGTAAAGGTAAATGTACAGTGAGTATGTAAAGGTAAATGTACAGTGAACATGTAAAGGTAAATGTACAGTGAGTATGTAAAGGTAAATGTACAGTGAACATGTAAAGGTAAACTTACAATGCATATGTAAAGGTAAAGAAATGATTGAATTTTCATTATAAAAATCTTTTATTACGGAGCAATGCCACCATAACTATATATATATTAATATATATATGTAATTATGCTGGTTATATTTTATGGCGTTATATATTATGGTGGTTACATAATTATGGCGGTTATATGTTATTAACATGTAATAAATTATTCCTTGGTGGCAATATAATCCATGGTAGATTCTGTCACGGGATAACAATAGACTGTTGTTTGATTCCGTGCTACACTGAATATCGATTACAAAGGAGATTTACCACATGTTAACAATAAACAACATGTGGCAGTTACGTTGCTGTTACTATGAAAGAAAAAGGGCTTTTGAATTATGTAACCATTTGGTTACAGTTACATATCTACTATGTGGGTGTGCACGTGTACGAACATAAAAGATTTCACATGAAATTTCTTTATGATGTGTCACTTTTCCCAAAATCTTTAAAAAAGAAGATATAGAGATAATGAAAGCATCGAGTTTCATCGTATAAATCGATAATAAAGCTGGACACGCTTTATTAACTAAAATTTGCACAGTTTATATTGAAACAATAGAATAATCTATGTCTTACCAAACAAAATTTAAAAGGCTGTTTAATATAAACTGAGCTTTTACGTCAGCAATAAATGCGATTGATATTTCTAAACTTACCCAATTTGCAATACAATATCATACCTCATCGAATTAATTGCATAATCATTACACCAAATCAAACTTAAAATCGAATTACTCTCAATAAAAACTAAATTAAAATCTTTTGAAAAGTAAGTCTGACTTTCATTTGAATAGATATCGCTTTATGTGATTGTTTTTCTATCTTTAGTTTTAAAATTCTTATTTACGCTGATTCGTTACTAAGGAGGAGAATCTCTTAACAAGCTACGGCTGTTGATGTTGAGATGTTGAGCTACGGCTGTTGATGTTGAGATGTTGAGCTACGGCTGTTTATTCTCCTACGTTTCTGACAAATCGTCATCCCTATGAGTCGTCGTCATAATTATCTTTATGTGTAACTCATATATATGATCACTGAACATGCGCCATTCAATATGTATCTCAGGTTAAACAAAAAAAACAAAAACAATAATATAATTATCATCAGTTTTTATCTCCGCACATTTCTTTCCCTTACGTTAACCTTCATGATACGGCCTTGTCATTATGAAGTAACTGTCTGTCGTTTGTATATTTCGAATTACATATTAATAATAAATATTAATGATGAATATTTTAAGGCGAACGAGCGTGAATGGATTTTATGAAATATTTGTGAAAGCCTTTTTCTATAATCATGTAATAGTTTTACCTAATCTATCGATCTCTCAGGTGTATTTTATTAGTGTGGCGGCTATTTTTGAATGAAGTAGAATTAAAGTTTTATTAATAATTTCGTTTATTGCAACCCACATCAGGAGTTGATTGGAATTATTAATAGAATTTTGTATATTCTTTACTTTGGTCGTTATTATTATTTAGTCGCCAATTTGGCGAGATGTTCTGCCACCATGGAGTTAATCAGTCGTTACACACATTTCAAAATAATAACGAACGTCATTCTTTAAAAATACATATTATTTAAGTAACGCAATTACCAAAAAATTCACAAAACGTTTATTAAAAATAAATGATGATCACCTTAATTTCCAAACAGTAAAAATTTTATATTATACATTAAAAAGAAACGTTAATGTCCATCAATACAATAATTTGAAATTGTTACACATGTGTAGTTTGCTATTTGCAGCTGTAGACGGAACTGGATTTGCTTCAATACTCCAGTTTTAAAAAAAGTGACTCTCTCTTGAACTTTTCTTGGGGGATAAAAACAAAGCTAAACAGTATTATTGCAAACAAACATCTTATAATAAAAATAAAATAATAATAATAATAACGAGACGCGCCGACAGGTGAAGGACTTTTTGCTTTTATTTGATTAAAAAGTAATTTTGAAATTATAAATTTCGTCCCAACATTAGCTTAAGTCTAGTTTGACATTTGTTAAGAGTTGTAACGTTTTAATATACTTGAAAAATGAATAATATTGTATTGTATAACCTCTACAATTCGCTAACTTGCATCTTTATTATAACTCATATCATATACTATTCATATATATCATTCATATATCATACATCATATACTATGTTTTGCAGGCATACTCATACCCTTTACACCTATGGTCTCATATCGATGAAATTCAAAAGAATTTAAGTAAATTTAAATAAAAGTATACAAGTTGTATACAAATCATTAATTTTATTTTAAATAAGCGATAAATCAATGTACGATATTTTAATTAGATGTGTTGTTCGAGTAGAGGATGCTGTAATTTTTTAATGAACAAAAGGTTTAAAAACCAAAATCAGATAGCTCCCACGACCAAAAAGTCCCCGACCTCCTGAAGTAATGACCACGACTAAAGGTTCCAGTTCATTAGATTTTATTATCTATGCTAACTACTACCATTATCGATAGCATCGACTTTTTCTACGAACGTAAATAAGCTGAAACATAGTTTTTGAAAACCAATAACACTGGAGGGCCCTTAGAAAAACTATCTTAGTTAATTAATTATTAATTGAAAGAAAATAAAGCTTCTGCAGTTTCTCGCCAGTAATTCTTTCTAGGTTAATGAGAGATTGCGATGATAATGTTTTTCTTCTGAATTATCTGCATCCGGCGGACGGACTTTGACCATATAATCCGCGCTTAAGTATTTTCGTTTGAAAAAGAGGAAACCCTTATGAATGACGCTTTAAGAACCTGGTGTCTAAACATCAATCAAGATTAATGTGGAAAAAAAGGGTCAAAATGATATGCCCTGGAAGAAAATAAAGTCCCCTAAGTTGGTGCTAACGCAATTACTATAATTAATGTGCGTGCTTTTCTTTAAAAATTCTATAAGCCATTAATTACTATGTGTTTTCTTTCAGGACTAAAAGCGCTAGAAGACTGCGTTCGGAAGATAAGACTCCCTGCTGGAGTATTGCAGGGTCCGCGCCGAAGTCCTTGTAGACATGTGGAAAAAAGGGAAGATCGCTGTTACTTCCTACCGTTGGTAATTTAGCATTGGCAACTACCAGAACTAAACAATCTCATGACAGAGAAAGAGAGAGAGAGAGAGCGAGCATCAAAATAAAATTTATTAAGACAAATGCCTATGATTATCTTTTAATAATCAAGATCAACATAAAATACACTATATCATAGATCGATGGTACAATTCTTTTAAAGATTACAGAAACACGCCTATGATGTGTAAGCCAGCAGTCAGTAAATCTGGGAGATATTGACAAGCTTTTGATATTTCACATTCTGCAGGATTTTACAAAGAATTTAGACCTTTTTCAGTTAGTATAAGTATGTTTCCTTTTTATTTGCATGACATTTTCATCTTTTCAATTATCCTCTATCTGCAACTTATTTTCTTTCGAATGCAATGTTAGCTAGGATCTTCTTATCTTGTTTTACAGGATTTTGCAGCTTGAAACTGTTTTTTTTACCGCATTTTCCACCAGAAACAGTGATTCTGATAGCTATGCACGTATTTTGCAAAACTTCTTTATATCAGAACGGGCTGGATGTAGTATTGACTCCTAAAGAAGATGATACAAGTACTGATTACAGCCAGCACTTCCATGGACACTTGGAAAATTTCCCTTTCTTTGTGCGATAGGTGTCCTCCCGTGTGCATTATTTTTTTTAGCGCAGGGACCTTTTTCTCGTTCACCCGATCTTTTCGTTTGGAACAAATTATTTTGGAGTAATCTCAACATTAAAGTGTTTGTCAATGCTGATGAACTCGAAATCGCGATTCAACAGCAAAACGCTGCCAGACCGTAAGACACGATCAGCTGCGTCTAGGGGCGGACTGGGTCCTCCCAAAGGGCGCATATCTTGGACTTTTGGAGGGCGCGAGTGCTTGCCCATTCGGAGGCATGAGTACTTTCCCATTCAGAGGCGTGAGTACTTTCCCATTCAGAGGCGTGAGTACATGCCCATTCGGAGATGTGTGTACTTGCTCATTCGGAGGCGCGAGTCCTATCGCCCATAAAGGCGCACTGGCCCGAGGGCCGATGGGCCGGTGGCCCAGTCCTTCCTTGACTGGGCCATGAAAACTTCAAAGGTAGGTGGCAGAAATATGCTGAAAATAGTGGTCAAAATTTGGGTAAAATTCTCAACACAAAACGAGGAAGTAGAGGATAATTATAGAAATAAAAGGAGCATATAGCTTTCTGTAGAGCTGCAAAATAATATTGAAAATTGATTACATGACATAAAATGCAAGGCGGCCCATAAAATCAGCTGACCGCATATGTATAATTCAGATTATATAATTGGAAATGTGAGAGATGATTCCAGATGATCATAAGTAATCCGTATGAATAATATGATAATATTATATCGGTATTATCGATATAATCATGTAAACAGAAGTATACGTAGTCGTAAGTTTGATACGTCTCTCTGTTGGTCTAAAATATTTGATATATAACAGCGTGGATGGGTTTTAGATATAACATTTGTGTGAAATTTTATATTAAAATTAGTAGTGGACGCGAAGTGCAATTACATAATTATTAAGTGTCATTTAATGGGCGTAAGTTTAATTAGAAACAAAGTAAGTGGCAAAAGAACCACGTTAAAATAAAATATGAAAATGTATCTTCTTATATATATATATATATATATATATATACACACACACACAGTGGAACTTCGGTTATCCTTCTCAAGATTTAACGTCTTTCTCTGTTAACCGCCGGCGTCAAGTTCAAGTTATCGCGGTTAGGTTAGCACCGGCATACCCAGACAGTACAGCCTTGACCTTCAAGTTGTTCGCGTGCGCGTCTGCGTGTTAAGCTTATTGTCACACAAGTGCTAAAAATTATTCGAAAACAATGAGTGAAAACGTTAAGCGTGTTGTGCTCATTTTGTCTAAAAAATTGGAGATCATTAAGTGTCTACGAAAGGGAGAAAATTCAGTTAGCATAGGGCAGGCCGAACAACTGTGAATGATATTAAGAGAGACGTTGACAAAATCGGAAGTCAAACTTCTGTTGGCGACATGACAGCGAGCACGACAATGAAAGGATTATCACTTCAGTAGCTAGACAACGTCGTTTACCAGTGGTGTTCCCCTTTTCCCGATTCGAATAAACTTCGTTTATGCCTTCGGCAAGTTCCGCAATGCAATTGTTTTTAATAATTTAATTTTAATAAGAATATACTATATTGTGCTATAAATTTCCCCTTTTTCGCTTATCCGTCGTTTCAATTATCCGTCAAAGCTCTGGTCCCGTGTCTGACAGATAATCGAGGTTTTACTATATATATGTATATGTATATTTCAACCCAATGCTATAGTCTGAACTGTGTTAGGCTTCAATAATTACTACCACTTTCAAACTTGCTAGCTAAAGTATTAAAAAAAGTACGCAACTATATGAAATTAATGAAAATATCGTTCTTTGAAATTCCGTTTAGAAATAACAACACATTCTTTCCATGAACAAATGTATAATTGGGGTCGAGATGTCAGGTAAATGGGCGGTGAAAACTGGCTGAAAAAAGTCCATTGTTTGCGAAAAGAAATATGGCCTGAACACCGGTAATAGCAGCATCTAAATACGGAAGACGGGGAGCTTCGGAGTTAAACCTTTTCCAATTTTCAAAACGAGCAAATAAATATATGAAAAATGTCGCGTGACTACATTTTGTGCTAAAAATAAAATGCGCGGGGTTTTGCCGAGACCTCATTCAAAATTTGCAAATTTCGATCGCTTTTTCCCTACTGTCAACGTTTCTTTTATAAAAGAAGTTATTTCACCGAATAAGACACAAATATAAAATACCTGCGTAGCAACATAAAATAAGAACGTCTCACATGGTCTGAATACTATACACGGCGCTACGTTTTCAAAAAGGGTAGAATTATCTGTTTTTTCGGTGTCGCCGTCTCAGTTTGTTTAACACAAATGTTTGCTGATAAAAATAGGTCGCGGAAAAATATTTATTTGGAGAAGGCTTTAGCAGAAAACTTATTCATTCAAAGAGTGAGAGAGAAACGGGAATTTTATCCTTTAAAAGAAAAATGGTTTAAAAAATATTTACTTAAAAAAAACCTACAATTCCAAAAAATAGCGAATTGCCAGTTTCCAAAGCTAAGTATGTAGTGCGTTTTTGACAGGTTCTCTTCAAATTCCACAATTAATCAATTTCACTCGTAATTAATCAATTTGATCGCAATCGATTAATTACGCAACTCTTTATAATACTTCAATTGTGATGACACTGCCTTGTTAGGAATGATCATTCATTTGGAATGATCTTCGTTATTTTTTTTTTTTGCTTCATCTCTTGATGACACAAAATGTTCTTGAATACGTGTTCAGTTGAAGAAGTTTCGATATATTGCCATGAAATTTATTCATAGCGATCTCAGAGTCATTATCGATATCTGAGTTCGATGAAATCGGCAATTAATAAATTCGCAAATGTAAT
This sequence comes from Dysdera silvatica, assembly GCA_006491805.2. Taxonomy (NCBI): domain Eukaryota; kingdom Metazoa; phylum Arthropoda; class Arachnida; order Araneae; family Dysderidae; genus Dysdera; species Dysdera silvatica. The sequence continues at coordinate 71,740,429 of QLNU02014176.1, forward strand.
AATTAAATTGAAGAAAGTATATTCAGAAAAATCGTTTCAGTTATTAAAACTTTAACTGGACCAATGAAGTGCCGACCGGTTTGTTTATTCACATATGCATATTCAGATATGTGTGTTGATATGCGTGAGAATATTAAAATTTTACCATTACTACTACTTCCTTCTACTCTTCCACGATGTATCTCTTCATTGCTAATTGGTAATTTGTATTATTCCAACTCACTACGTACTTTTCTAAGTATTTCTCTCTTCTATATCTCATTCTTTTCTAAGTATTGCTCTCTTCTGTCTCTCTCTCTCTTTTCTAATCATTGCTCTCTCTTCTATATTTCTCTCTTTTCTAAGTATTGTTATCCATTCTTCTGAATCTTTTCTAAGTATTGCTGTCTATTCTTTTGAATCTTTTGTAAGTATTGCTCTGTAATGACATAGAGTTATTGTGTCATATATTATGCCGTTTTTCTGCCACGTAGTACGGAGTTTAGTTCTACAGACAATAGAGGTTGGGATTTATCGAATAACTGTGGGTACTGGCCAGTATGACCTAAGCTATAATTACGCTGTAAAAAAACTCTACATAATATATTGCCAGTATCTTTTTTGAACTGAATTTGTCTACGGATTCTCAGTGAGGAATTTTTTCAGCATGCCACCTTTGTAACGTATTTCGTACGGTCTACAATCAAAAAAGTCAAAGTGTTTTGACTGTAAGCCTTCTTTTTAGTGAGTGTTTTTAGACATTCTTTTTAGACATTCTTTTTAGTGAGTGTTTTTAGACATTCTTTTTAGACATTCTTTTTAGTGAGTGTTTTTAGACCTTTTTAGTGAGTGTTGTTTAGACTTTCTTTTTAGTGAGTGTTTTCCAGACCTTCTTTTTGTAGGCGTTCGTTTTTCTTGATGACTATATTGATCTTTCAACGGGTATTATTTCATTATATATTATATTACTTTATTTGAGGTTATTAAGATGATCGCATCATCAGCATATCTGAAATTTTGGATATTATTACCCTTTTGAGGGATAATAAAATTGACATATAGTAGTGATGTAAAAAACCACAGGGGGAAAATTTTATTTCATGATTTTTCGTATGAAAATTAACGATTAATGAATAAGGCTTTAGTTAAATTTGGGCGCTAAAATATTATTAAGCATATCCCAAAGAATTTATAAGTTTTTCATTTACTTATTGATCTTCTTCTCTTTTTTTTTCCATGACTTTCTTTACTAATTCTTCAGATTATAGATCATTTAAGATGTGGGAAAGCAGATATCCTTGCTAATTTCCATTTCATTTTGATCTCACTTGTTTTTTAATCAAAATGTTTCCCAATTTCGATTATAATCGAAATCATGAAACGATCGATAATTATCGTCTTTTGACACCATTATGCTTTTTCAATAAATTGAATACGTTTGGTTCCTATTTCTGTTCTACGCAGTATTTCAATAACCTTAGTTTGCCCTACTCCCTGTCAAGAGCCTTTTTATAATTAAAAAAAAATATAGAATTACAGCGCGGAGAATTTTTTCTATTACATTTACCCGTAATTATAATAGTGTACAAATTGTTCCTTTAGTGGAAAATACATTGTTTTGAATCCGAATTAAGAATTACCAATTCTTTCATAAAACCCCTTCATAAACAATGTTTGGAAATATCTTACTTATGTAGTGAAGCAACCTGTCATGAGTATTTCCAATGCTTTATTACAAAATAGACTAGAAAATAAAAAAAAGAAGCAAACACAATGCGTGCTTGTAATATATTCGATAGGGCTTAATATGTTGTATCTCTGGGTTAAAGAAATAAATAAGGGGAGAATTTCGAATGTTTAGGGAATGATAAAATTGGTTCGAATATGTCACAATTGATTTATTTATGAGTTCGAATTTTGAACATGACTATGACAACGTCACGAACTGACATTTCAGACAATGGTCTGAAATTTACCACAAAGTGATAGCCAGTAGCTCAGTCAAAAGACTATCTAAATATTCATTTTACTCATTATTTATTTGTGTTAATAAGAGTTGATTGTTTTGTTTATAACTTTTTCTCAATCTTTCTGAACTTTTTCTTTTTATAACTTTGTTTTTCTGAAAACAGTTACACTACGTGAATCGACACAGATATCATGTCGCACTGACCACAATATTAATACTCCTCATAATACAATGCTATAACACAATGCAATGGGTGATGAGGGGTTTCCGAAAGAGCATGGAAGCCTCTAACCATTTTAACTAAACCATTATACAATATTGTGAAAAAGAAGTCAAATATATATGCATGGGGGAACGTTTAACACAACCTTATGACAAACCTGAGAGAGTGTTTATGTTTAATGCATTTGGTGGCATTTCTTGGGTATTTGTACGAATATTTATTTATTTGTTCAAATTCTTAAGAAATTTTTCAACTTTACAAGTATTATCCAGAAGTTTTGGGGATACTTACTCGCTGTTTTTAGTAAATTCTAGGGGGATTCCATTACTCATTTCTGTTGCTTCATCCTCCTTCATGGTGCTTATTGCATATGTAGCTTTATTTTACATTATATCTAAACATTCTTTGTCATAAAAACGGACTTTCAATACAAAAACAAACTTTCGTCATAAAAGCATTCTTTAGTTAGAAAGGTTTCTTCGTCATTTTCGTTTATTTCTTTGATTATTGTATAATAACTATATTTTCCAAAACTATTCTTTCCACTTTAAGGTTGGTTGTTATTTCATTATTTTTACTTTGAATTTAATTGACCTTTGTTGAATACCTCAATGTTGCTGCTGTTAATTTGATGTGTAGTTCTTCTATAATATGACTTAACTCTAGTTTAGTGGTCGCCAACCGGTAGTCCACGGACCACTGGTGGTTCGTGAGAGAATTTTGGTCGTCCGCAGAAAAATCTGGACATTATTTGCATTTTTAATGTTTTATTAATAATAAAATCAACGTTCTAAGAAATTCTTTACATTCTGACGACTCTTTTCGCCTTGTTGCACTAAAACGAAATGTGGTCAGCGGGAATTAAAATTTTGAGTTTAGTGGTCCATAAAGTCCGAAAGGTTGGCGACTGCTTCTCTAATTGATTGATTTCATAGTAAGCTGTTTTTCTTTAACTTTTATTAATTGCTCTCTGAAATTTTTGTGCATTAGTTTATATCTTTTATGATATTTGTTCTTAAAATTCTTCCTTTCATCGATGAGCTTCATTTGTTACTCATCAACTACAGAGACTTCTTTCGTTCACTCCTGCTACCAACGACATTTTTAGGGAATTTCTTTATTTGAATTCTTATTTAATTTGCTGAATTTCGAAATTTGTCCTTTTTTTTCCATCTCAGTATTATCCATTCTTATTTCTTTTCCAACTTTCAAAGTACACAGAACAACCACTGTTGCTTCTTTGGGCAGGACAGGGGACAGGATTTTCGGGCCCCAACCAGTTACGTTTAATAACACATTATATTTGTTAGGTTATTAAAGTTTTACGCTGGGCCCCTCTTAAAATCCAGGGCATGTGTCCGTTTTGCATCCTCTATCCTTGGCCCTGTTATTGGGTTCTTTAATATTAGTTTTGAATAAATTTTCGTCTTATGGTTAGTTTTGGTTTAAGATCCTCGTTGCTCATAAATGAACTATAATCGGAGCGTTAGTCTGTACATCTTAAGAAACAAAATTAGCTAATAACGAAAATAACATCATCCATAAGCATCAAAATAATTCATAATTTTAAATGAAAATACATGTACATATGTTTATTCTTTTTTGAAATCTGCGCTCTAACCTAAAATGTATCTAATTTTTTATTTCCTAAGTTTTTCGTGCATGGATTTTGCATGAATACTGGCACAGCTAAAATAGATGAACCATCTGACAGCTATTGAATAAAAAAGAAGAGAAAAATATTGTCCTAAAAGAACTTTTTATGAAATGGATATATCATCCCCTATCAGCAGATGAAAACTTGTCAGCTGACGATAGGAGAACCAAGTGATATATCATTCTATTTTCTGTATCCTGAAATCCCAACAAAAGGACTGAAAATTTCAAACTTCAGCGAGACTAGGCCGCTATTTATTACCTCCCGAATTTTCAAATTCTTTCGCAAAACTTTTTGAGGACTTCACATATTAATATTGGTGACAGTGAATACGTTCCAGAGCCGAGCAATGCTCATGTTGAAGTTGCAACTTGAGGCCACTGTGACATATAGAAAAATCTAATGAAGACACATGAGTAGAAGTGAAAACAAGTTTGGTAGAAAAGATCAGAAAAAAATATATACTGAATATTTTGGGAAAGGAAGATCATATTCTGCAAAAAGTGGGAAGGACTAATTAATTATGTCTTTAAGAAGATCAAGTGAAATGGACAGTGAAAATAAAGGCCTTAGCCAGTGATGTATGACGTTCAAATCAAAAAAAGAAATGGAAATATCAATGTCAGAGATCTTCATCATATCGTTGTCATAAAGATCAATGTCATATCGTTGTCAGAAAGATCAATGTCTTGTCGTTGTCAGAAAGATACAATGTCATATACTTGATGCCCTTATACTCACCTAGAAAATAGTAGTAGTGGTGGTGGTATTAGTAGTAGTAATAGTGGTGTTGGTGGTAGTAGTTGTAGTGGTGGTATTAGTAGTGGTGTTGGTGATGGTAGTAGTAACAGTAGTAGTAGTAGTAGTAGAAGAAGAAGAAGAAGAATTATTTTGTTTTTTCTATCTAGATCTGGCATATGTGTTATGAAATCGTGGAGTTAATACAGTATGAAGTTTGAAACCCCATGTAACCTTACCCTAAGATTCACATCCCTATCACACCATCGTTTCTCTCTCTCTCTCTCTCTCTTGATTTCTATAGATCCGAAACGAGTAAAAGCTTGAGTTTGAAATCATGCTCTGATTTACTCATCTACAAGTTTTCCATTCGTAAATGAGGCAACCAATGTTTCAGTTTCGTATCATAGCGGCAATAACTCAGCTAGATCACGCTGAAATTAATGTTAATATTTAATTAGGGCCCGCTTTGTGGAAATTTGTATAAGGGTTGTTGACAAAATAGGCCTTTCTGGAAATGCAGAGGATAAACTTACAACCCCCCGTTGTATAATTTGCTGCAAAGAGGCATAGCTGCCAGAACAGGAAAAGTTGCAGCAGAATTCAGCCTAATTAACTACCTCGTTAGAGCTCCAACTAATTTTTAACTTCCCTAAATGCATGGCGTAGAATCTAAGTGCATAAATAATGTAATTTGCTAAGTGGGTTTAATAATGTAACGTGCTGAGAATTGTTATCAATGATATAATATATTCCATCGTTATTTATCACTGTTATGCATAACTTAACGTCAGCTGATTATTCTCATTGTAAAATGTGGTTACTTATAAAACGTTCATCTATATGAGTAAAATTATGCATTAATTGTCAATGTAATATTCTAACTATGGTATCTGAGCAATGCAGAATGATAATTGTTATTATTACTATCAATGAAACGTATCCATTTTTAAACAAAAAAGTGAAAGAAATCGCCCACGGTCGATATTTAAATTTAGCGGGTTTCAATTAACATTAACTCGCAACTCTCTTATCAGAAACTCTCTCATCCGTAACTCTCTTATCAGAAACTCTCTAATCCGCAACTATCTAATTCACAATTCCCTAATTCTCAAGTAATTCGGTAGGTTCTCTACGTTAACAATAGCCAACATAATTGAATTTACGGAAGATCCTCACCTTACCATTTTTATTGCGTACAGACAGTCAGACAGAAAACCAAAAGCAATAGCAGGTTCAATATCTATTGAAACCCGCTAATGATATTCTACTAATAATAAGCAATATATTATAATTGTTATTATGGTTGATATAATGTGTTAAAATGTGTTTTAAGGTACCTTAATCAAATTCTTCGCAATTTGTTTTAAGTAGCATTCTACAGAGTTTTAAATTGTGAAAATATTTTGATTATATTAATTTATTGTATCTTTCAATTAAGACCGAGGACTAAGCATCAGGTTTTCTGACGTATGTACAAATAAATGACTTAATATATTAAAGTTTATCGAAGAACTCACATCCAGAGGGGAATATTTAAAAAAAGTTGGTGTCCAACGCGGGGACAAAATGTACAAAAACAGGTTTCATAATTCGTTCTCCAATATCTGAAGCTAAAATGAAAATTTGCACAACGTTAATTTTTTTTATAAATGAAAAGTATTTTATATAGTAATTCATCACATATATTTAATTTAAACATATTATTGATATGTATATTTTTTGCCTTTATTTTGAATTACAATATATATATAAAACGTATGCATATTTTTTAAATAAAAAAATGCGAGGGCTCTTGGCCTTTAATTGTATAAAAACTGATTTTTTCAAATATAAATGATGGTAAAAATTTGGCAAAAGTTAGGTAGTTCGAAGAATTAAGCAAATTTAGATTTAATTGATGAAAACAATCATTTCTTGATGTAACACACTATACGATAAAATTAATAGGAAAAAATATTCTGCATACGTTTTAATTTAAACATTGTTCATATTATAAGCATTTTTCGATATATTAACCATCTCCTGATAAACCATTTTTCACAATTTCAAGAGATGGGGCGGCGCAGTATAGCCCAGATGCTCTTGCGCCATAAAAAAGCCAAACAATCAATCAAGAGATGGCTCTATGATTTATGCTGTTGACGCTGATGCTCTTGCACCATAAAAGCTTAATTATATGCTGTTCCCTCAAATCACAATTATTGCGAGGTTCACCACCGTATCAAAATTTTCCAGGCTCTATCGAAAACCATCTATAACTTACACCACATTATAAAAGTGTCCTTTTAATTTTGTCAAGCAGTGTACTTTTATGCTAGAGCCCCGCACAATCATCCACTGAACGAGTCAGTAAATGATTCTTCCCATCTACTATAGATGGGCAGAGATATTCATTCCTTTGGTCGGCGAACGATTCTGCACAACTCCGTATATTCTTTGTCAATTTTGTGATAAGACCATTTATAAAATTAGGGATAGCTTGCTTATGTTGGCTAGGTATCTTATCTGCTTAAAAGACAGATTTAAAGGGTGCAAAAGTTCCGCTTGACGGAAACTAAATCTTCACAGTTCGTCGAGCGACATTTCGCGACGTAACGGATAGGCTTCGCGAAATGTCGCACATGTCGTTCGCAGGCTCCGGGAGATGACGAAGAGTGTGCCCAGCTCTTCGCTTTATCTCTCTTCGCGATGACAAATGCTTTGCCCAGGACCTACGCTGCCTCTGCCTCGTGAATGCTACGAACAACAACAAAAGACATTGGTTCGAAGCTCAGCATCTCTCCAATCATTAATCCTAACAAAACTGCCCTCGAAGATATTTCATCATTTTTTTCAAAAATAAAATGAGAAAGAAAAAAACACCTTTTCCTGAGAAACACGTTTTCTATATCTCTATTCTCTCTCCTTACGATATTTTAAAATCCGGGTATTTCGCTTTTTTCCTGGAGTTATTTATGCTCGGGGAATATTTGTGTGATTACACGTTGCCAAGTGACTGGCGAAAAATGTTCTCGTTCCTTTCAGAATCTGTTATATTAAATTTGGCAAATAATTCTAAAACTGGCTTAGACAAATTGATGTTAATCACTTGAACCATATTCTGACATCATCACTTGCAGTGAAGGACCGATTACATGGAAAATACCGTATCAACGACGTTCCGGATTTCAGGTTCATTGTAAAAAATGTGAGAATTTGAATCGGTAATATAGCATACATCCGTAAACGCAAGACTTCACAGAAGAAATGAAATATATAACTTACGAAAAGACTTCATATGTAACACAATGCTTTATATGGTTTATCATTACAATTTAGCCGTTTTTTCCCAAGAAAAAATATAAAGCAAGGAAAAAAAAAATACAGAAAACAAAAATATACACTGGTGGTTTTATTTGTTTACCAGTTAGAAAGGTATTAAGCTTGAGAAGGGTAATAGTATTACGAAAAATATAAATTTACTGCAAAATTAACGTATTACAATAAATGATATGCTGTGCATATAAATCATTAAAGTAGGCAGTAATCTTAGTGGTTTAATATTTCTTTCGAAAAACATCAGGAGATAAGTTAGATTTGTTTGTTTCAAATAAATGGCCTTTTTGAAGAAAACTATAAAGAATGCTGATCAAGAAACGAGGAGGGAAGGGAGAATTTTGGATCATTTCCCACGACTTTTTTTGGGATTTTGGATTCCTTCTCCAGATTCTGGATCCTTCCGGATTTTGGAATTCTGTATAATCGGTTCTATACTATGTTTTTTTATCAAAAGTGACGACCGCCAATAATTCCAAAACTGATATTATTTTTTTGCATCAAAATATTTATGATAAAGAGGGTAAAGAACAAAAATCCGGCATCAAAACCTTCCCCACCCCTACATTAGTTCATCATTCTACGCACAACATAACGGCATTCATGAACAAAATTTCATTCAATTAAAAACTTACATTTTAAAGGAAAATCTGAGTTATGAGGTAATGGCCACACATAGAGAAAATATGTGTGTTCCCATTGATTTATATTATTTCACTTTCTAATTCATAATTATAACGAATATTGACATGTAATATAACGCAATATAACGGAAACGTAACGTGAGAGGAAACAATTTAGCAAGTTGCCAATTTTAGAAACTGTGATTATTAAGTTTACATTTCTTGCTATTCTAGATGGCAACAGTCAATGAAGCCCACAAAGTGAACAAACAGAATTTCTATTACGGGAACCCTAAAGGCTAATATAATCTACGTATTCACTAAAGATGATTATACTGTTTGCATTACGAGGTATTCCCATTCAAGTCAATGTGCGCGCGTGTAATGGTAACGTGTCCCGTTTTCTTATCCATGGTGGCCCGGGTTGGATTCCTCGAAAATTGTGGGTCCTACGCAGCACTGCACTTGGCTGTCCTCGCTCCGTAAAACACAAACAATTAATGCATTTTCTACCACAGATTCTGCAAATAATTCTGCAATTTCTAATTGAATGAAAATAAGAGTATTAAATTATATAATTATTATAAATTATTCATTATAAATTCGAAAGCGTCTAACAGTGCATTTACCATGAATGTAAACTTGCCTACATTGCCATTTTTAATGTGTATACGGAGTTAATTGTTTCAATGCGGTAACTCAACTTTACAGACTACGCAGTAACTGACGATAACTTTTCTTAATTTAATAATTTATCCTCCGAATTGATTGGTTAAAATCAACCTTCATCAGTCCTGCTCAAAGCCAACTGCTCCACAAACTTCAATAATTGATGGAAATAGTTTCGAAACAGTATATTCGGAGTTATGTTATTTCAATAGATTTTCAATCAGATTTTGATTGATTACCACACCGGTCCAACAAACTGTTGTTATGTAGCTGAAATTCGAAAATCTGTCGTTTCAGTCAATATATATTCACACAGAAGCTCTTAATGTTACCTAAAATATACTATCTCACTAAAATATTTAAAAATAGTGAGCGGGATGAACAAACCGCACAAACAACTTCATCGATTAACGTTTAATTTCCGTTTGTTAAACTACCAAAGCATATACTCCATTATATAGTCGTATATAATCGAACTTGTTTATAGCGAATTCAGTAATTGTACGGAACCTGTTATAACGAGATTAAATAAAATTAATCTGATAACGTAATATTACGCAGAATAAATACGAATAGAAAAAACAGTTTAAAAGCGTAGTAGAAATTTTATTCGACAAATTTCAACGCGTTTCGCACTGACTTTGGCCCTCCCTCGTCAGGAATACACTTCTGTCTGGTACGGAAATAAGCAATAAAGTGTTACCAATTCACGGATGGGTTGTGTTGCCGGTTAGATCTCATTTCTAGTTAAAAAGTTGCGATTAAGATCGACTGCTGCTCCATCTATCGGTGATGAATTCGGCTATTAAAATTTTTTTCTTAATTATATCGGCTACATTGAATCAGGTGGGGTGGTAGGCGAAGGTTGAAGAACTGAAAGTAGGTTTCTCCAAGCTTGACTGAAGAATGGAGTGGACCTGTGATCATAAACAATATCTTCGGAGTGTTTGTGAATAAAAAAGGCTTCCAAAAAATCCAATTCTACAGAAGACTTGGGTTGATGAATGATGCACAATGAAAATTAAATTTATGATTATTGTCCCGGCAGTGGACTGCAATGGAAGATACATTGAATTCGGCATTTTCGACGTATCTTAATGCTCTTTTAATCGGAGCCGTAAAAACGTTTCTTCTGGCCGATGTAGAAAAGATACACTGGCAGAAAATTTGATACACTCCCCAGCGTTTTGACGCAGGGAGAATATCTTTGAGCTTGGAGGGACGAATTTTATTAAATGGGGAAAAAATTACCTTAAAGTTGGCGTTTCGAAGTATTTTAGCCACGGTGACACTAATCTTAGGGAAATGGGGGAGAACGGCAGTACTAGAGAATTCAATTCCACAAGGGGTTGAAAGCGTAGTAGGAAAAGAAGGTTTAGAAAATTTAGAAACGGCTAAGATGATGTTGTTTGGGTTATAACCTCTATTAATGGCGACATATTTCAAGAAGGCGAGTTTTTGGGAGCGAGCTATGGATGTTGAACAAATTTTTTGGTCTCCGTTTACATACGTGTGGAAGGCCGCCATTTTTTGCTGATGTGGATGACAAGATTTCGCACGAGGCGAGAGTGATACTGCAAATGGCTAGCGATAAACACTAGTTGTGAACTGGAGCAGTAGTTGTGAACTTCTTTATTCACAAACGCGGGGATATTGTTAATGATCACAGGTCCACTCCATTCTTCAATCAAGCTTGGTGAAACCTACTTTAAGCGCTTCAACCATCGCCTACTACCCCACTTGATTTAACGTATCCGATATAATTAAGAAAAAAGAAATTAATAGCTGAATTCATCACCGATAGATGGAGCTACAGGCGACCTTAATAGCAACTTTTTAACCAGAAACAAGATCCAACCGGCAACATAACCCATCCGTGAATTGGCAATACTTTGTTGTTTATTTCCTGACGAGGGACGGTCAAAGTCCGTTCGAAACGCGTTGAAATTTGTCGAATAAAATTTTTACTATGCTTTTAAACGTTGTTTTCTCTATTTCTATGAAATAAAATTATCGTTTTATTACATTCGAAGTATACAGGACCAAACTCCTTTATTGCATACAGGAGTCTAGTGTTCTATGTTTTTCTCCTTTAATTTGCTAACTTTCGCACAATTTGAATCTAAAAATAGATTTACCCTTTTTTTTTTAACAAAAAGAGAGTGTATTTTCCTCTTTCCCTCGTTTTTTCCTCAAACTAATGACGCTCATCCCTCTACTTTTGAATGGAAACGAAATGAACCCGCCTTTACCTTTTAGCTACAAAACGCTTACGGTGAACAACTTTTATTCGATCCTGACTTTTTGCATACACCGCTAGCCTCCAGTTGTTCTCAATTATTAAATAACCACAAAACGCAAAGCAATTTCATTGGAAGGCAAAGATGCAGTAACAGATAATAATTATTCAGTTTTACATTTGCTTTAATATAAAGCACACATACATATGGATCCAGCGTGAGTGCCGCCGATCGCCCCTCCGTCCCCCTCGCTGGATCCGCCTGACGTATGATGCATTTTATGTATTGTTTGTTACGACTGTAATAAATAAAAGTCTTACACAGGCGTCCAAAGTCTCTAAGTCTTGGAGAAATGCGATCAAGACGTTTTTCCACGAATCTATAAGCTACTTGCCTTTCAAACTACGTTTTCAGTAAGTATTGCTTCAGCATAACGTAGTTTTTTATCCTTGAAGCGCCGTTAAACTTGGCTTCGAACGCGGATGACAGAAGAGACTTTTAATACACACCCACAGAGACATTCATATTGATGTAAATAAAGTGATTGACAAATTTTCAAAGAAACCAAGATGGCTTGACTTTGCACTATTAACTTAAAGTTTCTTAGAAAGCTGCTTGTTATAAAAAAAGTAAAATAATTACGATGTTTTTGTAGTTTAAATTTAAACTTGTTCTATTAATTACATTGTAAATTATCGTTTTGGTTATTGTATATGTCTCCTTTACTAGCTTATCCTTCTGTCATACTTGACTATAATCTGCCTTAAACCATATAGTTTAATTAAAGAAAAGACCATCTTTAATTCATTGACGTAAATTAAATATTTTGGTGAGTATAAAGGAAGGCTAGTAATATAACAACATTTACCTAAACTATTTAACAGTCCAAAACTAAAAATTTTTTCCGGTAAGGACCCTCAAAATCGCCCCCCGTAATAACATCCTGGATCCGCCCTTGTAATATGAGCATTAATAATGTTACTTGCAAAGTTTAATAGCATGTTAACCAATATTTTAAAATTATTTACCGGTTATTGCGTCGCTCGGTAATAGCGTAAAAATTTCGCCGGACACATGAATAAAACTATAACTAGGTTAGACAGCATAAACGGATATGAATGAATCTACATTTCATATATAACGATGTTTAATCCTAAAGTTACGTTGAATAAAAATAATGATTAAAATCCATGTTACTCTGTCATTGCCAATTGCGACGTCCTATACAATCAATTGTAAACCTGTTCAAATCAAATCTACCCTTCCACCGTTCCCCACTTTCTTCCACTTATTCGTTTACTGCGTGATACATTTTATTAATAAAAGGTGCTTTAGTTCTCATGTTTGTATTTAAGAATTTCTTATCATGGAACTGCTCTTCATATAAAAAGTTGATAGCAATAACAAAAGATTGGCCTCCTCTAGTGTACATACGTCCTGTATTTTTTAAAATAATGTCTTCTTGAAATTGATTAGAACATTATCTTTCGAAGTCTTGAACGTAAAATAAACGATGTTTGAATTTTTGCAATACGGGAGCAAATTTTATAAGAATATTTTGTTTTTATATTTACATATTAGGTTATGATCTCTCGATACTAGATTATGAGCAAAGAAAATATAAAATTATCTACTTGTTAAAATAATCAATGGGGTAAAGATGTTCGCCCCCACATTGGTGCCGCCCGGGTACCATTACATAATCGTTATCTTTCTATCTATCACCGTAAAACCCAATTAAAATGGACGATATTTTTGTGGTAGAAACATTTAGCTACATGGTGCCAAATAGCCACGAGGACAAGAGCGGCCATTGGATTAAAAGAAATATAATTTTATTTTTTAAATACAGGGTGTTTATTTGAAAATCGTGCTTGGCTAAGCCCCACAGATAGGAAAAACTAAAAGGAGGGGATGAGAGATGCCAATACTTCAATGTAAACAGTTACATAAGTTCACATTAACAGAAGCTTAATAACACCTACATTTACAAAAAAATTATATTTAATGCTTAAAATGCCCTCGATCAGCTTTTATACAAAGCTAACAAACAAACAATCAAACAAACAAATAAATAAATGAATAAATAAATAAAAATACACGATGGTGGTTCGGTTTTCAAGGAAACACATTATACAAGAAATATATTAATTATTTTTGAAAGTAGTTAAGTTTTGAGAAGCTTTCTGCCTGACACGTCATTTAGTTTACGGTGAAGGGAATTAATGAATTAAAGGGAACATTCTGAAAAATAGTTATAAGTAACTAATTAATATTAAATTAAATGAATAATTATGACTTGCTGAAGAAACCTAAAAATGATGCTTGAAGTAGAATTTTGGAAAATCTTATGAATTAGGGAAATAACTCAAGAAATTTATGTTTATTGGTTGTCCCTTTCTCACCGTCTGAATAAATTCTATGACGTTTATTTCTGTTCCACTTTACAGCATTACACACTGTAGACTATATTAGAAGAAAACAAATTATAGGGGATAAATTTAGGTCAAGGCTCCGAGGATACAAATCAATAGTATTCACGATTGATACGCTGTGTTGTGTGACAAATTCTAGGATCGGAACCTGACTAAATTATAGATGAGGTACTCAATTTTGTAAATTTATTCCAATTGTTCTGACATAGCAATAGACTGAAATGCAGTTCACAAACCAAACTTTGAGATTAATCAATAAAAACCAATCAAGATATGGATTTTGCGAAAATCGAAAATGTACTGAGTATGCACTCAGAGGCCCAAATGATGTATTACTGCTAACACGATATCGTGGCTCGATCAAACACAATCTTTGTGTGTATGAGAAATTACCATCATAATGAATAACTACATGATTATATAATCATATTCATATACAATGATCATCAAGCTTATGGAGCAATTAGCAATAGGAATGTAAAGAAGCAAGTTGAGGGGAAAGGAGATTTTTCTTTCAATTTTCTTTAAAAACAATTGAAAATAAAAGCTTAAAACTATTATTATGAACGTAAAAAAAAGGAATTAATATTAAATTAATTCCTTCATACCCCTATTCAATATCAATTAAATAGGTAAACATATAACTAACTGCTAATTAGGAATAATTACTTGCTGTAGCTATATTCCCTTCTCTTCAAGCAACACAAAAAGGACGATTCCATTTATTGCATCAAGGAACATAAATCGATCATTCTCTATTTTTTTTCCGTTATTTTTTCATAGAGACAATGGCTTGAAAATTATTTAAGAAGAGTGAGAGGGGGGTCTGGTAGATAAGTTTTTGAATAGAAATGGACTAGCATAGATGACAATGCAACAGCGTCTGGTACAGGTTGTAAAAAGTATTTCTTCTGAACATTATATACACCAGTACATCACCAATATTCAGTTGAATATTGATTATGTACACCACTACATCATCAGTGTTCAATTTCATTGACTTAGTAAACAAATTTTGCATGTAAATGAATAAATATATGCATTATATTAATTTTAGCATTGTGTATATACCTGTTGAAAATAAATAAAGTTTAATATTGATATATAGCTCAATATATTTTAAAATAATCTCAACAGATTTTTTATGGAACAAAGGAAAGATGTTTAGTATGGGAAGTTGAATGATTATACTAGTATTTATTTGGAAATCCAACCAATTATTTAAGGACGGAACTGGGTAAAGAGATAATACAACTCATTCTCGCAGATAGGACATTATGCTGCAAGTGATTTAAAATGTTGATTCAAACTAGAGTATTAGAGACACTTTGTAAGTATAGCTTGTAAATTTGCTTTTGACATCCTGATAAAAAAAATAAACATTGTATTGTGAAAGTGGTTTGCGTACAATTTGAAGTATGATTTGCGAGACGTGGGGAAAATTTAAATTGCCAGAAAATTAATTGGTAACACTAATAAGTAAAGCTACATTTTGTTTGGAAAGATTAGTGAAATTGCTGGAATAAGCACTAGAACAATATGTACTGCTTTGATTTGACACACAGTTAACAATAGTGTGCATTTCTAATTTCTTTGATAGAGCAATTAATCAGAAGAGTTACATTTTCCATTAAGTAC
>QLNU02014176.1:71770289-71784773 GCA_006491805.2 Dysdera silvatica
TATAAGTAGACTAATATATTTAACGTTAACAAGAAAATTTCTTAAAGTTAATTTTTCATTGACACTTGTAAATTTTAGTACACCTTTCAATAACTTCCCTTATCCTTATCATAAAGCAGATGAAGACTCAAACCTCTATTGACAAATATTATGTATATAAGATCTATTGTAAAAAAGCTATTTTGAGTGCATTTTTACAACGTCAAAGAAAAATTTGTATTTTCGTGTACAATTTCATAGAAGACGAAAAGTATAAAATGAAAGCCTGCAAAAATTTATTTGGAGAAAGAATATTTTCCAGGGGGGGCTCAAGCACTCCTAGCCCCCCAGCCTGCTGTATACAAGCACGGTTCTGAATACAACCTGTGCTTAAGGACAGAAATTTCCCAAATCCCTCACTGAATGTAACGATAAAGTGGATCGCTATAAACTGGCTGAAAAAGGCTAGTTAGACTCTAAACTGGCAACGAGAATTTGGCATTCTAATCTCCGTTGTTGCCGCAGCCTTCATTCTATTGAACTTACTTTCTGCCTTTTAACAAATGATTTCTAACTGAAAGCGATTATTTATGGCCATTAATAACAATGAGACGAAGGCTCCTATTTCCACCGTAAACATCGTGGAATAAATATGATCTATCAATACTTCTATCTATGAAACTGACGATAGGGCAAGTAATTCAATAATTTCTGTCCTTCTAAGTGAAATTCTATCCTCGTTACTCGACAAAGCTGGATACACAAACACAATGGGCGGTCGTTTGGCTAAAAACCTCATTCGGGTAGATCTACCGACCTCCACACACTGCAAAAAGTAATAAAAAAATTAAAAAAAAAAGGGAAGAATAAAACAGGTGAGTAAGAATAGGTTATGAGCTGTCTTCTCAAATATCCCATATCCGCTTTTCTTATCCTGGCACTTGCCGAACCCCCCATCCCACTACCAGGAGAAGCTTGAATGCCAAGCGACAGACAGGCCGAGGTGTAATGATTACAAACGAAAAGTGATACACTATGTTTAGGGAGTTATAGCGATGGAAACCGTGTAGGGAGCCCTACCATTCATTTTTTTATATGGCGATAGTTTGAGGTCATAACATTTCGTATCTCTAAGCTTACAAAAAAAATTCAAGTTAAGCTTGTCAAAATCAGAGTCGCTTTCACATGCCCTATAAAGAATTTTCTTCCTCGACGTTGAGGGACGTAATCAATCGTATCTACATCCCAGTTTGTCTAACGTTAACTTAATAATATTAATAACTTAACTTAATTAACGTTAACGTTTCTCCATATGAAGAATTAACTAAACTTCACATCTGTTAAACTAATCTCTATCTAATTAATGTCATATAAGTGTGAAAATACTCCTTCGTAGATGAATAAGAAATTGTTCAAGTATTACGTAAGCACTTTGGGGGGTTACCGTTGGCCTTATTTTCCTATGTTAGTCAATGGTAATTTTTGCTTACTAGTGGGTGGGGGGGGGTTGAAGTGGCCAAAATATTGCTTACGTAATAATTGAACTCTCCCTAATTATACGATGTGATAGTAAATTCATATAGGGAGACAGAGAATGCCTGTGGAAAGTTTCCAAAATATTCCATCCTCTAAAATCCCTGATGAAAAAAAAAAGTTCACCAAGAAATTGTTGAAAAAGAAACACGTTCACCAAGGAATTGATGAAAGAGAAACACGTTCACCAAGAAATTGATGAAAAAGAAACACGTTCACCAAGAAATTGATGAAAAAGAAACACGTTCACCAAGAAATTGATGAAAAGGAAACACGTTCACCAAGAAATTGATGAAAAGGGTCATTGAAGCCAAACTCAACCCGCTGCCCTAATCTTGAAATACAATGATGGAGAAGAAACTGACAACGGTGACAGTTTTGTAGATATAGTAGAACCCGTATATAATGAGCAGGTTGGGACCAACGAAAATGTTCGTTATATCCGGTCCTCGCTATATATATATATATATTCTATTTTGGAATTTAAAATTTCAAACTTCGGAAATGAATCTCGTATAGGCAACACATGTGCATGTAATATGCGTACATTAATCTTCGGCTTTGAATCGCTTACAATTTAATGACAACGTATTTTTATCAACGGACTGTATGGGTATTCAAATCCTTCCTTATGACTCTCCAACAGAAATTAGTCAGCGACATTTCGTGTTTATGAAAGATCAATTGTTTATACATCCTAGAAGTTATTCTATGCATGAAGGCGTTTTTCTGTTTGTTCTTCATGGAGTAAACGAACTTCTTGCGAAATTTTTGTGGTATAAGCGGACCAATATTTGCTTTTAGACATCAAGCTTATTGGCTATTTTCCAATCAAGGCAGTGAAAAGGCCTTGCTCGTTCGGAGCGGTTAAATCGTATTGCACTTAAATGTTATACTACACAAAATCCACATTTTCCCCACTAAATACGAAAACTCGTTACATGCGGACTCGTTATAAATGCGGGACAACAATATTTATAACACTCATCCTTTCTTATTCTCTCTTCCTTCTACACATTAGAAATAGGGAACATTCGTGAATGCGAACCTCCAGGGGGCTCCTGATATTTGTCTGTACGAACGGGAGGCTGTACTAAAAGAAGGAAATACATATTCATACACTTCAGACGAGAAAATAAAATTTGTCCACACTAACGATTTAATCTATCATAATCGGTGCCCCATTAACAGGAGTTCACTATATTTATGCTTGTAAAAGATGATTTTTAAAAGGAAGGGAAGGGGGATGATGAATCAGTTGTCGATTTAGCCATGCCTAAATATTTCGAAGAAGTTTGTAAATTATTAATCAATTTCTAGCCTTGCAATTGATAATGCAGGGGAACCTGTCTAAAGTGACCACCTTTGTTACTGGATTGAAATGGTCACAATAGACAGGTGGACACTATACACGACAAACTTTAGTATAGGTATGACTAAGTCCCTGCCAATTCTCTTTATTCAGGTGGTCGGTTTACCAAGGCAGTCATTTTACCAAGTTCCACTGTATTTGGAGACTGAGGCGGCGCAGTTGTAACGGGTTTATCTGTCATGACGGTCATCCATATTCAACTTCCAACGGCGTCAAAAACAATAATTAAATACAATGTTACCTCCCAATAAGGGACACCCAGGGAATCGGACATGTCCCTTAACTAGAGGTGTCTCTCTTCGGAGGTACATGTGCTTTTACATACACAGACTGGGGACCAGAGACATCATCCCTTAAATGGAGGTGTCCCTTATTCGCAGAGGTGTCCCCTGGGGAGGTAAAACTGTAAATAGAACAGAATGGTGGTTGACTAACTGCTCATTGTGGTCTGGGGATGGTTCCACAGGTCCTAGGAGGGTTCGGATCACGGAACGTTACCACGTAGTCGGGTTTGCATTCTCTGACATGAGAAAGGTTTCTTGGTCAGGGTATAGTGCAGCCGGAACAATGCCAAAAGCTCCGTTAGCACTTTTTTTAAAAGGCACTATTCTGTCCTCATTTCCGCTGTGTACCAAGAATAGAACGCTCAGCACTGCTTAATTTTACGATTACACTTGCCAGTTCCTCGTAAACTTGTGGAAGCCGCACAGAACGACCTTTGTTATCCTTGCGCCATAAGAACACAAACAATGTGCAGAGATGGATTTTCACAATATCGAAATAACAGCCTGAAATAAAAGTAGGAAAATATGACGTCGTCATATATTTATTTTCATTTTATTCTTAAATTTACCATACCGGAAGGCTATATTCAATTTAGTTCGCTCTATATGGGCCTTGCGAGAGCCATATTCTATCACACTAGATAGTTAGGTGTGATAAGCATCGGGAAATGGCCATTTCCCCAGTTTTTCTAAGTCCTGCGAAGCGGGGAAAAGAGCTAATATGAATGAAAAAGATTTGCATTCTGGGATTAGCGTACCAGATGTTGTAGCGTTAGATCCCGACCATCGATAAAGTTGATCTTTTTGAACCAGTTTCTTCTTTACCTTCGCCATAACAACATCTGGCTTGAGCTTGGATGCCACCTTGGATTTTCCCCATTCCCGATAGATGCCTTAATCCTCCAGTGTAATCCTTAGCAGAAATATCAGCAAAAGCAGTGTAATAATTGAACGAATGACGCGTTACGGTATATTCATCCAATCGTACATCAAAAATTATCAATCCGTATTCTACGTCACGTTTCTTTGTGGCCAATGGGGTAGGTCATGGAGGAAGAATGTTTTTTAAAACGCTCCAAAGTGAATTTTATTTATATTACGTATGACAATGCGGTCTTGGTCAATAGCAAATGTGAACACAAAGATGTTGATTGTGAAAGTTAATGAATACGATCTTCAATATCTGTTGATTGGTTATCCGTATTTAAGTATCCTAGCACTCTGCGGAAATCAGAAAATGAAGAGAGACGAACTTGAATATTCAGAACATGTAATGCGACATCCTGAAAAATGTAACATTTTATACTTCCTCAATCTTTCCTTATATGCATAGCAGTGGCATGGCTATAGAATTTGAGCCCTGATGCAATCGCTGGTAGAGTGTGGGGGGGCAACCAGAATCCCAGAATTAAGCTATCTAAGGAGCCTTGACTTCCAAAGGCCCCCTCAAGGGCAAGGACCCCAATGCAACTGTATTGGTTGCATTTTCATCGTTATACCACTGATGCATAGGCGTACGGAGAAAGTTCATAAGGGGGTTATAGGCTCAATGGGGGTTACAGAGCTACAATTCATATATTCCTATGTTAAATATACAAAATTTCATTGCAATGGGGAGGTTAAAACCCCCATCAACACCCCCCTGCGTACGCCAGTGATGATGTGTAAAATGTTATAAAGGCGCAGAAAACAGGTAATTGGGGGATCTAGCCCGTACTAGATACCAAAACACGTGCTTCTGTTTAACGCCGCATCACATGCTTTTCTTTAAAGCTTTTAATCCCCCCTCCCCACTCCATAATTTTTAAATTGATACGCCCCTGAAGTTGGAAGCAAGCGAGGACCCAGCAGAAGAAAAAAACTATATGTCATGGCTCAAAACCTTGAGTCGTTTGTGAAAACCAATGTAACAATTGTAGCATTTTTCGTGCAACAAGAGATAGGAAGAGGAGCACGGCTATGTTTTAGTCAACGTTCGCTGGAAGAATACGACACAACAATAAGAAGAAGCGTTTTGCAAATTGCTGATAAACATTTTATTTCGAATGGTAAGAAATTTGGCATACGAAAAGATAAAGAAAGCAACAAAGTGTACCTTCTTTTACTGAACAACCAAATTTAAAAAGTAATTTCAAATAGATATGAAAATAATCAACAACCCACACTTTTAAAAAAATAAATAAATAAATAAACGTCTTCAGCAGCATAGCTTAAATGAGTTCTGTAACTTTAATTTCATAACTGATGTGAATTAGGATGAGAGCTAATTCATACGAATTGTTTTCAAGACAGATAAGCCGAAGTGCATGCAATAAAAGTAATCCACAAAATTCAATACTTCCTGTTGTCATCAATATTTTCAACCATTGTCTCTCTACTGCCGAATGTAAATTTCTCCACACCTTGTGTATGAGCTAGAAATTGATTAAAACTTCATCATCGATAAGAAAACAACATGAAGTTTCCATTACAACCATATATTTTAATGCCGGTGGAAGGCTTTTGAAAAGCGATGTTTTAAGAACTCCAACTGCTCCCTTTATCAAATGAAGGCGAAGTAATTGGGAGGTTGAAACGTTCCAAGAGTACTATCTAGCATAGGTTACAAGTATATGGGACCTGTGAGGCCCAAATTTCAATTTTACATGCATTGCAATACAGTAAAATCTGGCTATAATGATAATTCTGCCTTCACTTGACAAAGGGAGCAGTTGGCTCCCGAAACGTCGTGTTTTTAAACCTTACGCCAGTGTCGAAATAACTGTTTGTTATAATGATAATGTCTCCATAACGGTATTTTCTATCAGTCACAACCGACACAGTGCTCAACCCCATCTATAACGATGTCTTTTTCCGGTCTTTTGAGTGTAGTTATCATGAATGGAATTACTCTGCAGCCCCTAGGCTATTTGGCCGCCCCTTCTATCCGTCCGCCCATCCCCCATCAGTGGTAGGAACATAAAAATTGTTACATTCAATATATGCCAAAAACTTTTGTATTGACAATAAATATGTTGAAAAACAAACTTATAACCTTTAAAAACTTAAACATTCAATGGTCGTAACTTACATTGGAGTATTATTTCTTTTTGGTATAAAATAAATTCAGTTTTATTGAAATAAATTCAGTTTTATTGAAATAAATTCAGTTTTATTGAAATAAATTCAATTTTATTGAAATAAATTTTAATTTTAGCAAAAAATAAAAGCCTATCGAACACTGGTATTCAAATGGAAAGCATGTCGTCGGGTTTTCTTCTCTGCGAAACATCTGATTATATCATCATATGGCATTGATTTTGTTATATCAGACTCAATACACAAAATTTTGCCGCCCTACTCTATAGCCTAGTATAGCCTATTGGGAAATACGGCACTGATAGTTATAGACATATTTCACTGATAAACGACATAAAGGAAGACATATTTTAAAGACATAAGGACATATTTCACATAATATGAGCTCTCTCTCTCCACCCCCCCAATAAATTTAAAAATCCACGTTGTAGAGTGCTAGTAGAACAAAGAGGTGAAAAACGTGCTCCAAACATACGGTTTGATTTTGAACGCGATTATTTATAAATATATAATTAATTTATTTATTTATTTAATTGCTTGGTTGTGCGTGAGTTTTACGGTGAAAGGACAGCAAGGGTCATGCTGCGTCGGAACCTACGGTTTTCCAAGGATTCCACATCTCTTGAAGTCTAAGAAACCAATCTCCGGCAATTAATCGTCTTCTAATTAATAATATCGCATAATTTTTTCGTATACATCTGTATTTTTCTAATTGGGAAATGTAGTTGATCTCCGTTTGGGCAGCTAAACTTGAACTTTACGCTAAATAAAGGTAAACCAAGGTAGTCTGTATTTATAATTAATGTTGTACATCTCTAGCATTAAATTACATAATAATTATTATTATTACATAAGTGAGAGTTCAAGTATTATACAAACGATATTTTGGCCATTTGATATCTCTCTTTCTACCCCTCCCCCGGTAAGCAAAAATTAACATTGGCTAACATAGGAAAATAAACACAACAACAACAACCCCCCAAAAGTGCTTATATAATAATTGAACATTCCCTAATGATTAATAATTGTTATTCATCTCTAGCATTAGTTTACTAGGCTCACGGGAGTTCTAATAATGGCATTTTATTCATTCCCATCCAGTCCGTAATCGATCAGAAAACACGAAAATTGACATGAAAACTACCTCAGGTTTATAAACACTTCGAAATAGGGGGTAAAACCCTCTAATAGGAGGCCGAGTCTTATCAAGCTGACGATGTGTGATATCATCTTTTTTCCTGGCTGCCTTAACGATAATAATAATAATAATTATAATAATAATAATAAATAATATTTAACAATAGTGGAAGAAAAAAAGCATGTTTGGATAGCAGATGTGGCTGTTCCTGGTGACTCAAGAATTCAAGAGAAAGAATTTCACAAAATTTCCAAATACAAAGAACTACAAATCAAAATCGAAAGGCTATGGAAAAGCAGTTGTCGTCCCAATAGCAATAGGCCCTGCGGTGGCGCAGTGTGGTAACGCGTTCTCCTATTGCGCGGCTAATCCGGGTTCGACTCCCAGCAGTGCAAAAAGAACGCTTACTCAGAGATCTCATAAAAGATCGCACTGCTCACTGTAGTCCGGGGTTTGGTTCCCCAGGCCTTAAGAGGTTCGGATTCCTCGGAAAACAGTAGGTCCCGGCGCAGCATGACCACTGTAGTCTTTGAGCCGTAAAACCACAAACAAACCAAACCAAACCCAATAGCAATAGGAGCATTTGGAGCAATCCCACCAAATCTCGAAAATCATCTCAATACAAAATTGTAGTGCACCCAACTCTCCAATAGGCATCTTCGCTTGAAATTGCCCACATCCTAATAAAATACCTTTGATATCCCAGGCGCTTGGGAAGGGCCTGATACTGAAGAATCTACCCAGCCGTTAAATGCAAGATGGTCTGCGCAAATGCAAATTAACAATAATAAAAATAATAAAATAAACAAGCGACCATGTGATGTGATTAGATCAAACCTCTCAGGAAGAAAACAGCAATATTCGCGATGGAGTCGCTCATCATACCACTAATAACAGGGATATATACGTTGACAACCCACTGATGGTCCCTCTTGTTAACCCCCGCGTGTTTCTAAAGCCCCCCATTCCCGATTTTTGGCCTTGCACCCTTTCGATAAAGGGGAATGAATCTTCAAGGGGGAGGAGGGGCCCTCCCTCGGCGATAGGATGTCTCATACGCGCTGCTTGTGTAGGAGGAGGTTAGTATGTGTATGTTGGAGGGTTGATGGGGGGAAATGAGTGACTTCCTTTGCCAGTCCCGCCCCCCCTGAATCCTCCCCCCAAATGTACTAGTATAGGATAACGCTTCAGTTATTGTTAGTCCTTTGGGGATGTAATACGAAACCAAGCGCAGCTGGAGGGGCAGCTTCAGACTTCGCTTTTTTTCGGATGTCTCTTCTGAACTTCGTCGGATTTTTCCTCTGGAGTTGGGGACGCCGTGGATCTCCACTCTTTCAACACCCCTCTGAGTAAATAGCGATGCTAAAAGCATCAATTGGAACAGGTCATTCACAACTCTGGACAACGCGGGCCCTTTAGTGGAAGAGGAGCGTGAAGACCTATTTATTTAGTGTAATGTGCTCATGCGTTTTGCTTCTCTAAAAGGAAGAATGACGAGAAGGATCTTTGGCTGTAACCACAAGTTAATTTCTTGGAAAATTTTAATTAGGCTTTTTCGCCCTTCGCTAGGGGTCGTCTCGGGCGTATTCGGGCACAGGTTCTTAACCCCGCGTTTAAATAAAAAATCCGGCCCTGTTTACATTTTGAGGGCAAGATTAGCCTTCTGTGCTTTTTTGTAATAGCGTTAATTCAAACATTGCTGATTAATTAATTTACATAAAATCTTGGATAATTAACATCTCTAATTTAAATTTTCCAATAGGATGTGGTTTGATCATCAAAAACTAAAACCATTGGCCATGCCAATTTTCATGAGCTCCCCTTCTTGCGTTTTAAAATTTCCCGAGAGCTTAAACCAGTGACGTAGTAGTTAAAAAATTATGGGGACTTCAAGTAGCTTTATGCAGGGGCGGACTGGGCCCCCTCACGGGTTATAGGACTCGGGCCCTCCAGTAATCTAAGGCATGCGCCCTTTGAGAGGACCCAGCCCGCCCCTGGTTTTATGATTAATCATGTGATATGGCGTTAAATAGAGCAACATATCTTGTTATCCAATGGGGGGGCTTGAGCCCCCTTTCCTACGTCACTGGATGTTGGGGCCCCCACTGTATATAAAGCACATCTCCCTTCAATAGTATAGCAATTCAAAACTCACGTGTGTGTGCGTGTGTGTGTGAAAGAGAGAGAGAGAGAACTCGGAGAAATTGGGAAGGATGGCTGCCAAAGGCGACCCTGTAATCCGGGGTGGGGGGTGCTCAAGTGCCTTTAAAGAGATCTCGTAATGCAGCCTATGAAAAATTAATGTGTTTTAATATCCAATGGGGGGGCTTGAACCCCCTTATCCCCTCCCCTACGTCACTGTCTCCCTCCTTAACACCGAATCACGTGATCATTTTTAAAGGCTACTTGATCCCCCCTCCCATAATCATTGTTGCTGCGCCCCTGACTTAAATTATCCACTTTTTTATAAACAGGTAACCCTCTTTTCAAATTCCATAGTGATGCCCGCCTGAGAAAATGTGAATATCGTAATCATTGTTACGTATGGGAGAGTTTAAGTATTGCGTAAGCCGTTGGGCTTATTTTCCTATGTTAGCCAACGCTAATTTTGCTTACTAGCAGGGTGGGGGGGGGATGAAATGGCCAAAATATTGCTTATATAATACTTGAACTCTCCCTATCGTATGTCGTAGACACATAAGGTAATCGAACAATATGTTTAAAAATAAATTTAAAAAAATCAATTGTTCAAGAATATTAGGGGTTAAGATTACATTATAATATAGCATTGCTACAAATGTATACCCTCATGTGAAATTGTGAAATAGTAATGTTTAAAATTGTAAAATGTAAAATACATGAAAAATAAATATTATTATTGTTATTAAATACGTATAGAAACACATGTGTGGGAGTGTTTGAGTCTGTGTGGAAAAAAATGGAAAATTTTTAAATTCCTGAAACAAAAATAGCATTACCAAAGCTCGGATTATATGTTCAAAAAAAAAAAAATGCATGCAAGTATGCACTAAAACAGCTCAAAATATGCACTGAAACTGAAAAAGGTGCAGCACTTAGAATTAAAAAATGTGCATTGAAATATTTTCCCACGAACTTGAAAAACGAATGTCTGGCGTTTTAAAACAAATTTACTTATTTTTATGAATTAACTTTAATTCAGTAGAAATATTTTATTTATACACGTTTTTCTTTTATTACTTTTTTATTAACACGTTTATTTTATTTATACATATTTATTTATAAATATACACGAAGTGATTTATACAGCAAAACTCTTTATACGCCAAACTGCTTTATACAGCAATATGCTTTATACGCCAAACTGCTTTATACAGCAATATGCTTTATACGAACAATATATTTATACAGCATAATGTTTGTTAAAGCATATTACAATGTATCGCTAGATTCTGGACTGTTAAGTTTTGTCTTTAGTTATTTAATAGTACTTTTATGAGCAAAAAATCCCTTGCTAGTTGGAATATTTTGACATGTATATATTTAATATGTAATATTATTTTCCCTTCAATAGTAGTTTTAAATAGCACTTGTATGGGTAAAAAATAAACCGCTTGTTAGTTTAAATATTCTTACATGTAATGTGATACCCCGCAATATTATTTTCCCTTCAATAAGAGTTTTAAATAGCACTTTTATGGGTGAAAAATAAACCTCTTGCTAGTTTGAATATTTTGACGTAATGCGCCACCATGCAATAGTATTATCCCTTTAATAGTAGTAGTACCCTTAAATAATAATAATATATTTATGGGTAAAATATCCTTCGCTGATATGAATTTTTTGACATGTAATGCAACATTCTGCAATAGTACTTTTCCTTCACTGGTAGTAGTACCCAGTGACGGACTGAGTCCTCTTAAAGGGCGCATACCTTGGATTACTAGAGGGCGCAAGTTCTATAACCCATGAGGGTGTAACTCCTACCGCCCATGAGGGTGTAACTCCTGCCGCCCATGAAAGCGAACCGGCCCGAGGACAGGTTTGCCGGCGGCCCCATTCGCCTTTAGTAGTACCTCTTAAATAGTATGCTTATGGCCAAAAAATCTCTTGCTGCCTTGAATATTTTGATATGCAATGCGACATTCTGAAAAATATAACATTTTGCTCATCGTCATGCAAAGAAAGATTGGAGCAAGTGAGGACCCTGTAGAAGAATTTCATGACTCAAGAATTTAAGAGGTTGGTTTGTGGTTTGGAAAAACAAATATAGGGTTTTTTTTTTGGTTTTTTTTTCTCAGCAAAATACAAGGGGATGATTGCCAAGATACTCTGGATGGATATGGCTCAATTATAATAAAAAGAAATCCCCTTCTAGAGTTACAGAGGTCATTGAACAGTATGTATAAAATTTTGAAGATCGTCTGTCACGGATTGTCCATCACTGATAGAGTACCGAAGTACGCAATTTTACCTTATATATAAATACTTGTTTTGCTTAATCTGACCATGTGTCAACTACCAATCCAGCGTGATAGGACTAAAGCCTTCCTTCTATCTAATAAAGATTGAGCGTAATTCAGCTATGGCTTATGTCCTAAGGCGCGGATTTGGCGCCTTTTTACGGAATTAAGCGTGTACATTTACAAATCCCTTCGCCTTTCTGCTGAGGTAGCATTTAAAGGAAAATTTAACTTCAACGGCGTGGAGAAAATTTTTCCGGTTAACGAATAAGAAAATGCTTAAAATTACTGAAGTTCTTAAAATACGTATTTATTCTAAAAATTTACTGTTTCGTGCATTTATACGTATTAACGCTAACACGGAACCAAATATTCAATTGCATATGCATATATACATTTACATATAAACCGGTTCTAATTATTACACTTCTGTTGATTTCATTAAGTAATAATGTATTAATTCGTCCTACATATCTATGTGCAATCACATATTCTATTTCGGCCATTTGTGTGACCGTAACTTTCGTCACTTTCTGAGATTTTCAAGAAAGGAAACTCCAGAGGGGTCATGTCTATTAGGCTTCCTAAGAAAATAAATCTTGACCGTGTCATGCCAATTTCCTGGCATGCTATTTCAGACACGCTTTGTCTGTTTGCTTTGGGCGCGTGTGGTTGCTTTGGGAAGGGGAAGGGGGCGTTACAAATATTTCCTTAAATTCCCCATTTGGGTTTTGTGTATTTAAATAACACTGCCATTTTATTTATGTCCAGTGCTAACAGAGAAAATGAAATTTATATTTTCTTGCAAAACAATTATTTAATCGATCGGATATCAGGGCGCAATGGCAGAGAAGATCAGGGTGAGTTAGTCCTTAAAAAATAAAAAAATATATTTACACACTGGCGATTCCAGGGGGCGAGGTCTTAACTTCAAAAGCAGCATTATGTATGCCAGATAAAGTGACACCCTGCTGCCATCCCGACATTTTACAAAAACTCTTAAAGAATTATGGAACCATCACTGCGTGTATATGAAACAACATTTGAAATAATATAGTAAATTTATATAAAATTACGATTTATATAAAATTACAATTTATATAGAATTACAATTTATATAAAATTACAATTTATATAAAATTACAATTTATATAAAATCACGATTTATATAAAATCACGATTTATATAAAATCACGATTTATATAAAATCACGATTTATATAAAATTACAATTTATATAAAATTACAATTTATATAAAATCACGATTTATATAAAATCACGATTTATATAAAATCACGATTTATATAAAATCACGATTTATATAAAATTACAATTTATATAAAATTACAATTTATATAAAATATGAGAGAGAGAGAGAGAGAGAGGAGAAAGAGGCTTGTCTCTTTCTCTTGGGCTTTAATCACCAGGCATTGGCTTACCACCACGCAAGTGCAAAATAAACATTTGGGGATCATCTCAATGAAACCCTTGCACAATCCTCCTCCTCTTCTTCCAACATTTGGGGACCCAGGATCTTTGTCTTAAAAAAATAATCACATATATGCATTTTTTGCTTATTTACCGCACGTTGGAGTTTTTATTTAATTAGAAGATAATAAATATAATATTTTCCAGTTCATCCATCTATTTTCAGTTAAAATCGACTTGGACATATTATTTCAAATTTGTAAAGGAAGTCTCAGTGCCGACAATGGATCCGAACTATTTTCTGTCGCTACAAAGAAATGCGACATTATAACAGCGATGAATAGTTCCTGTATATTTCCTATATAAATAATTGTCACGCAAACGACTACTCCAGAATAATAGCGCTTTTCCGTGGCACCTGACTGTGGTTGTCTATTTCAGCCTAATGGAAGCGTGTTCCTGTGGCGTTACAAAGTTTTTCATCCATTCTAGCCAAATGAAATTACTTCTCTGCAGCAGTATAAAGTAAATCGTATATTTTAACTCAATAGAGACGTTTTTCAAGGGCACCTAAAAATGTTACGTGTATTTTAGCCTAAAGACAATATATCGTTCCCTACGAAGGTTCCTCTTAATACTGCCAGTGTCAACAATTTTAGCGTAATTTTGTCTAGCGCCTGCTCATATTTATCAAGTTAAACCACCTTTGTTAGACTTTCTGGAAGCCTTTCGTAATTATCAAACAACCTTGTTGATGATCATATGTCCATACCCATCTTCAGTATTGCATGGAAGGCTTTATTAAATTCCATGCATTGTTACCGCCCCCTTGTCAAATTTCTCGTCTTTACTGTGTATTTTTCACCACTCGTGGGGGTGTGGCTACAGTCGTTTATTCTTTGAGGTATTAAGCGTTAGGCAGTTACTTTTAAAGAAGTTAGTAAAGTATTCAATAATAGCATTAACCACACAAAAAATCAATGTGTTGATTTCTGTCCTTTCTGAGAAGATACTAGTCCTATCAGTAAATAGATTTATGAAGAGTTGGCAGATGAAAAATATCATTAATGTAGAAGTTAAATAATAGGGGTCCCAAGAAAGATCCCTGTGGGACATAGAAGAATGTAGGACGTATCGAAAAACAACAGCCACTCACGTGTATAAATTGTTCACTGTTTGTCAAGTACTTTCTGAGAAAGGGTGCTCTAAAGGGTTCACGAATACCGACCA
>QLNU02014176.1:71784873-71818942 GCA_006491805.2 Dysdera silvatica
CAATTGTATATTACAGGGTTTTGCCAAGTGTTCCATGCTATATACTTTCAGGTTTGTACCATGTTTGGCGCAGTATAGCCCAGATGCTCTTGCGCCATAAAACATCCAAACAAACAAACAAACTTTCAGGTTTGTGAAAGACAATTATTATCATTATGAATTACCCTAACTGTTTTTAATCTAATATTTAATTTCTTTCCAATGCATTTTAGACAATTAAACTAAAATTTGTGGGGATTATTTTTCTACATTCAATTATTTTATGTACACAAAATGTGGAAACCATTTGGCATTTTTTTTTGTTTCAAACTAAAAATTTACACATTTTCTCATGACTGACACTGACCTTGTTTTCCCATTCTACCATTCACTTTTTATGAAATGAATGAGTGAGAATCATAACTATTGTTCTATTGTTATATATATATATATATAAATGGCCAATGACTATGTCTAAAGAGCAGAGCCATAGCCAGCCTATAGGGGCTGAGCCCCCCTGGAAATGTAGTCAGCTTTCCTCCCCGAAAATGTTTTTTTCTCAAAATCAAATATTGTGGAATTTTATTTTAAATTTGTTTTGTACGAAATAATGCATGACAACGGAAATTGTTCTTTGACGATAAAAATGTTCATTACATCTCAATGTATTTTACTTTGTGTGGTTTGCTTAAAATTACAAAAAAGTTACAAAAAAAATATTCAAATCAGCTTTCTATTATAGAACTTACATATCATCATCATATTCAACCATTATCTATCCACTGCTGGATGAAGGTCTCTCCAAATGCTTTCCACACAAGTCTATCCTGAGCAATTCGCTTCCACGTCACCCCAACCTGTTTTCTTATTTCATCCACCCATCTAGTTTGAGGACGTTTTCTAGGTCTTCGGTGGTCTCTTGGAATCCAGTTCAGAATTTCTGTTGTCCATCGTTGATCAGTTCTTCTTGCAATATGCCCAGCCCATCGCCATTTCAGCCCTTTTACTTTAACAATGATGTCCTCTACTCTAGTTTGCTCTCTCACCCAAGTGTTTCTTTTTCGATCTCTCCTAGTTATTCCAAGCATGCACCTCTCCATGCTCCTTTGCGTTGTCTGTAACTTTCGTATTGCTCCAACTGTTAGACTCCATGTCTCTGATCCATAAGAGAGGACTGGCAATACACACTGGTTGAAGACCTTTCTTTTTAGACACAAAGGCAATTTCCCCTTCAGGATAAAACTGTTTCTTCCAAATGCACTCGGCGACTTTGAAGTCTTTAATTTACTGTTGTTGATTAAGCCAGCACCTTTGTTCTTCCAGTTTCCGTTCCTCATGATGAAATGATATGGCTCTTCGCAGCACTGTTCTAACTACTAGGTCCTACAGTATTCATTCTGATCTTACCTGGATTCTTCTTCCAATTCCTGAAGTTTTGCTTCAGAAGCAAGGGATCGTCCATTAAACGTAGCCAAGGTCAATAACAAACGGCAGCCTGGGCCATTCCAGTGATTCTTAGCACCCCCTGCTTTCATGCCACACTGACCGCTGCCTTGATCAGGAGCACTCCAGCACCTGGAGACTAGGGGCCATGGTTTCTGGTGTGTCAACATAATGGAGGAATTAGCCATAATTTCACCACGCTGGCTAGACGGGTTGGTGAATTAGCCCTCCCCTTCCGCCTTTCTATCCGTGTAGCAAATATTAATTTGCCACATAAATAGAAAGCTCAGCCTGCATCACTTGAAGGCGGGGTAGGACACTAGGTTACTGGCCTGGCCGGTTCCACACATCGTCACATACGTTCAGCGTGTGGGTCTCCTTCCAGTTAGATACCAGCAACCCTTTTGCAGGCCATATATATATATATTTATAGCCTTTTTTTTTGCATACGTCTGAGTCTTCATATACTTTACAGTAATAATAGGTGAAATTATAGAGAGGTATACTAAAATTTATTTCTTAATGCAAAATTTATTTTAAGAAATTTATTTATTAATTTTAAATATATTAGTCTACTTATATATTTAGTATTATTAAATATATTAATAAAATACATCAAAACATTTACGAATTTTAAGCTCCCTCTGTAGTTTTCTGAGCCTCCCTGTAAATTTCAGAGCGCCTCTGTAACAAGTATTAGCTAGGGGCCTGCTAAGGAGTCATATTGTCCTCCTTAATTAGGCAAATATATTAACTCACAGGAGTTTGATATTCAAGCACAGGACAACTGTTCCCTGATTGTTGGCCACACAGGTATAAATATGCGTCATCGCCTTTATTAATTTAATATTATTCAATTAACAATTTTATATGTACACAGTGTTCACTTTTATGCATATTTATATAGTTTTGAACAGTTTTTATGTAAAATATATTTTTTAATTTTTATTTTCATAAAATAAAGTAAAGGTTCTTGATATTGTATTTAATCTAAAGATTAAAGAAAATATAATAATATAATAAAGAATCTGCAACCATCAAGGTGTGGGGAACATCTGCACCTCCGCCACGAACTGTCTTGTTCAAACAGACTGTAAGAGCTTTCCTCGGACCAGAAACGTTGACTATAGAAATGGATTGTCCTCGCGTACCTTATTAATTGCTCATTAACTTTCACATTAATATCATAAGATCATTTCTTAACAAGATATCAGAGTTATGTTTTATTATTTTTAATTTACGCTGTCGAGTGGATGCTTTGTGCAGAAAGCCGCTATAAAAAGTACTCTTTGTGAAAACACAATACCGCATGTAACGCGCAACGCTGGTCATACTCCACAGTAGCAGAATGAACGACAATGCTACCGAATTACCCTGAAATGGCACCGCGTCCTTCCCCAAGTCCAAACAAACAGAAAAAGTGCGTAAAACCAGGGATTATCCGTAGAAATTCGAGTTAGCCAGTTTCTTTCATTCCTTCGACCGTGTTTACAGTATGGGACAAACGTCAAATCATAGCGTGTAAAAAGGAGGCCGTCTCGGAACACCGCCCTTTGGAACCCGCCCTATCCCCTCAGCCACAATGGGCCCTTGATGAAGCCGTTATTGTAGGACCTGATCTCTCTCGGAAGAGAGAGAGGGGGACCCCGGATTACACAAAAAGAAGAAAAAAGGATACGAGAAAAGAAGAATTAGGGGCCCTATTTCTCGACATGGACGTTTTGTGGTTGTATATTGATCGCTGTACATATATCAAAACGGGTGACAATTCTCTGCTTACACAAAATCCTGGACAAGTAGGTCCTAACTTGTAAGTTAAAAGCTAGGCGTGAAGCACTTTAAGGAGACCCTTGTAGCTCAGAAAAGGGTCCTCCACAAAAAGGTCTATGCAAGGATAAAAACTCAATGAATCAAATGTCGAGTTTCTGAGATTCTGGTTCGAGCACGTTACTGTTTGTTCCTCCTGTCTTCGCAAGCTGGAATTCACATTCAATTCATGGAGACAACTATAAGTCAATTTTACAACTGGGAAAATGACTAATTTTATCATCTTGCAAAAGAAAAAAAAATTATGGAAACAGACAATGGTAATCAGTTTGGAAGTTTGATATGCACAAATGCGTCTTCACTGTTGTTATTATTATACATATTAATTAATAAATTTACGTACTAATAGATAGCAAGATAGGTAAGTCATCAAATTTTTCATCTGGTGATGTTAGGTCATTTCGAGTTTCATATAAAAGACCATAAACTGTCCAAATATCTTCTTAGATTATACAACTAGGTTTGTATATCGCAGTGCTTAAATTGGACCGGAGCCCAGCTCCGGAACTTCTTCATTTTTGGCGATTATTTAAATATTAACCGGAGTCGATACAGGATCATGAATTGCCAAAAAGATCATGAAAAATAATGAATTTGTGATTAAGCTCATAAATTTTGTTGTTAAAAAAAAATGGACATAAACAATTGATATGATTTATCGATTCTTTTGCAGCCATTCGATTTTTTAATCGATTTATCATAATATTAGGGCTTCTGCACTTTTTTTGTTAGAAATTGAGCCTGATAATGGGTAGGTAGGGGCCAAAAACCCATTGCAATACAAATTCGAATATATGAAGTTGCAGCTCTGTAACCTCTCCGCCCCTAATGAACTTCTCACGTATGTTAATGGTTTAGATATTCCTCCGAGCAAGAATATTTATTATAAGTTTACTGCCGTAATATCATTATTTTTCATTTATTTAAAAATATCTCCGAATTCTTATCAAAAGAAACACAGTTTAGAAAAGGCTTATAAAAATTGGGTATTCAATATTCTCATACAATATGTCAGATTTTAATTTCAGTTAACACAGAAAGTACTAATTTCTCCAAATATATTTCATATGCGTAAATTATACATGGAATAGCTCTATATTGTTTACTTTGGTTGCAAGTAAATACTTTCTATCCACGTTTATTAATTCATCACAATTATCTCTGATGATAATATTATGTCAATAATTAAACTAAAAATAAATTATTTCGATGTCTTTGAAACATGCTGCTACGTTGCTAAAAATGCTTTGAAATTAAAATAATTGCCATTAGAACTGCTCAACAATCCACCTTTGTTCTTTATTTGGACTCAAATTTTCTAGCAGGGGCTACATCGCTCATTTCTACAAGGTGCAAAGTGATGAGGTTTATGACGTCACGACAATTGAGTAGATGCAGTAAGTGACACCGATCATGGTGGGGCGAGGTAGGTTGGGGGCTTTAGAAATTAACCTAATCCTTTTCATCAAATTTAGAACATGAACTTCCCTGTCACCAGTTAATCATGATTCACAATATTTTGAAAGTGGTTGATATATTTTTTAAAAAAAAACAATTTATTCTGGTCGACCCAATACTGAAGTTGATTCCAGAATAGCAAGTTCATGTCAGCCAGCTCTTGCCCATCTTCTGTTTAGTGACAATTTCAACCGTTATATCTGAACTTATAGTTATGCGTAAGTTACGATATACGCTTTCTCTTAAAAACGTCGGCCATAATTGAAATCTTTCACTTTTCACCAGGTCATGAATAAATTTAAATTTTCATCGCGCTTTTCCACTGCGCTTTCGCGCACGCAGATTCTGAGTGCTTCCGCATTTTTCAAGGCACTCCGACCACGAAGCGTAAACGAACGCAAGAAGACGTTGAAATATCATTGCCGATGCTTGGAAATGAAATGTAGCAACCACAAGAGGGGGAAAAGTTTACCTCGAGATTTGGAAATGTTTCAATTTCCGTAGGGAAATGAGTTGTTGAAACAATTATTTTGTTTGAGCTGGTTTCGTGCGATCTAAAACGCGAAGTCTGCTGCTGTTGCGGCGATCAAACCGTTCCGAGATACTATTATTATTAAGTTTATTCCAATAGAGGGTGTGTTTAATCACAAGATAGTTTAATGTAAATCTGTAATACCGATTTAGCGTGTAATATCGTTGCACTTACTTCTTCCAGAACGGTACAAAACGATTTATTCTCGCGGAAGCCTCAACAACTTTGGCCGGTGTTTCGCAAACGGTGCGCTTTGCAAATGATGGCCAGCTACATACGCCGCTAATATTGCGAAAGCGTATGTTAAAAATGTGAGGTGAAGAAACCTATTTGCATAGAGATTTAATATATATCTACGAAAAATTGAAAGAGAGGGGCCCTAAGGCAGTGGCGCCTATATGAGTAATTGTCGGGGTGGGGTGGGGGGGACCGAGAAAAATCCTTACTTCCTTCAAGGCTGTCAAACGGTTTAGTACAATATACTGAAATACTAAAACAAAAAATAATTGATACTGCTTAATAATTAGTAATGAGCTAAAAAAGTACCTTATTTTAAAATGTGACTGTAAAACTTTTGAAAGTAAATGCATAGCAGAATTGTGAAAATCAACATATAAACAATGTCGAAGGGGGATCAAGACATATAGGCGCCTATGATCTAGGGTCACCATTATTATCAGTTCAAAGCATATTAATACATTAGCTTTAATTTTACACATGATGTGCTGCAGAATATTTTAGTGTGCTTTTCAGAGGGTCCCAAAGTTTGAGAATTTTTTGGTCTAGTACGTTATGTTCGTGGGGGTTGTATCACCGTAGAGAAGTGTTTCTCAAACGATGCTCTTGCGCCATAAAAAAGATGATCTTGCGCCATAAAAAATATGCTCTTGCGCCATAAAAAAGCCAAACAACCAACCAACCAATCAAACTTCGATCGTTTATAGACCTGTAGTATATGATTGTGTATAACAATAGGTTATAGGCGTACGCATAAAGTTCGTAAGGGGGTTATAGGCTCAATGGGGGGTTACAGAGCTACAACTCGCATATTCCTATGTTAAATATACAAAATTTCATTGCAATGGGGGGGTCACAACTCCCATCAACACCCCCTGCGTACGCCAATGCAATTGGTGCTAATCGTATCGCAATCGATTTCCCTGCTGTGGCGCTAAAAACGTGTGCCAACTGTATTATAGTCGCGCAAGCGCGTCTTGGCAAGTTTATATGTTCGTAAGTTGAGTTTATATCAAATCTTGGCAAGCTTAAATGTTTATAATTTAAGTTTATATCAAATCTTAGCAAGTTAAAATGTTTGTAATTTGAGTTTATATCAAATTTTGGCAAGTTTAAATATTTGTAATTTGAGTTTGTATCAAATCTTGACAAGTTTAAATGTTTGTAATTTGAGTTTATATCCAATCTTAGCAAGTTTAAATGTTTGTAATTTGAGTTTGTATCTGTTACCGGCCAAACCTGATTTTAGGCCAAACTAGATTGGACTAGGCTAAACTAGTTTATTTTATGTGCGTTAGGGCAAACTAGTTTGCCCTAGGCCAATCTAGTTTGTCCTAAAGAACATAAGATAAACTAGTTTGGCCTGCTATGCACTGGTCTGAACTAGTTTATCCTAGGCCAATGTAATTTGGCGTAATTTTATTGATTCAAACGACCGTCCCGGCGCCAATTTTAAAAGTAAAGTAAGCAAATTTTAAGCAAATAGTAATTTTAAATAAACTTCATTAACTTTTCGAAAGCTACCGTTATTTGCCAATGGTCTTACACGCTACTCAACAAGCATTGCCGTACCAGTACTAATGAATTGGAGTTAGATATGAACCGTAAACTACCGACGCCATATCTAGATGGGTTACAACCTGTAATAGAGTTCCCACAGACCCAAGCCCGTGGCAGGATTTCAAAAAGGAGTTGGTTGGTTGAAATTTTATGGCGCTAGGATAGTAAGGGTCGTTCTGCGGAGTTCGGTCTCAGCTCTGGTGGCGTGCGGATGTCTGTCCGGGCTGGCGGGTGTTGGTTCCAGCTCGCTTAAGACGGAGTGCTTGGGATATTCACTTTGGCCGCCGGGCGGAGTTGGATGGATGCCTGCTTCTGCTATTCTGGGACCGGACTCCGCCCTCCCTCGTAATTCGGACTTCGTCGCTAGGGCCGTGCTTGGCCTTCTGTCCATGACGGGCGTTCGTCATTGTCTTCGTCCGCTGCGATCGCTTGGGGGCCAGCTTTCGCAAACAGTGGATGATAATTTGGTATGTAATGCCTGTCCGGATTGTTCTGGTCTCGTGCGCCCTGGTTGCGGGGAATGTTTTACGCCTGTTCGCTGCCGCTCGCGGCACCTCACCCACTCAACGGTGTCCGGTGGTTTCCCGTAGGAATACCGGCCGGCCCGGGGTGTTCTTCCGCGCCATCCATCTATTTCGGCCGCTCTTCGGGGCGGACTGATCGTGGATGGCCTCCGGTCGACGTTGAATGACGACAATCATGTGAGCTGTGCGTCTCTGTACGCCTGTTTCGATCGACAATCCCCTGCAATGCTCCCTCCCCCCCAGTGTCCCTTCTCGGTCCACTGGTCGTCATTTTATGTGACAAAAGCCTGTCTGGGAATACAGCGCTGCCCCATTCGGCGGCCACCTTTCCCATTACACTTCTTGCATAATTCCCTCACTCACTAAGGGTCGTTCTGCACAATGTGAGGTTGTACATATGGTTTAAATGAATATGATTTATTTAAAGTTTTATAACACCTAACCCAATTTCTGGCAGCATAGGTGGCATTGCATTATTTGTTTATGGGTTTTACGGCGCTAGGATCAACTGTTTTCCGGGAAATCCGAAGCTCTGGCCTAGAAAACCAACCCCCGAACTGCGGTGCATTCTTTTTCGGTACAATTGGGAATCGAACCTGAGATCACCAAATGCTAGACGAACGCGTTACTATTAAACCACCGCAAAACACCACTCCTGCCCAAAGAAAAGCCATATCTCTCTCCCTGGATATTCAAAAAGGAAGGTTTTTTGTTAAAACTTGTGGGGATAGAAATTTTTTCTCATAAGGAATTTTTAATATTATTCAAATGGGTTTAATCCTCAACCCTCCCCAAAAAGACACGGCCTTGCGCGTTTAGCATTCCTGTATTTATCGCAGACCATCAGTGGTGGTGGTGAGGGGGGAGGGAGTCTGGATATCCCCCGCGGGGGAGGGGAATTGAAAAATATTTTGACTAAAACTAAGGTTACCAACTCTGGTTAATAATATTAGGGTTCACCGGTCACAATCGGTTTGAAAGCTAAATGATTTTGTTCTGTACGTCATTAATAAAACACGAAAATTGTCCGATATCAAGTTTTCCCACCCCGATATTAATTTCTTAAATTACTTTGATATTTTTGAAAATGTCACTTTAAAAATTTAACCGTCCGCCTAGAATTTTTGCTCCTAGCAGACAAGGTGTTTCGAACCGTGATGTTAAATACACATTATTTCATTGTTTTTCTTCTAAAATTTTCTGAAGATCTTACGGACCTATGGTAAACCTCCACGGACCATACTTTAGGAAGCATTTCAGTAGAAATTCATACACGCAGCAGAAATAAAGGAAGGGAAATTTAGACAATTCGGGTACATGTAAAAAGAATCCAAAATATTGAAGAATATCATGAAATTATTCGTAAAGATGTATCAAGTCAACCAGACAAACAACCTAATTTTCTTATACCGTTTCCAAGTTAAGGCGAACTGAAAGCTCTTCTTTGTGAAGAAAATGTTACACTATTGAATCGTGGATTGGAAGAGGAAGAGCCGAGATGAGATAACCCATTCAGCAATCTGTACAATTGGTGTGAAAATATAGGCAATATTTACACGGTGTTTTCGCAATAGAAGACGCTTAGAGAAACCTCCATCCATCGGTGGATAAATCATGAAAAATGATAATGATAAATCAAAGATGATGACGATGATCACAAATGTAGTTGGGCAGTGAAACAGATGATCAAATTGCAGGATGTTTCTTGTGCTTGTAGCCGCATATTACACCCATGTGGAATCTTAATAAACTCCTTGATCGACCTCCATAAATAGTTTACCATTGTTTAAAGGGAATCTGTTTATTTACCTGTTGTCCTTTTAATTTGTTTTTACATTTTACTTTTAAGCCGGTTTTTACATATACACATAACTTGTTAATAAAATCGCTAAGTTGCTGTTTCCGATGGTGGTGAGAATTTGTCAGGCCTTTAGTTACCTTTTTTGCCATCCCCATTCCCTGCATCTATATTTATGTTCTTAACAGTTATTATTTTAAGGTTTTTTGTCGCTGATATTTCTTATTTAATGTATCTTATTATGTATTATTATTATGTATATGTTATTCATGCATTTTATTATGTATATCTTATTCATGTATTTTATTATGTATATCTTATTCATGTATTTTATTATGTATATCTTATTTATGTATCTTACTATGTATTATTATTATTATGTATATCTTACTTATGTATCTTATTATGTATCTTCTGATTATTGTTTATTAAATTGCCTTCGGTTATTGCTAATGAATTTATTATACTTTTCCATATTCTGTATATATTAGATGTCTGGAAAATAAATTTGAATTTTTATTGAACTTGCAAAAATTCTGTGAATTTGACATCAGTAAGTCTTTGAAAGCAGATACCGTGAAATTACCTCAAACAAAATGAATGAAAGAAACAAGAAAATAGGTCGTAAGAACAAAAACATCTCGTTACAGATACGAATGTGAATAACGATAGTAATCGAAAAAACATTTGGCAATTGACTATATAATCATATTTAAGAATCATACACAGTTTCCACAAGGAAACGATGATGTGCTAGAATTTTTTATGACAGTAAAGGAAGCTTTAAAGAATGTTAAATATTTTTTTTCCTCTTGCATTTAAGAAGAGAGAGAGAGAGAGAGAAAGAGAGACAGGGAGGAGGACCGAAACCGTTTAAATATTTATACAGACATTTGATCTTACATTTGAACGACTATTTTTAAGCTGAAATCTTGTGAATGAGTTCGTTTATTTTTACACTTTATTTTTATTTTGTTTTTTACTTTTTTTTCTCTTTTTGGAATAAGTGAGATGACATAAAGTTTTAAAGGCGGAAATTTTTTGCCGAAACAAGCTTCCTTTCTAACCGTAATGACGGCGAACCTTCCTCTTACGCGAAATCTGATAATAAGCTCTTTCACGAGCGTTTTTTCACCGAGGATTAAAGTATGGATAGAGCAGGAAAAGAAATACTGAGGAGGGGTTAGCGACTAATTGCCATTTTGGAGTTGCAATTTTCCAACTCTTTCAACGCCTTACGCGTTTTTAGTACTAGATTTAAAGATAAAAAATGTCCAAGATTCATTTCAAAAGTTGCTAGTGGCATATGCTTCGAAATGGCGTTTACTGTGAAGAAATTGAATGGACATTTCCTAAGCTTGTGCATTGAAGAAGCTAAGGAGATGTTATTAAATAAAATAATGAAATGTTATCAAATGAGATAAGGAAATGGTATTAAATGAGATAATGAAATGTTATTAAACGAGATAATGAAATGATATCAAATAAGCCAATGAAATGTGCAAAAACAGGATAATAAAATGTGACAATACAAGGTAATTGAATAAAATGATTGAATATTATTATATGAGATAATTGAATGTTATTAAATAAGCCAAGAAAACGTTATTAAATGAGCTAAGGAAATGTTATTAAATAATCTAGTAAATGTTATTAAATAATCTAGTAAATGTTATTAAATAATCTAATAATTGTTATTAAATAATCTAATAAATGTTATTAAACAATTTAATAACTGTTATGAAATAATCTAATAATCGTTATTAAATTATCTAATAAATGTTATAAAATTAGCTAATAAGTTATTACATTATGCAATAGAACATTATCGCATGGTATCGAATGGTTTTATAAAATAGAATAAAAAAAATCGGACAGAATCCAATTATTGAAATTTACAATGATGCTATTATGATGATGATGATAATATTATTATGAAATGAAGATATTTATTACAAATAACTAATGGAATATTATATTGAATGATCTGACAAATCGTTATTAAATGGGATAATAAGACAGGCATTAACTTACCCGTAAAGAAAAATATCGTTGATTTTAATGTGATAATAAGATGTTATTATACGAAATAATGAAATGTCCTTATATTATTTAATATAAACGTCATTGAATGAGTGATAACAATATTATTGGATGGCAGTGAATGGTGAGACAAAACGATATTGAATAAGTTGAGATAAACTGTTATTAAATGAACTACTAAAATGGCATCGAATAATCTCGGAATCTCATCTTCCAGCATTCGTTAAAACAAATACCACGTTTACAGATCCTGCAGATGATAAAACAATACATAAAATCTAAACAAATCCCTCAGCTGACATTCAACAAACAAGGGAAATGTTGCCACTGAAAATCGGGTTACGGTCTTCGTGGCCCTTTCCTCTCGAAAGAGCCCGTCTTTCGATGAAAGAAATAAATGTCCTAATGATTTTATCACCTCCAAGCCTCAGACAAACGGCTACTGTGTTGCTCATCGCGACTCGTCGCAGACGTCAACGTTCTTTCGACACAAAGACCTCTCTTGTTGGCCTCTGTTCTGACTTTAGGGCCGCCAGTTCTCCAAGTAACCCAACGCCGTAGCCTGACCTTCCGTTCAGAATGCCTTTGAGCTCTCAGTGAGTCAAGCTTTCTCCATGTTTTCTCCTTGATGACTGTGTCTGTATACATGTCTTGGGTTTCTCAGTGAGATAGTAGCCTCTCACTAAGGTCTTTGTCCTGGAAAGAGATATTCCGAGCCCCATACCTCGTTTGCTCAGAGGTAGAGGAGTTTTAGGTAAGAAGGCAGGAGGAAAAAAAAAGTTTTCAAAGACAGCCATCATTTTCTTTATCAGTGGCGTAGGGAAGGGGGTTCTTAAACTCCCATTCACTGAATATCACAATCCATTATTTTCTCTTAGCCGCGTCACGTGATCTTTGAAGTTGGTTGAGCACCCCATAATTTTAAAATTGCTACACCACTGTTTTCTATTGCCTATCATAACGTATATACAGCATATCAAAGTCATGCACAAAGTGTGGGTTTGGATTTTTAGCCCCCCTCTCCCACTAATTGAACAATCTTTTAGCCTAAAATAAAAAATCCCTTCAGAGTGAATTTTGCTTTCCAACTAAACCCCTCCCCCTTTTTTTTTAAATGATGTACAAGGGCCATATACGTATATGTGTATTACCGTCAAAGCCAGAAACCAATTGAAACTAGAAATGTTTAATATATATATCATGGGTGCCAATATAGTGGGCAGAGGGGGGGCTCGAGGACCCCCTTAGCCGTTCAAATTTTTGATTTGCCCGGTTCTGCTATGCATTTACTTTAAAAAAATTTAGTCACATTTTAAAATAAGGTACTTTTTAACTTACTACTAATTGTCAAGCAGTATCAATTATTTTTGTAGCCTTTTGGTATCTTGTATATTCACTAAAATGTTTGACAGTCTTGAGAAGAAGATATTAATTTTTCTCAGCCCCAAGTACTCATATAGGCGCCCATGATATATATAACATAAGGGCCCCTGTCGGGCTCTAAATTCTCAAGACCGGGCCTACTTGACCTGTATGTAAATCCGGCCCTGTAGCTAATATAATCGCAATTACAAATACTAATCAACGTTTTAATTGTTTGTTTGTTTGGATTTTTTATGGCGCAAGAGCATCTGGGCTATACTGCGCCAAGCAACGTTTTTAGGATTGGAGCAACTTTGAGAGACTTTTATCCAACGGTGGATAGACAATTGTCAGATATGATAATAGGGGCATGAATAGTAGAAGGAGGAGGAGGATTGTGCAAGGGTTTCATTGGGAAGGGTGGCCGCCGGAGGCGGCGCTGTAATCCCAGACAGGACGCTTGAACAGCGTAATCAGCCGCCGACTGAATAGTAGAACATTCATTAGAATGATAAGACCCAACCAATCAGATTCTGTCGTTACTACAAGCAAGTGACGTCAGAAACCATTTTTACTCCATCAGTAACCATCCTTTCGATTTTTTTTTTAATTAACGAAATCAAAGATATTAATTAATATTGTCATAAACATATGAAATATAAACATGCACATAATCACAGTTAACTATTTAATTATGGAAGAAACGTTGAAAGCTATTTTAGAAGCGTGAATATTCTTTTCCCCGAATGTAAACAAATACTGACGTGGTACGCTCATCAATACAGTGGCGTCTTCACCGTTGGACCAAAGGGTCTCCGGCCCAAACAGGGCCCCAACTGGGAATTCGTTTATCACTATATATTACATTTTTCTTATTGCAAAACTTGGAAATTTAATAATTAATGTGAAAGGAGCCGCCAATTGCGATCGTCCGGACCCCCCCCCCCAATGTAGATACCCCAAAATATGACACCCCCAGGGGGGCCGAATGTATGAAAACATCCCTACATCAGTGTTCACGTTACGAAAAAGGAAGCTGCATGCTTCCAAAATCGCTGTCCACAATCAA
Source organism: Dysdera silvatica (assembly GCA_006491805.2). Taxonomy (NCBI): domain Eukaryota; kingdom Metazoa; phylum Arthropoda; class Arachnida; order Araneae; family Dysderidae; genus Dysdera; species Dysdera silvatica. The sequence goes on from QLNU02014176.1 coordinate 71,798,706, forward strand.
TCTATTTCCCAATAGTTAACAGGTAAAAATATTTAATTAAATATTCAACTTCAGTTATATATGTATTTTTAAATTTTATGCCCTCTAGGCGCTGTGTGTCGTACATTCAAGTATCATATGCGTTTCCTATCAAGTGGTCACCAATGGCGTAAAAGATGGGGGGGTCTTAGGGAGCTCAAGCCCCCCTATAGGATATCGAGGAACATTTGTCTCTTAAATACCAAATCACGTGACCTTTTTTGAGATTAATTTTGGCCTCCACCCCCTAGTTTCTAAATTACTACACCCCAAATTTTTAAAGCACCCCCCCCCCCTAGCGGAAAAGTGGTATATATCCTATCAAATAATGTTTATGATGTAATAACATATGGCTTTCCAGTTCTTAAACAGCTATTAGAAAGGGTAACTGTTAACCATAGAAGACCCTGCCAGTTTCAAAGACCATTTTCAAAATTAATATTTATAATTTTAGATTATTTTTTTTTTCCATCTAATTTTGTCAAAACGTGACGAAAGTTGGTCTATTTCTGCAGATGAGAGAACCAATGGTAAAACCTTGACGAATATTTTTTAAAGTTCAGTCACTTTTATAAGGAGGAAGAAGAAGAAGACGAGGAGGAGAAACGGTGCTTCGGAATCGTAAATATTGTGGTGCACGTCAAATTCCGCAAGTAAGACCAAAATAACGCCAAGTGTGCAAGGAAGGAAATTTATTGGCGACAACTGTTGGCTTTTAGGCGCCTATTTGCCCCCTTACCCCCGGGAGACCCCATAGATACTTAGACACCCGATCCCTCGTATTTTTCGCCATGCCTTCACGCTTTCCATTTCCATTTCATGGATTTTGTTCTCATTCCATGATACATACAATAGGCAGCACTTTTCCATTAATCAGTAATGGACAGTTTGCATTCCATTCTTTTATTTGCTTACGGTTGAGTGGGCTTACCTCGAATAAATATTAAGCAGCCAAATTGTTGGAGATTTAAATGATAAGCTGGGTACCGGGTACAAACAGGAGTTGTTATCTATTGCGCCGACGCGAAACTGACGAAACGAAAAATAAAAGAAGAGAGAAATCGACAAAGAGGCTCTTTTCTCGTCCGCTCGTATTGAGTTACAAAACTAGCAAAGAAAAAGCGGACGTCTTCGCCTCCCAGCAATCCATCGAAGCCATTTTTGTCAGCCTTAGAAAAGCGGAGAAATTTTCAAATCTGTTTTTAATGAACAGACGACTGGCGTACGCAGGGGTGATGGCGTTGGAACCCCATTGCAACGAAATTTTGAACATATATATACAATATGTACATATGATTATATGGAGTTACAGCTCTGCAACCCCGCTTCTGAACTTTCTGCGTACGCCTATGGAACGAACGTCACTGCAATAGCGCAGATATGTAAGGATATGCATATATTGAATTTTAAACAAAAATATTAATAAGTATTAAGCATAAAATTATACAAACAAGTAAAGAAAACCGCCTATGTTCGATATTTAAATTTAGCGGGTTTCAAATAACATTAATTCGCAACTCTCTAATCCGCAACTCTCTAGTCCGCAACTCTCTAATCCGCAACTCTCTAATTCACAACTCTCTAATTCTCAAGTAACTCGGTAGGTTTTCAACGTTAACAATAGCCATCATTATTGCATTTATGGAAGACCTTTACCTTACCCTTTTTATTGCGGACGGACAGGCAGACAGGCAGGCAGGCAGACCAAAAGCAATAGAGGGTTCAAACCCGTTAGGAAATGTTCAAATATTACATAAGCACTTTAGGGGAGGGGGGATTGCCGTTGGTCTTATTTCCTCCTATGCCAGCCAATGTTAATTTTTGCTTGTTGAATGGCCAGCTATTGCTGCGTAATACTTGAATGCTTCCTTAATAATGTTTTAGAATATGATATGTATATATATGTCATATATTCATGGGCTACCATATGTAATCTTGTGGGGTTAAGAAAAAAATTACCTCTCTCTATGTACAAGATACTAAAATGCTACAAAAATAATTGATACTGCTTGACAATTAGTAATGAGCTAAAAAGTAACTTGTTTTAAAATATGAAAGTTCTATCAAAAATGTACATAATTTTTTTTCTGTTCTGTTCATTATATTTTTTATAAAGCTATAAAAACATGAACAAATGTTTTAACTGATTAAAAAAATTGGCATTTTGTGTATGAAACAATATTACATTTAAAATTAATTGAAAGTTTGCGGCATTTTGTTTTTGAAAACGCATTAATTACAACTTATCTGTACAATTAAATTTATAATCATAGTTTAAAACATTGTAGAAATAAGGTAGAAGGCTTAGAACATTGTGATGAAAAATTTTAATTCCACCACCATAATATCTAGTACTTTTCATAAAAAGCAAACTCCAGATTTCGTTTGTTTTTAAAAAATGAGTCTATAGCCAGTTTTGCCAAATTCATCTCTTTCTATAAACACTTAATAAGCACAAACTTGAAAGACGATCTGGACTCATTGTGCTCCTCGGCCATGTTTTCATTCCCCTAAGGGTGCTAAATGATCTTTCCACAGTGCATGTTGTTGGTGAAATTGTCATATAATTCAGTAGAGCCCTTTTAACTACAGAAAAAAAATGAATTTTCGGAGAGGAGAACACTTAGCCGAACTTTTTCACCACAGTCTTTGTTTTTCCAAAAATCATACTAAGTTCTGGCTTCTGCTTCCAGATTTTCAATATCATAAAACTGGGACAATTCTTTTACAACTCTGATAAAAACATCTTTTTTCATATTTTTCATTAGGTTGGGACAAATTAAAGTTACTTCGAATGATATCTCATTGAGATCGGCAAACCTTGATTCAAGCGACATAATTAGGGAATCTAAGTAAGTAATAATAAAGCTGATTTATAGTAAGCAAGTGAGTGGAGTGGAACAATCTATGTTCGAACAGCAAGTTTGTCTTGTAGACGTTCTAGGAACTTTGACCTCAGTTTCCAAAAAATCACATACATCTTTTACTTCCATGAAAATTTCAGTAAATTCTTCTTTTGATTCCACCCTGTGATTGCGAAAAACCTCCAGAAGTTTCTTCTTTATGTGTCGACGTACAGAATGCAAGTCAAGATCTATAGACTGTAATTTATTCACAACTGGCTCCAGATAGGATGAATATTTGGATATGATTTTGAGACATACGATAAACACTACAGATGATGTTGCAGTGTCTAACTAGAAATCTTGTGAGCGTGTTTCTGGTTTGGCCTCATCAGCAATAGAAAGACGGTTAAGAGCTTCCTTGATGGTTACAAAATGTTTAGCAAAATATCGTATGGACTTGTATTTTTTAGTCCATCTTGTTTCACAAAGACCAGGAATTTTTGGAACTTTCTTCATTCTGAGAGTGCTCTCCCAAAAAAATTTGATCACTTGCTTTATTGTTCCGATTGTGTTTCTGATTTCTGGCACATGATTGCGATTGTTAACCACTAGGTTCAATTGATGGGATGCGCAATGAAAATATACAGCTTTTGGATATTTTTCTCTGATCTGTTTTTGAACACCAGCAACTTTACCAGCCATCGTGGAGCATCTGCCAAACTCTAAGACAATTAGTTTGGTCATTTCTAGTCCTAGCTGTCTCATGAATTGCAAAATAGCATCCGGTACACTTTCTGAAACTAATTTTCTACTATAATAATCAAATATAGGCCTAAATCATAACGTACAGCAAAAATTTCACAGCTAAAGAGGAGTGTCTTTATCATTACTGGATGGTTTGCTCAACTATTCTTTCTGCTGAAGTTGAGAGACCACTAAATGAATTTTCTGTTCCTTTTGAAGGCACTAAAAATTGTTCCAAACCAATCCCGCACGGAGATAATTCTCTTGTAGATTGCTGTTGCACTAGTTTCCCCTTTTTAACGATTTTCCCACTGGTCTGATCAAAAATCTTCCCTATGTCCATTATCAAAAAGAGTTACAGCATTAAAATAATAATCCACAGTTCTATATCCACGGCTGCGAATCAGTTCAATACTTAATAGAATGAAAAATAATAATGCGCACTTAACTATAAAACAGTAACAAAGTCAATAGCAAAACTAAGGAATCGTAAAATCAACTTACTCGGACTTACAATGCTTCGCTGTTTAAAGCAAAAATAAAATTCCACAGAAATCGACAAGAGCGGAGGACATTCCAGTCGTTTGGAAAGCTCTACAGAAACTACTGTTTAGAACATACTAATGGTCAATCCTATCATCGCGTCAAAACAACAAACACAGCTTGTGGGCGCCTAAATTCACGCATGCGTACGCACCCCTCTCCTGCTACTAAAAGCATTACTGTTTCATTGGTTCATAATAAGATGTGTTGAAACTCTCATCTAAAATTCATTGCTGTACTTTTGAAAGTAACTGCATAGCAAAATCGGGAAAATCAAATTTTTAACCAACGGCTAGTGGGGGGCTGTAGCCCCTGCTCCCTTATGGGCGCCCATGCATATATTATATAATAGAAATAATCAAAAATGCAGCTTGCTAACATCATAATATTCATGAATCCATTGCATTCATAAATGAAATATATAATACAGTGGACTCTCGATTTTACGAACTCTTAGGAGTCCCAAAAAGTTGGTAAAATCAAATGTTCTTAAATGGGAATTAGTGTCAATTCTATGGGCTAGCTCTCGGGACTGGCGGAATAGTTCGTAAATTAGAGGTTCCTAAAAGCGCAACTCCACTATATTAATAAAAGTACATTTATTTTTGTTTGTTAGTGAGTTTTACGAAGAAAGGACAGCTAGGGCCATACTGTTTGTTTGTTTTGTGGTTTTACGGCTCAAAGACTACAATGGTCATGCTGCGCCGGGACCTACTGTTTTCCGAGGAATCCGAACCTCTTAAGGCCTAGGGAACCAAACCCCGGACTACAGTGAGCAGTGCGATCTTTATGAGATCTCTGAGTAAGCGTTCTTTGCACTGCTGGGAGTCGAACCCGGATTAGCGGCGCACTAGGAGAACGCGTTACCACACTGCGCCACCGCAGGGCAGGGCCATACTGATTATCGGGACTTGTAACTTCTGAGGAATCTGAACCTCTCATGGGCTAGAGAATAAACCCTCAGACTACAATAAGCAATTACTTGGCGTCTTTTTTTTTTTTTCACCATTGGGACTTGAACTCGGGATAACAGTGCGTTAGGCGAACGTGTTATCACTGCATCAAAGTACAATTAACATGACCTAATAGTGACATAAGACAAATTATTCATAAAAATATTCTTCGTACAAAATTAAATTTAATTTTAATTAGCATGTACATAGTAATTAAAAAATACAAAATGGTTCTTAAATTTTGAATAAGTTAATCACATTTTTTTTCGAACTCGCTTGTTCTTCTTTTTTCTTAAGTATTTTTTAATGAAAACTGAACTGTCAAAACCTTCCCTAACTCTGGATTAATTTAGGTTTTTCCTTCTTCTTGGCTGATTGAAAAAACATGTTTATTTCAATTTACTTCCTGCTTACTTCAGCTTGTTTTTAGCTAAAATTAAATTCGATGAGCACCATGCTTAACAGAATTAGAAATCAATATACGATGCATGTAATATTATACATTGCTGGCGAAAAGTATAAAGAAGGATTTAACTTACTTCGGATTCTCTTAATTCAATATTTTGCAATGTTTTATTGGCTTTACGTCCATTTACATGTATCCTTCTTCTTCTTCTTATTGGGTCATACATGTATTATGTTATTCTATGTTATCTATGTTATCTATGTACATTATGTTATCTATGTGTATGTACCTGTTGGTTATTAATATATCATCAATGTATTGTGTCATGTATCTATCTGTATGTGCCGTTTTGTCATTCTTGGTAATGAGAGCTTCGTCAGGGACATGTGTGCCATAATTCTCATCACCACCTTGGCATCGTTATCACTGTGCCATTATTTGTATTATATTTTCTTTTTTTACTTGAATAATGCCAAGAAAATAAATGGAATCGAATTAAATTGACACTTTAAATCCATTCAAACCGTTCAGTTTTATAAATGAGTCATTAACCACTCGTGTGTATGCGTGTGTGTGTGTGTGTTTGTGCATTATTTATTTTTTAAGATAGTTTGATACACTTAATGTTGTGATTAGATTCCTCTATCCTTCTCATCACCACCACCGTTTCGTTGGCATCGCATTTTCATTCACACAAAGGCCATTGAAACAAATTTACTTTTCGTCAATCAGCCTAAAAGAATAATTCGTTTTGCCAATGTTTTCACTTCATCAACTATCTTGTAAGTTAGCAATCTATCGGCTATCTCAAGGACCAAGCACCTATCAGCTATTTAACAGATCGTGCCACTTATCGGCTGTTTGATAGATAGCCAACAGCATAATGGTTGCTTGCTCATGGAATCCAAAACTTAAATTGCTGAATTGCCAATTTCTTCTCTTCTGTTCATAGGCGTACGCAGAAAGTTCACAAGGGTGTGTGTTATAGGCTAAATGGCGGATTACAGTGTTACAACTCACATATTCCTATGTTAAATATACAAAATTTCATTGCAATGTGGGGGTTACAACCCCCATCAACACCCCTCTGCGTACGCCACTGCTTCTGTTAAACGTATTTCAACGTGAAATAATAATTAGGAAAAACATGCTAGTGGTCACGTTGCGGAAACTGACGAAAAGAAAATGATGGGACAATAAGAATAAAAATAGTGAAAGTAACAAAAATAAAATAAAATTAATAAGATGAATCTAAGAAAAAATATTCGAGACAAAAGTTAAGAAGTTAGTGAGGCATTGGAAAGAGATACAGGATAATATGAAGGAAAAAGTAAGTGGAGAGCATTTATGAAGGGAAAAGAAATAAAAAAGAGGTGAAACTTACAACATGGAATAAATGTCATCGTCATTTCGCAAACTATTTTTTTTTAGATGAAATTTTTCTCTCTGTTATATTAAATACCACATTTATAATAATGTATTTAAAAACTACCACGCCTTTCTCGAGAGCTCAATTAAATCTTAGTAGAAATTGCTAATTTAGCAATCATTTTACAAAATTAAGGATTTTCAAGTATTACGTAAGCAATATTTTGGCCATTTTACCCCCCCTTTGGTAAGCAAAAATTAACATTGGCTAACATAGGAAAATAAGCACAACAGCAACCACTCTAAAAGGTAGTTAAAAAACTTGCTTGAACTCTCCCTTGAAATCAAAACACTGAAATTACACTACAGCCAGAATTTAGTTCACATACAGTCGAATAAAGTTTCGCGGAATTTCGGGGTACGTAAGCAATTTGCAAAACTGTAGTAAAATTTTTAATATTTATAGTGGGTTTCAGTATCTAGGCATATTGTAAGAAAGGGGTTCCGAAGAACTAAAGGTTTGAGAACTGCTGCTTTATACCCTGTCTCTAATAGCGCAATCATTCTGCAATTACTAAATTCATCTCGCTACAATACTTCCTCGGACAATTTTCTCCTTATTTCAATGGGAGAAGTACATATTTTGCTGGGTAACTTTTTATAAAAAATCATTTTGCAGAAAATTAAAGAGCCACGAACAATTAATTATAAAAAAAAGTAAAATTTTTTAGGCATCATCCGAAGGAGACTCCACAATCGAAATTGATGTAAACATTGAAAGTCGAAAACGAAAATTCCTTAAAAAAAATGATTTATAAAGACAATTTTTTCTCACATAAACATTCGACATTATTAGAAAATGATTGTTAATGCTTATATAAGCGAATTTTTTATTCTAAATCTGTTTTTTATGAATAAGTGTAATGTGGCGTTAAAGAAACTAATGTATTTGATATCCAATGGGGGGCCGTTCATCCCCGTTTAATACGTTTAATACGCCGATGAACAAGAATGGTTAATTAGTAAGACAAAATTTCCAGAACAAAGGAAAATATATGTTGCGCAACAAATAGCTTATAGAACCATAATAATGCAAAATGGCGGAGTCATTTTTTGTGAGATGCACTTTAATATTTTAGTTTTAGATTTAAAAAATATTATTTTTAACTAAATTTTTAGCTAGAATGTTCACGTACAACTTTAAATCAATAATACAGGAAATTGTATCTCTACCGATAATGCCTATAACGATAAATCTCTCCATATCGATAATGTCTGAAATGATAAATCTGTCTATATCGATATTTCCCGCGGTCTCGAGAGATATAGAGAGTGTACTAGGCTCAACCTTGTCTAGAGGACATCCTTCTCAGATCCATGGAATATCGTTTTTGACAGACATTGTCTATTCGTACGGAAATTAATTTTGGATATTTCACGTATTTTAGATTCCAAGCAGATATTTTTGCCCCATCGGAGAGGAAAAAGAAAAAAAAGAAAGAAAGAAGAGAGAGAGAAAGAAGAGAGAGAGAAAGAAGAGAGAGAGAGAGAAGAGAGAGAGAAAGAAGAGAGAGAAAAGGAATAGAGAAAGAAGAAGAGAAAAGGAATAGAGAAAGAAGAGAGAGAGAAAGAGATAGGAAGAGAGAAAAAGAAAGCGGAGAAGCGACAGGAAGCGAAAAGAAATAGAGAAGAAGAAGTAGAAGAAGAGAGGGAAGAGATGGAAGAGATGGAAGAGAGGAGAGAAGAGAAGAGAAAAACTAACCACATCTCAATGTGTTGGCTTAAATTCATCCTGATTGCATAATCAAGTTTCCCACACTTAGTTTTTTATGATTACAAAATATATAAATTCTAGTTTAAATTTAAAAACGTGAATATACCAGAAATTGATTTCTTTCTTCCCAACTTCCGATCTTTAATTTGGGTGGTTCTCTCTTCGACACTATATCCTTAATTTTCAGAATAAAAATTTATTTGGTTATATTTTTAGGGCGCAAGGACATGAAAGGCCATGCTGCGCCAGGACCTACAGTTTTCTGAGGAATCTGAACCTGTATTATTACAGAAACCAAAATCCGGACTACATTGGGCAGAAACACCGCGTGCGTTCTACAATACCATTAAGAGCCGGTCCGTAGCTAGGGGGTGGCGAGGAAGGCCCAAACCAGGGACGCATGCAAGGGGGTCGTAAAATCGGCTGAAGAAACTCACATGGGAATGTATGCCCGTGACTAATGGCGCAATCTGGACGGTTCTGCCAGAGGCACAAGGTCATCTAGCTACGGTCCTGATTAAAAGCCAAACCCTGGTTAATGGTAGAATAAACGAATGTGTTATCGACGACACCGTGGTCCTATGTTTTTCCGAGGGATACGGATCTCTAAACCTAGGGCAGATGTCGGCAGCTCATGACACGCGGCGTACTTTTGGATGGTGGCACACGCAGTGATTTTAAAGTAAAACTTATTGTAAAGAATCTGACCTTGACTAAAAATTATTATTAATAATAATACTCCCATTATATTATAAATATATTATAAATATATTATTATATATTATAAATATATTATATTATATATTATAAATATATATTATATTATATATTATAAATATATTATACATATTATAAATATATTATATTATATATTATAAATATATTATATTATATATTATAAATATATTATATTATATATTATAAATATATTATATAATATAAATATATTATATATTGCAATATATATTATAAATATATTATATATTATTATATAATATATTATTATAAATAGTATATTATAAATAAACTAATTATTAATTTTTTATTCTCTTTGGAATTACTTATTAATAATTTTTATTCTCTTAAATTAATTATTAATTTTTATTCTCTTAAATTAATTATAAAATTTTATTCTCTTGATTTACTGATTATTAATTTTTATTCTCTTGAATTACTAATCGTTAATTTTTATTCCCTTATTAATTTTTATTTTCTCAAATTAATAATTATTAATTTCTATTCTCTTCAATTACTAATTATAAATTTTTATTCTCTTGTTACTAATAACAAAATAATTTTACAGTCCCGTGGAGTTCTTAACAACGAGAAGTTACTGTATTGAATATTTTTGGTCTTAAGACAGGTTTAGATTAACTACTCAAAATTAATTAATTAGAAATTAGCTTAAAGACAAAATTAGTTAATTAAAAGTTAGCTTGGAAACAAAACTAGTTAGTTAAAAATTAGCTCTAAGGCTCATAATTATAAGATCATGGTATGGCTTCGGGTTTGACTTTCAGAAGGCAAAAAATAGGCCTTAATTTCATTCAACAGTGATCAAAATAAGCGGTCAGGACGGCCAATTGAATCCATGACCAATAAAATGCAAAGCCTATTAAAAAAAATCCTAAATTATATTCCAAATTCAGTGGCGCAGCAGTTCTTCAACTGTGGTCCGCGGAACACTGAGGGGTACGCGAGCCCCTCCCAATATTCCACAAAGATTTAGAAAAGTACTAAGAAAAGAGCATTTGCTCTTTAATGCTAAGAATAAATTATGAGGGGACGAAAAATTCTTTCCTTAAATAGTGAAAATCAGTGATGAAACACTAGAAATAAATATGTATGATGCAAATTCCGGGCTTTAAACTTTGAGTTAATTCTTGGGGGTCCGCGAGGGTGAGTGATCTCTGAAGGGGGTCCGCTGTCTAGAAAAGTTAAAGAGCCGCTGCCGTAGCGAATGCAGTATAATGTAAAAAACATTAGATTTTGAAAGCACACTCCACCTGTCCCTAATCCTCAAAAAACAGACTTCCAATACCTTACCCACAAGGCAAGAAAACCGAGTAAAAGGTGTAGGAAAACTTTATATAGAAATTGCAGACCTTTCGACTACTGTAAGACTGAACTTTGCTGGAACCTTCTGTCTATAGAAGAATGCTGGAAACACATAGAGCAAAGTAGGGCGCCCACGGGACGTTTATCGATTGGGGGAATACATAAGAGGTCAGGTAATCGATCAGACTTGACGAATCAAATATTAGAGGCGGGCACTGGTTTGTTCTTTTTTTTTAGCAGCACGATTCGCAATTCTTCATTTCGTTCTGGGCGTGGTCTCTCCAGTTGATTCCCAAGGTACGCGATGAAACTGTTAACATGCCCGGTTTGAAAAGTTATTGTGGAATACTATTTTGGCAAGATCTGGACGATACGTCTGTCTGTGTACCCCGGTTCCTGACATCGAGTGTTAGAACCGCAAAGATTGTAATACAGCGTCCACAAGCGATAATTCCGTGGTTCCACCTCCCCTCCGCCTTTTGCCAATACCCGTATTACAATCAATTGTTATTATACCCGTATTCCAATCAATTATACGAACAAATATAATGATAAAACTACGGTGACTCATTAATACAACTAAAAAATAACTGCATTAAAATAGGGAGAATTGATATTAATATAAAATTATGCGTTTATAAAAAAAAATTCTTTTATGTTCTTTGCCTTATCAGCTTAAAGTTATATATATATATAATTGCGACATTTCAAATTATTAAGGGAACTTGGCCCAAAAGGGCCCATATACTACTCATATCTAATTATGAAAAAATGATGTAGTTTTTAAAATAATTATCTATTTTGGAGGTACTTTTGAATGAATGAATGAATGAATGAAACAGACAGACAGAGAGGGGATAGTGAACCAAAAAGTTCTAACACTCTGGAAAGAAATTACGAAATGCACAGAAATTTTAAAACTATTGAAATTTTACATCAATGCGCATTCGACATCAGCTGCTACTTCCCGTATTTATTTTCAATTTGCAATAAATTTGACATAAATTTGTGTTGTGTTACAAAGGCATTTTAACATTCTGGATTGTCCGTTTCAATCAGACATGTAAAAATTCATGTCTTTTCGGTAATGTTACTTTCAAAATTTACCTCAACACCATCCTGTTTTTTTCCCCCTGGCATTCTAACAGTTATGAAGAAATCGTGGAAAAGATTGGATAGTAATGTATTAATCACATCAGTTGTTTCGCTGGTCACACTGCAACAGTTAAAATAGAATTGTCAAATCCTTAGCAGTGGCCCAGAAAGCGGGGTACGCAAACAGTAGCATAGTAATACAAAAATTATGGGAGAGAAGAGGCTTAAGTAGCTTTCAAGACGATCATATGATGCGAGCTTAGGAAAAATAATGTGTTTAAATAGCCAATAGGTGGCTTTAGTCTGTAAGTTCCTCTTTTCTACATCACTGTATCCATGGGACTTGAGTCTCTTCGAATGGCAAAGCACATTTCTCCCTCTCTCTCTCTCTCTCTTTCTGCCGAATCGTATGCATAATCTTTTTTAAAGCTCCTTAGATCCAATAATTTTTGAGAGTTTCTACGCCCCTGATTCAACCAATGGCCAACGTCTCCTTGTGTTTAAATCTCATAAGTCAACTCCCTTTGAAATATTCTAAGCATCCGACGCATTCCAAAAAACTTGAATGAAAAGGTTTACTGATCTGCCCATCCATTTTCTATTTCTCCAGCAGTAAATAGTCATTCCAAAAATAAACTTCTCAATGCGTCGTAAATGCTCAGCAGTTGGTACGGATTCTGCTTGTCATAATATCAGCCAGCATGCCGGGAAGTGGGATATAGATGGTTCGCAGGCGATAGAACAGCAATCATCTCGGGCACCTTGGGCGTTTGGCTCAAGTGAGAAATGGATATCCATCAAAAAAGAGGGCCACGTCGATAGGGAACCGAACCAGGTGGACGCGTCCCTGGTGAAAAATGAGGCGTTCGTGACTCCTGGAGTCATTTGCATCGCCTGGGTGTGGTCGTCTCTGGTCTGTGGAGTTATACGTACTCACTTACACCATGAACTGGCAAGAATTTGCGGCTAAAATGTCTTTACACCAATTCGAACGGAAACATAAATCACAGGGACGGTTAAAGCCCTCGCCTTTAGGATCGTTTAGATCGTTTGCGGCCCCCCCTCCCTCCTGCTCTGACTATTTTATTATTTAGGCTGGTGCTTTAGTAAATATATACTACACCGTATGACCGACAAGTTCGATCTTCTTGTACGATCTCGTTCCATTGGATTCTTTGGCAGTTAGAAGATTCATTTGTTACCTCCTGAAATTCACCATTTTGAAACTGACATCCGAACTTATTTGCTCGCAACTCTGAAGCTTTCGATCATTTTCATTATTGTGTTGTCCATGACGTAATTGAAATGGACTCAAGAATAAAGCATCATTTAAAAAAGAAAAACATATATACATATATATATGTATATATATAATTTTAGTCTGAGAATTTACAAAGCATGTTTTACATTTAGAGTAGGAATTTTTTTTTAAAAAAGGTAAGCGAATAAAATTTAAAAACAGTGCTAGCTATAAATATTAAAAACGATAATTTTATTTATAATTTTCATATTTATAATATTTACATATGGAAATTAATAGAAAAAAGATTGGTTGGTCGGATTTTACTGCGCAAGGACAACTAGGATCAATTGCTGCGCCAAGCATTGTGAAACCGTAATATACAGGTTTTCAATCAATAGAGTTTACATATTATTAAAATAATTATATTTAAAATATATTTTTATAATCATTCAAAGCAGTTTTATATAAGAGTTTATTTAAATAATATTTATATATAGAAATTTATATCCATTAATACAACATTTGTGCATTTATTCATACAAAAAAATATACAGGGTGTTCGGTTACCGCGTGTACAGAGTTTAAGGGGTGGTAGGGTATACCAAAATAAGTAACATGTGTTTTTTCTTTTTTTCGGAAGAGGTTTTGTTACCGAGTTACGACCCAAAAATCGTTTGGTGGATGGAAATTGGAAATGTTGATGCTACTACCAATCTGTACATGTGGGCTGTATTTTTCCGAATATGTGTTCTACCATACTGAATATTAAAGAAAATGTCCTTTTTTATTCGTTTTCTAGTAGCGAAGAAAAAAGTTGAGAAAACAGACATGGTTTATGTAGGATAAAGCATCAGCATAATTCAGTCGATAAACAACGGTCTCCATAAGATGTATGCATCCAGTCTGATGGAGAAATCGACGGAAACGAATAAAAAAAAATACATTTTCTTTAGTATTCAGTCTGGTAGAACACATATTCAAAAAAGTACAGCCCACATGTACAGATTGGCGCCAGCATTAAAATTTCCCGTTTCCATCCACCAAACGAGTTTTGGGTCTCACATCCTGTATATGATATATACACAGCGTGACAAAGAATTTTTAAGACTGGCGCTAGATGTCAGTGCACAATGGCTCGATCGGCGTAATCGCGCATGCGTGATAAACCTTGATCGTCTGCTAGAACACTGCCAAAAGTTGGACGGATTTTCTAAACTAACTCAAACTATACGGCCATTTATTACAGAAGTAAAATTCTTTCATGTTGAATTATTGAGGTGGAACACAGGGGTGTAATTAAATTTAATACAAAACTTGGTAAAAGCGCCTTGGAAACGTACCAATTGATGAAATAAGTTTACGGTGAGTTTCACTTAAGTGGATCAAATGTTTTTCTATGGTACAAACGTTTTTTGGACGGAAGAGATACGCTAGAAGATGATAAGCATACTGGAAGACCAAGTTCATCCAGGACACCTGAAATTATTGAAAAAGTGCATGATTTCATGGTAAGCGATCGCTGTGCGTCACTAAGAATGATGGCAGAGTTTTTAAACATCAACAAAGAAACGATTCGAACCATCCTGCATGAAGGTTTGGCCAAAACAAAAGTATATGCTAAATTTGTTCCACACACTTTAACCAACGAACAAAAAGCAAGGAGAAGTGCACATTGCAGATATCATTTCAGCCGCTGAAAATGATCCAAACTTCTTAAAAACCAATGTTACAGGCGATGAAACATGGTGTTTTCAGTTTGATCCTGAAGCAAACGTTAAAGTGCGGAATGGAAGGCAAAAAATTCACCACTAACCAAAAAAACAATAAAAGTTCCATCAAAAATCAAACCAACGCTCATTACATTCTTCGATGGTCAGGGTATTATCCATAAAGAATTTGTTCCAACTGGACAAACAATTACTAGTGAGTATTACTTAAATGCTTTGAAGCGTTTGATGGGCAGAATTCGTCCCATTCGTTCAGAATATCGGGATGAAGGCAGTTGGTGTTTATTGCATGATAATGCACCCAGTCGCACTTCGCTGATGGTTCGCCGATTTTTGGCAAAAAATGAAGTCTGTGTGTTGAATCATCCACCATATTCGCCTGATTTAGCACCCTGCGACTTCTCTTTATTCCCAAAACTTAAAATGAAGTTAAAAGTTTGTTATTTGATGATATTTCAACCATACAAACAGTTTCTACGCATGCTTTGGAGTCGATTCCGCAAAATGAACTAAAACAGGCATTCGATTCATTATTAAATCGTTGTAACAAGTGTATTGAAGCCAGAGGGTCTTACTTTGAATAAAAAAACAAAAGAAAAAACCATAATTTCTTGTTTCAATTTCATTTTACAGACTCAGTCTTAAAAATTCTTTGCCACACTGTGTATGTATATAATAAGAAATTTATATTTTTATTCAAAAAAATATAAATCCAAAGAAAAAGGCTTACATGGGAAAGAGAGGATTTAGTTTCAAGGATAATTTAAAGCTTCTAAATTTTCCTTTCTACCTTAAAAGCTCTATGAAAAATTATTATTTTTATTGATTAACCACATAAAAAAATTCAAAAAGGAAGATCGTATTTCTATGCCATTCGAAGCTTGTGTGCGTCACTAAATTTAATATAGCTTTATAAAGAAGGAGGAAGTTCATGAAAAACCCTCTTAGACATACTTCAAAAGGTTATTCTATTAACGTCTTTACTTTGCCTCAGTAATTAGATATAATAATGTGAGATTATATCAAGGAACAAGAAAATCAATGTAAAGGTGCTTTTATGCGTCTTTTAAGTTAAAAGTTATTAGGAATTTATTTACTTAAGGCATTATTTTTTTTTATAAAACTAATTAAATTTTCTTTTAGAGTAATATCCCTATTATAAAGGCAGTGTATTCATTAGTACAAACAAGAATACTTTTTTATTTTAATGCAGAGAGTTTTAAGTAAAGAAGTTCCTCGCACAAAAGCTCTACCGCATGTCATAATTTTTTTAGTCTATTATTGTCACATACGTTTATTCGTATATTGGCTTAATTGTGGTCTAATATTTTAATCTAATTACCTACATTTACCTGCACATTAGCTTCATTATGATGTATTATTTAAATTTAATTGCTGACATTTAAATGCAAGAACTAAAGCATCACGCTGAATAATAAAAGCGTTAGCTAGATTCATTTAAAGGACATTGAAATCGACATGTTTTTTCTTTGAAAACCTGGATTGTTTTACAAATATGTATTTCGCGACCTATGACATTTGGCAGGTACAGCGGGGTATGGAAGGGGGAAGCTAAGGGGCTTAAGCCCCCCCATTGGATAACAATATTTATTTTGCAATTGGATAACAATATTTATTTTGCAATTGGATAACAATATTTATTTTGCAATTGGATAACAATATTTATTTTGCAATTGGATAACAATATTTATTTTATTGGATAACAATTGTTTTCTCTAAGGCCGCATCATATACTTTTCTTTCACACCATTTAAGCCGAGTTTAAATTGACCCAGTTTATGTACATTGGCGTTAGGTTTGCTGAAAATCATTTTGTATTGAGCATAGAGTACTATTCAAAAAATTGCATTTATGAAATCTACAAATGTTTGAGCATTTAATTGTCAGCCTACAAATATAAACGTTGTCACTGTTGAATATAGTCATAGTCAATTCCAAAATTATTCTCACACTCAAAAGAAATATAAGAAAAAATAATTCTGCAGTCCCGAATGGTTCATTTATAAATACTGCTAATTTCACTTACAACACGATTTAAAATAAACAAGAAATAAATAGAGTATACTGTGTAAGAGTACATTGTACACCAACAAGATAAAGGCAAGTTTAACTTAAGCTCGCAATTATTCGCATGGGGTAAAATAGGCTGCACTGACGAAAATGAGTATATTTTTGAGTTCTTTTTATTTATATATATCAATAAATTTAGCTATGTAAGATATTATTACCCTTCACAGGGATAACACAATTGCCAAATAATGGTCAACACAGAAAAGCCTCCGGGGCGAGATTTTTGTGAGTTTTCGTGGGGGAATTTATTATACAATAATTTTTGCCACCCACGTATTAATTACAGCTCAAACTAGAGCTTTTTTTATATTTGGAGAAAAAGAGGCGCCGTCCTCATCCTGGATTCGAACCAGGGTCCCCGCATTGAGCACGCGGTGTCTTGACCTACTAGACGAATGTAGATAAGAACAAATGCATTTTTCTCCGTATATTAGGATGTCAGATTTATTTTGCCATTATTTGGCAATTGTGTTATCCCTGTGAAGGGTAATAATATCTTACAATATACGGAGAAAAATGCGTTTGTTCTTGTCCTCATTCGTCTAGTAGGCCAAGACACCGCGGGCTCAACGCAGGGACCCTGGTTCGAATCCAGGATGGGGAAAGCGTCTCTTTTTCTCCAAAATTACAAAAAGCTCTAGTTTGAGCTACATAAACGTGGGTGGCAAAAATTATTGTATAAATTTAGCTATGAACAAAAGATTTTAAAAAGTACCATCCGTTCAGTGGGCGAAATGTACAGGCTGTAGCTCATTAAACCTGGTACTAATAAATTATACAAACCGCTGAAGGACAGAAAAATGTTTTGAAAAATTCTAAATTGTTTTTAATATTTTATTTCATATTTTACTGTTTCGGTTACGAAAATGTGCGAACATAGCCTTTTCGTTTTTGCAAAAGCGCCAAGTAGGAATTCCCGAAAAACCCTCGCGAGCCAACTAAACATGCTTTAGCTATCTTCTTTCCAGTAACCCCACATAACACTTCAACTGGTTTTCTAGAGCAGCTCGCGTATGATGATTGGTCAACATATTAACCGAAATATCCTGTTAAATATTTATTTCCGACTACAATAACCATTTGAAAATTTGTTCGGTCTGGCGTAAGGATTACGAAAACACACACTTAGGCTGTGTTTTTTGAAACACCCTGTATATACAAAATTCCATCAACACCCCACGCATACGTCAGTGGTATGAGGGAAAGGGAATTTGGAACTGCTACAGATGTTATAGCATCTAAAATTAAGCCGTAAACGATCAAATATTGAGTAAAGAATTATGGGAACGTAATATGGAAGTTTTCGGCGATTACGAACTATTCATTTTGGACATTAATTAACATGTGATGAAAGAACGGTCCAGCGGAGATATACATACAGAAACGTATGCAGTAATCGCTTCCATTAATGGCTCTCAAAAGATAGAATAGCAAAACCATCAAACAGAAAAATACGTATATTTATATGTACATTAATACTATGAAGCCTGTGCGGAGACTGCAAAGTATCGCCGTTCAACGGAAAGAGTCGCTAATCCGAACGCTGCTATCGAGAGTATTACTGTAATAGAAATCACAGATTCCTCCGATGTATCAACATTCAAAATAATGAGAACACAGTAAAGAAACAAGAAATCAAGAACGAAAGAAATAGCTGTGTGCCTTTATGTACAAACAATAACTGTATGCCTTATGCACAAACAATAGCTGTATGCCTTATGCACAAACAATAGCTGTATGCCTTATGTACAAACAATAGCTATATGCCTTATATACAAACAATAGCTGTATGCCTTATATACAAACAATAGCTGTATGCCTTATATACAAACAATAGCTGTATGCCTTATATACAAACAATAGCTGTATGCCTTATATACAAACAATAGCTGTATGCCTTATGTACAAACAATAGCTGTATGCCTTATGTACAAACAATAGCTGTATGCCTTATGTACAAACAATAGCTGTATGCCTTATGTACAAACAATAGCTGTATGCCTTATGTACAAACAATAGTTGTATGCCTTATGTGCAAACAATAGCTGTATGCCTTATGTACAAACAATAGCTGTATTCAGGGCCAGATTATGACAAGAGCTGGCGGGACCCATCAAAAGGAGGAGCCCCATATATTTATTACACAGTTTTATTTAAAGCAAATACACTAAATTGATAAAAAAAAAACATGCTTTTTTTTCTTTCTTCGGATTTGCAATCCAAAACGAATTCAGAGAAATCACAGCTGGTATCCAGTTACAACTATATGCAACGTTGGCGTGACAATGGAATCGAAAAGCATATTCTTACGTATATTTTTAAATGGGACTAAAGGTGTGTACATTTTTCAGATTTATATCCAATCCTTATATGCGTATTAGGGGGCCCCCAAATGCAAGTTGGACCCGGCCTCCAACAGTTATAGTCGGTCCCTGGCTGTATGCTTTATGTGCAAACAATTGCTGTGTACCTTTATGCACAAACAAAATATCCATGGCTATGTATATACTGTCCGTTCACGAAAAGTAGTCCGATGGAACCGTTAGAAATAACGGGAGTTGACGTCACAAACGGCCTAGCCGATTACAGCAGAGTAGGACCTAATTTCAGAATTGATTTTTAGCGAACGTTTGTTTGCGCCGAACAAAATTTCTGAAATGAAGTCCCCCCAATTCTGTTGTAATTGGTTAGGCCGCTTGTGACGTCACATCTCATTATTTCTAATTGTTCCATCGGGCTACTTTTCATGAATGGATTATAGTCGCACACGTAGTTAGCACACGGTTAGCACGTAGTTAGCACATGTAGTTAGCACACGGCGAAAGTTAGGGGTTTCAGGTTTATAATGCGGGGGATTACAGAGCTACAACCCCATATATTCATATGTATACATACAAAATTGCATCGCAATAGGTGGTATGACCCCTATGACCCCTATGACTCTCCTTCGCTTACATTAGTGCATATTCACCATATGAATATGCAATAACGAATACATAATTGTATGTAACTATGTTGGGTATTTTTGGGTTAATTCCATAAGAACAGTGTTATATAGACCCAAGAATCCGCCTTTACAATTTAAAATAAATTGAAATTTTACGTATGTTATAATGTATAAATATATATATAATATATGCTTGCCTCCCCGCCCCCTTCAATTTTGAAAGCTTCACGCTGCTCTTCATTTCATTGAACTCAAACTGATTACATCTGACGCATTAAAACCATTGAGGCCCTGCGGTGGCGCAGTGTGGTAACGCGTTCTCCTATTGCGCGGCTAATCCGGGTTCGACTCCCAGCAGTGCAAAAAGAACGCTTACTCAGAGATCTCATAAAGATCGCACTGCTCACTGTAGTCCGGGGTTTGG
>QLNU02014176.1:71836552-71877009 GCA_006491805.2 Dysdera silvatica
GATTAAGACACTTGGCGTCGAGCAGCGAAAACTGGCAATGACGCCAGCGTTTTTAACGGCGCCAAGGTTATAGCTCGCTTATATTGATTCAGGCAGCGACATCGAATGCGATCGAAAGTGCACGAGTCGTGAAGTGACGAGCGGGGGTCTGGGGTCTTCCCCAGTTTGGTCTCTGTGATTCAGGTGTACCAATTTATTTATAAAATTACTACTAATTAACTACTACTAATTACTACTTACTAATCCATAATCAAAATACGATGAGGCATATGCGCTCGCCCGCTACGGTCTAGTGAACTTTCTACTATAAGTAGCTAGAACCAACAGTTTGGCGTCAAAGCGCTTTTTTTCCGCCAAGTGTTTGAATCGATCTGGGAATGGAAAGACGCTGCCGGGACCTAGTTTTCCGACAACAGAATCTCATTTGCGAAGGGTACCAAACCCCAGACCACGGTACGTAGAAAAATTATACAAATTCCACCGTACCACTAGGAATCGAAACCGGGTTAATGACAATAAGCAAATGCTTCGCCATCATGTCATCGTTGGGCAATGGACAAACATTTCTACCGAGGAATCGGAACGTCTTAAGGCTTAGCGATTGGTTGGTTGTATGTTTATGACGCAAGGCCAATAAGGGTCATTCTGGGCCAGACAAGGTAAGCCTAAAGAACCAACCCTCGACGAATAGTGGGCAGTTAGTCTGTGGGCAGCCCCGCTAACAAGGGCTTTGTATAGTTCAGCTTAATGACTCATGTATGGGGGTTACAACCTCCATTAAGACCCCCTGCGTACGCTGTGTGTCTTTAAGTGCTAGTGTTTACAAATGTGCCATACCACTCACTGATTCGATCATTGGACGAGTGGAACACTGCTAATATACTTACCGTTCGTTCACGAAAAGAAGTCCGATGGAATAGTTAGAAATAACGGGAGGTGACGTTACAAACGGCCTATCCCATTACAGTAGAGGAGGACTCACATTTCAGAACTTGATTTTGGCGCCGACAAACGTTCACTAAAAACAAGTTCTGAAATTGTAGTCCTCCTTTGTTGTAATGAACTAACCCGTTTGTGACGTCACCTCCTGTTATTTCTAACTGTTCCATCTGAGAAATTTTTTTGTTGTGGGAACTGATCCAACAGATTACTGGCGTGCGCAAGGGAGACGGTGATGAGGGTTGTCCCCCCCCCCCCCCCATCAAATGAGGATCCAGAAATCCTCCAAGAGGGGGCGATTTGTTTCCGAATTTTAGCCAAATGCCTGGTATTTTTCACCTCATTTTCCATAAAACCCCCAGCCCAAGGGGAGGGGGGTCGCCCTCTTTGGATCCGCGCTTGTCCCCCCCCCTGCGATGAAAGTTTCTACATATGTACATAGAAATATCTGAAGTTGTAGCACTCTGTAACTCCTCCCCCACTTATGAAACGAAAACGGTGGCTTCAGTATCTTTGGAGCGTTATAGGAACTCATATGGAGGTTCACCGAGATCTAAAAATTCTCGGCTTTCTAAACGGATATTATAGTAATGCATTATTACGTAGTACCTACACAGGGTGTCCCAAAAACATTGACCGTAGTTCTAATTTCTTAAATATTGATTCTAGACATATGTATTAAATTGGAAAGCGGCGTAAAAAAAAGGTGCAGAATTTTATGAAATCGATTAAAATTGCAGAGGATTATTTTTCAAAGAAATACAAAATTTAAATTTTTATACAGTCCCTGTACACAAAATTGTCCAATAAGTGAAATGTGCCCCATACTCCAATAGGTCAATATACAAAATTTCAGCATTCTAGTGGATAAAAGAACCAGAGATATGAAGACCCAAAATAATGTGACCTAGCAGAATGAATTACCCCTTTTCCCCCAGCATATACCTATTGCTCCCTTCAAAAAAGAGTTGCTAGTCAGTTATTTTGGACTTTGATATCTCTGGTTATTTTCCCACTAGAATGCTGAAATTTTGTATATTAACGTATTGGAGTATAGGGCACATTTGACTCATTGGAAATTTTGTGTACCGTATAAAAATATAAATTTTGTATTTTTTCGAAAAATAATCCTCTGCAATTTTAAAGGATTTCATAAAATCTTGCACCTTTTTTTACACCACTTTTCAATTTATTACATATGTAATATTTACATTATGTCTAGGATCAATATTTAAGGAATTAGAGCTGCGGTCAATGTTTTTGGAACACCTTGTATATTCTTAGGAAGTTCCTCAAAAGTACTACTGTTTTACTATGTGACGGGTATTTTTATTAGTTCCTGAAAGGATTGAATGACCTAAAACTAAAGGCAGTGTATAACGTTACGATTGTTTTGAGCTATATTGGATACACGACTATTTATGACGCCAGCCAAGATAGTATAGGCAGACAAAAGGAAACTCAAAACCAGTACCTTTATAAAAGGGAAACTATGTCTAAATTCTTAGGAATTAGGGCTTATTTTGAAGACAGAAAAACAGAGGGAAATTTAATCACCAAATCTTCAGTGACAGCTTATCTTTGGACGTTTCGCAATTCTTTTAATTCCAGTTAAAAAACAAAAAAAATCATTACAAAATGCTGTTTCATCCGATGTATTTACAAAACACGACTTGGCAATGTAATATAGCCTATTCCGCTTAACCGAGACTAGGACATTTTGATCCAATTAAGCGGCTGCCCCAAATACGCAAATTTGACATAAAATTAAACAATGAATGTTTTTTCAATACTACATACACATATATAACATACAATACATATAAGAAAATAATATAAACGCTGAAAAAAAAAAAAATTCAGTTTAGAAATACAGCTTCAGTTTTACCCCGCTCGCAAGTCGAGACCTTACAATTATAGGTCGACGCATCAGCCGCCATTTTCTCATGCACTTCCGGTTTGATTTACCTTGGCGATAAAGGTTTTACGCATTGGCGCAATGTTCGCTATTTTGGCATAAAAATAATCAACAATCCGCGATTATCCGACGAATGTAAACATTTGCTGAATATAACCGTATGCTGAATGTAGTTGAGAAAAGTTATTGGTGGAAGAGATATATCGTAAACGAAGGCCTAGAAGTGTGAAGTAGATCAGATAAAATAGACAATAAACAGGTTTAGGCCAACATTTTCTAATTGTGGTCACGAATTTACGAAAAGTACAGCGATTTCTTCAAAACCAATCAAATAATAACTGAAATCTATCACGTTTGGCGCAGTAAAGCATGGCAGTGTCTGCTATCCTGACGCCGCAAGATACACGCATACAATTTTATTTATATAAAAAATAAATTAAAATTAATTAAAAAAAGTTATGATGAAAAAATAAGCACTTAACTGAAATATCCCCTCTTAGTTAATTAACAGCTTCAATTGTTGGAATAAATGATCAGCAAACACTTACCTAAAACAAAGGAAAAGGAAAAGAATTAAACATACATGAAATTGTCATAAAATTTAAAAGTTGCAATTAACGTGCACGGACATAATAACTTTCCGGGCAAGATGTTGTTTTTTTTTTTCAAAGAAACGCCATCTCTTTTCTAGAACCAGTTGTACCATTAAAGCGTATTAATTCTATCAATTATTAAACCAAACACCGCGCTAAGGTGAACAGCAAACCGATATCGTTAAGACAGTGGTTCCTAATTGTTTTCGCTCATACTCCCTTTTCCCTAAATCTCAGGTTATCACTTACCATCCTTATGAGATTTTTTAACCTGTTAACTGGGTATGACATTTTTCGTCATACCAGGAAGACTACCAAAATGCGAATAACGACATTTTTCGTCATGCCCGGAAGATTACACATTTTTAACAAAAAGTATCTCCTTAACCTGTTAACTGGGTATGACGACATTTTTCGTCATGCCCGGAAGACCTCACCAAAACCTTCTTAGCGTTCAGTTCGTTTTTTTTTTCTTTTTTTTTTACTTTAAACTTTTTGGGAGTTTTCAGATTTATCATTCAACATAACAAAAATACTAGAGAAAATTGTTTACTTATATTTTTATCATCAGTATAATGAATAAAAAACGATTATTCGGTCAAAACTTAAAAGGCGAAAATTAAACAGTCGGAGCCAATCGAAGATATTGTTCAGTATCCATGTTTTTCTTTTAAAGAAGATTTAAATCTGAAACGTAATTCGGGAAAATTTTCTGACGTTTTTGATATGTGAACCACTATACTAGAAAATGATATAATTCTGCAATCTAATCAAATTTAAAAAGCTAGAGGTTTGAAGAAGATAATTAGAAAGCTATTCGTATATTAAAAACTACTGTGAATACGTCTATTCTTGTTTTAAATCCGCATGTTTATGTGGAATGACTTTTCTATATTTAAAATTAACGAAGGCAAATCAAAATTCCCCTCTTACCGATTCCCATATTGAAGATTCATTTAGATTATCCTTGTCGGCATGGATACCCTATTATAAACGCTTGGTAGCGAATACGAAGACATAGATTTTTGGTTAATAAACTTTTGATTATTAGTTATCTATTTTCTAATATACATGCATGTTTGATCCTAATGAATCTGTTTTTTTTTTAATGGGCTGTTCCATGTTCAGGTATGTGACATTTGTAAATCGTATTTTCCCTAGATAATTATTTCAAAGGTAATAAAACTAAATATTTAGCCGAACTTAAACTTAATTTTATTATTCTAAAAATTTCACTCTTGCATCTGTATAAAAAATGTTGCAGACATATAGAATAATTAACAGTATGGTAATTAAATTTGTAACTATCACATATTCGACAATTTTTGGAAGTTCATGTTAAGTGCAATATTTTGTAAATTTATTTCTCTAAATATACAATGATTTGAAGGCTGATTTTTTTTTCAGTTGAAAGAGGAACTAAAATTATGGAAAATATTTTTCTTACACACCCATACAATTAAAGCGCTGTTGACGAAAAAATTTGAGCATGCTATCATCAGTATCATCACTCAGTAAAATTAGAAGAAAAGGTGAAGAGTTGGTGGAACTTAAAAGTGGACATTTGTTTTATTATAGAGGAACGGAAACTGGAAGAACAAGTGGTGTTGGCTTCTTAATCAACAAAAGAATTAAAGACTACCTTCTTGAAGTCGAAAGCACGTCAGATCGAGCAGCGAGGCTCGTTGTTCAACTAACCCAGCGATACCAACTTCAAATAGTACAGGTATATGCACCAACATCAAGCCATACCGACGAAGAGGTTGAAGAATTTTATGAAGAAATCAAAGAGTTACACACCAAAGGGAAACAACATATCAAGCTCATCATGGGGGATTTCAATGCAAGAATTGGACAACAGGAACAAGGAGAGACATCGGTTGGTAAATACGGATATGGGGAAAGGAATGAACGTGGCGATCAACTCATCGAATTTGCAGAAGCTGAAAATCTTAGCATCATGAATTCATTTTTTAAGAAGAAACCGCAAAGAAAATGGACATGGAAACACCCAAATGGGGGAACTAGTGAAATTGACTATATCCTGGCAAACAAGAAATCAATTATTGAAGATTGCAGTGTACTGAACAGATTTAATACTGGAAGTGATCATCGAATGGTGAGATGTAAAGTGCACTTAAATACTAAATTAGAACGACAGAAGCTCATTAGGAAACAAGTAAGTAAGAGGGTGGATTTAAAGAAATTAAAAGAAAATACCGAGGCATTCAAGTTGGAATTAAAAAATCGCTTTTCTGCACTGGAAGGACTTATTGATGAAAGTGATATCTCAGAAGCAAATGAAAACATTGTTAAGACAATAGTTGAAACTGCTGGGGAAATTGGTGGTGTAACCTGTAAAAAGCACAATAGCAAATTATCTGAGAAGACGAAACAGCTCATGAAAAGGCGAAGAGATATGAAGGTGGACAATCAAAATACCAGTTCCAGGATTGAGTACATAGAACTTTGTAAAACTCTGCGCAAAAGCATGAAAGAAGACATAAGAAAATTCAACTGTGAGCTAGTAAGGAAAGCCATTGAAAATAACAAGAGCCTTAGGGTTGTTAAAGGAAGTTTATCTGTTGGGAAGAAACACATCATTGCATTAAAAGGAGAGGATGGCACCGTAACAAGAAATAGGGAAGAAATACTTAGAAGAGTTGAAGAATTCTACAAAAATCTATACGAAAGTAACAGTGGATTAAACGAAGACATTGAAATAGTCGAAGGAACAGCTCCTAAAATCTTAAAAGAAGAAGTTTCATTTGCAATAAAAAGTATGAAGAAAGGAAGAGCCCCTGGTGATGATGGTATTACATTAGATATCCTAAAAGAAGCTGGAGAATATGTAGAAGACATACTTGCAAAATTCTTTACCAAATGTCTTAACAGCGGTAACATACCAAACCAATGGGATTCTGCAACAGTAATTCTTTTGCATAAAAAAGGTGATAAAGAGGATTTGAAAAATTACCGACCAATTAGCTTGTTACCTGCTATTTATAAAATCTTCACAAAAGTGCTAACACATCGCCTGCAGAAAAAATTAGATGCAGCTCAACCAAGAGAACAAGCTGGATTTCGAAGTGGATTCAGTACAGTGGACCATATTCAAGTATTAAGAGAATTAATTGAAAGAACACATGAATATGAACTTCCATTGTGTGTGGCATTTATTGACTATGAGAAGGCCTTTGACTCTATTAAAACATCAGCAGTCATCAACTCTTTAAGATCAACAGACATTGAGGATGTGTACATTGACATGGTGAAACGTGTGTATAAAAATGCAAGTGCAAAATTTCGGTTACATAAAGATACCAAAACTATCAAACTTGGCAAAGGGGTGAGGCAGGGAGATACCATTTCTCCAAAACTTTTTACTTCAGCTTTACAGATGATTTTTCAGCAGATAAATTGGAATAACAAGGGAATAAAAATAAATGGTGAATATTTAAATCATTTGCGGTTTGCTGATGACATTGTTATTTTTTCAACGAACCCATTAGAACTCCAAGACATGGTACAGGAGCTCTCAACTAGAAGTAAAGAAGTTGGACTCAAGATGAACCTACAAAAAACTAAGATCATGTTCAATAATTTCGTAGAGGAAACAAAAATACAAGTTGACAACATTGAGCTAGAAATTGCTGATTCATATATTTACCTTGGCCAGCTGATTTCAATGGATGGCAACATTATGAAAGAACTCAACAGACGTATTAAACTTGGCTGGAGTGCATTTGGAAGAAACAGTTTTATCCTGAAGGGGAAATTGCCTTTGTGTCTAAAAAGAAAGGTCTTCAACCAGTGTGTATTGCCAGTCCTCTCTTATGGATCAGAGACATGGAGTCTAACAGTTGGAGCAATACGAAAGTTACAGACAACGCAAAGGAGCATGGAGAGGTGCATGCTTGGAATAACTAGGAGAGATCGAAAAAGAAACACTTGGGTGAGAGAGCAAACTAGAGTAGAGGACATCATTGTTAAAGTAAAAGGGCTGAAATGGCGATGGGCTGGGCATATTGCAAGAAGAACTGATCAACGATGGACAACAGAAATTCTGAACTGGATTCCAAGAGACCACCGAAGACCTAGAAAACGTCCTCAAACTAGATGGGTGGATGAAATAAGAAAACAGGTTGGGGTGACGTGGAAGCGAATTGCTCAGGATAGACTTGTGTGGAAAGCATTTGGAGAGACCTTCATCCAGCAGTGGATAGATAATGGTTGAATATGATGATGATGATGATGATATATATAAACACACACATACACCTTGCGATCTTGGCAACCTTCCCCACTTTACTGTGACCACAAGAGAGAGGTGGGGTATTGGCAACCCTATCTGCCCGAGGCGGTGGGGTCGTCCCGGAAAGGGGGGATTGATTTCGTGGCAAATCCCCACGTTTTGAGTATCGTAGGAAAATGCACCGTGGCATTATGCACGACACCGTCTCACACACTAGGATACCAAGGGAGAAACCCAGAATAAACGCCTCATCGACGAGAGGTTGTGTCTATAGGCAGGCACATGGTGGTAGCGATATCTACATACCTTTTTCTCACCTCTTACATTCTGGCAGCGAATATTAACCCGACCTCGCGACATTAAAATTCGAATACATTATGTTATATAATGAATAGGAGTCTACAATTCGATGACAAACATTTTACATTACAAGCGCGTCGATAATAAAAGGGCCGGCACGAGTCCCCGCCACTAGTGGGGCCCTGGACGGTTAATTGCCTGTCCCTAGAGCCGTTTCTCTGTGCAGGAGCGTATTTAGGTGAACTTGCGCCCCTGGCTATAGCCTTCCACGTCACCCCTAGCTACGGCCCTAGTTGTACGCACCTATGTATTTTTTAATGAAAGAAAAGTTGCACACTAACATACATTTGCGGCTTTACTTGTGCGGAAGTTCGTAACTCTTTTGCAATTTTGCCTTGTTACATTTTGTTGCCACTAAAACTTCTAGCTTGTCGGATAAACCCAACGTACATTTGAAAAGGCCTTCCATCCACAACGCGATGACTGGCAACCAAAGATTGGGATCAGATTATTTAGTCGGAGGTGAAAAGACACTTCACTCCCAAAATTATCTCCAAAAATCTGATCTATCCAAAATTATCTCCAAAAATTTTCCTTTATCCCACAAATTTCTAGCGTTTTCCCTCCTACACCAATCCTCATTGACCCATCTTTTCTTGTTACATGTGAATTTTTCCCATATCATAAAACACTCATTCTTCATCATTTGAAAGGAAAAGCCATTGTCTTTTATTCTTGGACTAGGTACTAACCTCAGATGGAAATACAGGCTGTTTGTTCAGCCAACTTTTCCATTCAACCATTAATGCACACACGCACATTAAAAAAAAAAAGGAAGGAGTACGATGTAACGTTAATACAATGTCATGCACACCACATGGAGGACTCAGAAAAGATTCCAAAGAGGGGCGGGGGAAAGGGAAGAAGGACGTTTGCAAAAAGCAAAACGTTATTTGTAAACTCCTTCCCCTCATCTGGTTTAAACACTATTTTTCATGGTGATTTTAGTCTTTTTTCGACCATCCGAGGACGATCCACAAAGTCTAATCCCTAAAGCGGAAAAATCTAATTGAACCTATTGAAAAAATTTTGGTTCTAATGGATTTTATTCCTACAAGTGGGGTATTCGATTATTCGTGACTGGAATAAGTAGGGTCGATTGTACTTACTTTGAGCTAATGAGGCTAGTCCACGTCGGGTTTCTTCTACAAGTCCGTCATCCGGGGTTTGACAGTGAGGATTAGTCCTTCTTAAAAACAATTTAGCATCCCCACTTCCATCCCATAAAAACGAAAATTACAAATTAATGCTACGTGCGGAGCATGGGGAGATCACCTTCCTAAGATCTCAGGGCTAGTAGTGCCAATACAAGAGTTATGAAATTTTTTCGGAGGTTGATGATAAGGTGCTGCTTTTCTAGAGGCTCGACCATGGGCAACGCCAGGGCCCTGGAACGTGGGAGAAGCCGGTTATGAATAAAAATGTAAACGTGGCTCCCTTTGGTTACGGCCCTGCTTTTAGTCAGTCTCATACCCCGCTGCAAATTTGCAAGAACTGTTTATTTGGTTTTGGTAGGTGTTGGCGACTTCTGCTTTTGGCTCTTCAGCCTCCGCGTCTGGTCTCCATATTTCCCCAACACCAACGGAGCGTATCCTGCACTTTTACCAGATAGCCGGAAGTCAGAAAACGCGAATCAAAGATGGAGGTCACGAGTTCTTATTCCTGAAGCCAATGTTCTCGTCGTTGTTTTCATTGACTGCACGGCAACATCGAGACCGGAAGCCGGGCTCAGTTTGATGTTACGCCCCCATCTGACAACGTATCCCTTCGATAGCCGCAACAGGACTTCTTGAAGTTGAAAACAGGAAGCGGCGCTTTAATTTCAACAATCATTATACATCTCAAATTGGTAAAAAGGTCATGATGTTAAAAATAGCCTCTATATTTTCTCTCTTAACAAGAATGAAGCAGGGGGGGGATTGGGCCGGTGCGCCCTCATGGGCGGCAGGACCCGCGCCCTCTGATAATCGAAAGTATGCGCCCTTTGAGAGAACCTAGTCCTCCTTTGGAATGGAGTCTATTAAAGGCGATTATATCTTGTTAAACAACGGGCACCACGAAAATTAGGCCCGCAGCTAGACGCTTGTTATGGGGGGAGGGGAGCTCTGAAAAGGCGGCTCAAAGGCTACAGAAGGGGCTTAAAATTCGTAAATGTTTTGATGTATTTTATTAATATATTTAATAACACTAAATATATAAGCAGACTAATATATTTAAAATTAATAAATAAATTTCTTAAAATAAATTTTGCATTAAAAACTTATAAATTTTAGTATACCTCTCTATAATTTCCACTATCCTTATTATAAAGGGCATGAAGACTCAAACCCCTGTAGAAAATATTATATACGCAAGATCTACAGCTGTAAAGCTGTAAGATATAAAGCTGCAAGCAATATAAAGCTATTTTGAATACATTTTTAACGTCAAAGAACAATTTCCATTGTCATGTACAATTTCGTACAAAATAAAAAATTTAAAATAAAATTCTACAATATTTTATTTTGAGAAAAAATATTTTCGGGGTGGGGGGGAGACTCAGTCCCCTCGTATCCCAGCCTGACGAGAATAAGGGTTTTTTTTTTTTGACGAAATTATACAAGTATATATGTTTTTCTGGTGAAAAGCAGTTTTTGCTTGTTGGCAGGGGCGCAGACTAATGGGAAAATATTGGGGTGTGATAAGGTAGTCCCAGTGCATGTCATCCGCTCTTTTGGGTGTGGGCTTCTATCAACTTGGGGCAGGTGTCTTTGCCTTTATCAATCCCATGGTTCTTTTATATAATCATACATAGACAACAAATAAAAAATTAATACTAATTACTTGACAATTATAGTATTTATATAATTATCGTAGTGCTGTATTGCAGGTAGATCCGGGCCTGGCATTTAAATTTAAGAATTATTATAACCCTATATATAATTATCCCATAAATTTTCGCTATTGATACACCTAAATATTAAAATAATAAATTTCAAAGAAAAACTCATGATTTATTACCTGAATATTGGAAGGGCCATATTTTTTAGGGCCCAAAAAACCCTTAACCTGGCACTGAATTATTATAACATTGCAGGCACATCTTGGTGAGATGAAGTATACACCCGTTCCATCCTACACGGAATTTAGTTACAGCTATGCACAGCAATAGGAAAATCGTTCGTAATAACGATCAATACATTTTATGTTATATTTTTTACGTTCAATCGTTCCGCATTTCTTTATTGTTTATAAATCTTGGAGAGCCTCACCCCATATATATTTGGGGTGTGTGTGTGTGTGTGGGAGTTGGGATAGATAGGTTTACGAGTTTGCAGTCTGTTATATTTTGCCACCCAACCTTACCCGGGTTCGACTTCCAGCGGTGCAAAGTACGCTTATTCAGAGATTTCAAAGCTCACTGTAGTCCGGGGCTTGGTTCCCTAGGCCTTAAGAAGTTCGGATGCCTCGGAACATGGTAGATTAGCTCGAAAAATGGTCTCGGCACAGCATGACCACTGTAGACCTTGAGCCATAAAACAAAAACAACCTTACTCAACCTAACTAGAGGTATAACAAAGATTTTGATGCTTTTGTTAAATCCTTAATTTGGCGCCCCCGGCGATTATATTAAATTCGCCTTTTTGCGAGTCTTCCCAAATCTGGCGCCCTTTGAACACCCCCTCCCTCTCGAGGCGGCTCCAATGGCTAGTTACGCCTCTGGATATGACAAATCAAAATTAATAATTCAATTGGCATAAAATGTAGCCCCACCTTTGCGAACTTCACGGTGGCAAATCCTTTCGTCGAAAATTTGGCGCCATTAAAAAGTTGTCGCCCTAGGCTTTGGCCTATCTAGCCTATTGGTAAGTGAGCCACTGACCTGAGGTCCCATAGAATTGGCGCCCTTGCTTGTTGGAAATTGAATGGGAGATATTTAAAAATTGTTTAAATTTTTGTTTATGGTTGTAGAAACACGACGTTGTAAAAGTCGTTTGTACAACGTGGTGTTTCTACAATCTGAACACGTTGAAGAGAACAAATACAACGTTTTAAGGCGCAGTAAAATTTTAATGACAAGCGATGTCAACGTACGTCTACTAACATAGTATTTTACTACGTTTAAAACGTATTTCTCCTCTTCATCTATACTGCGTAGTGCTGCTTCACGTAACTAATTCAATGTTGTTTGGTTTGCATTTTAAGGGCGCAAGGACAACCAGGGTCACGTGGCTCCAAATCATAAAGAATGATTACGAAACTTTGAAGGGTGCAACACTCATGCAGTTTTGGTACTTGTATATTTTGTGCCTCAAAATTGAGGAACCTAGGGAGAGTATGATCTTGCGCCGTAAAATTCAAAGCAAGATTAAAAAATTTACGTTTTTAGGGTCCTGTCACTTTCGTCGAGAGTGCAGTATACAGTGGAACCTGCCTAAAGTGATAACCTTTGGAACTGGACTATCATGGTCACCATAGACAGGTGGTCGTTATAAAAAATTGTCACCATATTAAGGCGGCCACTTTACCAAGTTCCACTGTACGGTGAAATCTGTTCATAACGGCGTCTTCCACGGTCGATACAGAATGCATCAGATTAAACTATCTATAGCGAAATTCCAGGGACTGGGAATAGACATCTAGTTATAGACATCTGTATTTAGGTTATAGGAAACTGGCAACACTTTGCGTGTCACTTGCCAATTAGAAATAGTGTGAAATTAAATATAACCAAGTTTCCTTAATGAGGTAGTATTTTTTTAATTATCTATAAGGCAGGTATTTGAGTTATTCTGGTTCGCTTCTCTGCGTGTATTTCGGTTCTATATTTTTCCCCGTATCTTCATCGCAATTGCATAATTGAACTGCTAAGAAGCGTAATTTATTCCTAGAGGGGGTAGAAAGTAAAATTAAAAGCACTTCCAAAGCGATAGAAATCTGTAGTAAATGACATGTCCAAAACAGCAGTTAAACAAGGAAAACGACAAGATCTAAGGCTGTTGTCACCAAGGTCCTACAAAGCAAAAACGTTTCCTGGAATTCAAGGTGGGTTTTGGTTTTCCCCCAAAACAACTTTTTCGAAACGAATATTCAGGCGTATCGAGCTGAACACACAAAAACACAATTTTCATAAATCAACAATTAAATAAGTAGTTTTATTTCGTAAGAAAAGTTCTATATAAACATTTGTACAAAAATACGCACAATACCAACGAGGTGGTGGTGTATATGTACAGTGTGGCATATCGCAATTTACATTCAAAAACAGCCAGCTGTAATTAAACATAACACAAAGAAAATGCAGGAGAGAATTGACGGTGAAACGTCTAAAAGCAAACTGCAAATCCACTTCAGTAACAACATATCCCTTTCAACGATCACTTTCACAGGCAAGTTGACAAAATCCTTTTTTTTTTTAAATAAAAGTAATAAATATATTTTATTTAGGAAATAAGTCATTCTGCTGAAGCGAGGTATATCAGAGATGCCAACTTTTACGGATTTTCCGTAGTTTGTACGGATTTTAACTACCTTACGGTTCATACCAAGAAAACTACGAAAAACCTCATTCAAGATCCTCACGTGAAATTTTCTACCGGCCCCTCAAAACTTCATATTTTTTCTTTCTTTTTTTTGTTAAAAAAACAAAAAAAACAACCTCACTTTGCAGATGGCTCGCGCCTCCCATGTTACGACGCGATGCTTCCGATTTGTCCAGTTGTTTCTCTTATTTTTTTTACGTCTAGCTTTGTATGTGAAAGTTGCTTTGGCAAAGCTACTGCAACCGGCAAAATTATGAACTTTCTAAATGTACTGTAATTAATGACTGTTGGTCATTTTTTAGTATTTTTCCATCAAAATAGAGGAATCAGCGGTCATTAGTCATATTTTGAACCTATAAATTTCCATCCAAAGAAATACTTCTGCAGTTGAAAGTTTTGTCTGTTTGGATTTTTATGGGGCAAAACTGCGGCAGCAGTTAAAAGTGGGGAAGTTCTGTTGACAGAAGCTTATTTGCGTGTTTTAACAATTTTAGCTTTTCAAGGATAGGGAAAGGTTTCAAAATTACAGAAAAAGAAACGAAGAACTTAATATTTATGAAGTTTAACGTTTTCAATAAAACATTTAGCTTTTCATTTTTATTGTGCTCATTCATTTGATTAAACTATTTTTTACCTACTACAAAACTGGTGTGAAAACCAATTTTACTGTACAAAATAGAATTGTGGTGTTTACCTTTAACAAAACTGATGCAAAACTTTTTTTTCCTACACAAACAATACAGAAAGCCATTTTTCCTGCTACAAAACTAAGGGGGAGGGGGTTATAGGGCTACAACTCATATTCCTATGTTAAATATACAAAATTTCATTATAAGGGGTTATCAACCCCCCCCCTGTGTACGCCAGTGGTTCTGGAATTAATTTCGGGGGCATACCGTGCGTTTACGTAACAAAGATGCTCCAACGCACCAACGCATCAAACCAACGCACAAACGCTCCAACGCATTATTTGAACCAAGCGCTCTAAATTAATAATTAGTATTCCTGGTATTAAAAAAGGTTATACCAAGTTATTTTTCTGGGGCCAAAATTTCCATAACCTTCTTTGGGGCCCCCGAGCAGGATTTCAAAAAAAGGGGAGGGGAATTATACCGCCCCCCACTTCCGGGTGTACGGCTTCGACCTGCGCATAATCATTTTTTACATTGATGAACTATTGAGATTGAGAAATCTTACAGCGAAATATTAGCTTTTATAAATCCCAAATTAAAGCCAATGAAAATACAAAAATTCAATTGAGTATTTTTAATGATTTAATTTTTAGTTCAGCTTTCAGTATTTCAGAAACGCTTAATATTTTACGTATTAACGTACTTTACAAGTTATTGGAGGTGGGGTATAGTAATAACTTTGTCGGTACATAGAATGCATATTACAATATGTAAAATCTCAATTTGGTTGGGAGGTATATAAGGAAGAGTTCAAGTATTACGTAAGCACCTTTGTGGGGAGGGGTTGCTGTTGTGCTTATTTTCCTATGTTAGCCAATGTTAATTTTTGCTTATATGGTGTGAGGGTGGGGG
The DNA here is from genome assembly GCA_006491805.2 of Dysdera silvatica. Taxonomy (NCBI): domain Eukaryota; kingdom Metazoa; phylum Arthropoda; class Arachnida; order Araneae; family Dysderidae; genus Dysdera; species Dysdera silvatica. Next base: position 71,851,684 of record QLNU02014176.1, read on the forward strand.
GTCAAAGTGGCCAAAATGTTGCTTAGGTAATACTTGAACTTTCTCTAACATTTTGCCTATGGTTAGATGCATTACTACTAGAATTAATCACTTAATAAATTAATTGGTAACTAGAATTACTACTAGAATTAATCAATTAATTGGTAACAATGTCGTCACCTTTAGGTACGTAATTCTTATAAAAAAATTCACCATAATTTAATACGCTGGTTATAATACATTTGTATATATTACAGAAATATAAATGCAGGAGTGAAAACAGCCGAAGTGTAACAAGTTCAAATTAGACAGTTCCTCCACATAAATATTACTTCACCATTATCGTTTTCCATCATGATTAGTGTACATTTTGTATCATAAATTTACGAATTCTGACTGAGTTTATGATGCTTATGTCCAGAGAAATAAATAAAATTGCAGCTTATTTAACAAAGTACGCATCTGAAGCAAGTATATACTTTTGAAATTAAAACTATCGCGATGTCTGTCAGCAGGGTTAATGTCAAGATTTCTATAACCAAACATTTTTTAGAGTTAACACGTTAAATGTCTAAATTATTAACAATTCAATTCTTTTATAAACCGAAAATGACAATTACACAAAAAGTTACCTAAAAAGTGTCAGTAACAGATATAAAATCATTAAAATTTCTTAAAACGTAATTAGGAAAGTTATTTCCTTCAACTGGAATGTATTATTTCGGATACTAAGGGCTCTGGGTTAAAGGATAAATTTTTTCACAAAAAGAAAACACATTTATGGATATATTATAACGATGAAAGAACGATTTTTGCTGTTGCAAAACCTGTTCGAGGGTAAACTACTATTATACATATACAGTCAGTTACCTTAAATGAGGAAGAACCAAAGTAAAAATAAAATATATTAGTTCTCTACAACCGATAATTTTACACTCATAGTTTTGAATTTATTTGTACTATGTTGAAGCAAGTCTTAAATCTGCTCTGCATATCACAATATATGTGTGCTATATACTACTTCAAAATTACATATTTTCAAAAGAATACGGGCTATTTGAATTGTCATCAAAACGTTGGTCCTCTTGGTCTTAAAGTCACGACTGGAGAATCTCTCTTTGCATTGTGGGATAGAAAGATTAAATACATTGAATAATTAAAGTTTTTTACCGTCAACATCGTTGTTGCTAAAGTTGCTAGGCTTTTCCAAGTTTCCCTTTTCGGTGCTCCATGGCTTCCAAATACACAGAAGACTTTGGTACTAAATGCTTACTGCAAAAGAGATTTCTGTTCTTGCTAGGTGACTCAGCAATGTCGAATGGCTTTCGGGGGGGAGGAAAACCTTCCGATGTTATAAGAACGAAGCGAACATCTTGCATACGAACACAGTTCGTATTAAGGTCCATAAGAATGAACACAACATGTTGAAGTTTGTGGCACGAGAGATTGGAATGTTCAAAAACATGAAATTGTATCACTAGAAATTATATGAACATTATTGCACAGACACTGCAGCACAATCTGCGGAGTCTTCTAACACATCTTCCTCGCTTTCTTCCAATACAGGCAAGGGGGATCTGTGATCCGAGATCTTCTTTCGCCTTTGATTGCTTTCTTGGATCTCTGAAAAAGCTTGGATCCAGTCCGACATCTGTATTCCACTGCTGCCTTCCAGAACTCTGAATGTTACGGCGACACCCTCGCACGATCTTGGAGACACCCTGAATTCCCTGCCCGAACTTCCAGTCAGGGGTTTGACGGTGCAGGATCGCAAGTTCAGACTAGCTAGGGGTCTACATGCAGCAACAATTGCACGAATGGGGTACAGCACGGCGAAATGTTCACTAGAGGTGCGATACACTCTCACAAAGATCCGCTGACAGGAGCTGGAACCAACGGCATCGAGTCGGTACTGCGTCGAAGGTAAACGGTCATTGATCGGCGATGCTAAGTTGGATCCTCGAACTACCTCCAAAACACCGGACATTACTTCACCGGCTTCGGTTTTGCATCCACCCGAGGAACGGGCGCCGAATTTCAAAAGTGGCGCGCACGGCATCTTCTTCGAGAGCTTCGTGGGGTGGTAATAATCCGTAATAAGAAACAGAAAATAGTTACCAAACGTATAGTTAACCCTGCTTTGCTCTAATGACTTACGTTACTGCCGTCTCCCTCTTATATGTCCTCGGGAAGATGCCCCGCCGCTCCTCATGCTCTGCAGCCATTCTCGTGGAGGAAACCCCAGGGTTTCCAGAAATTTAGATTCCATCGCCAACACTCGCCAATATCAGTGAATGTTGTTCGTCTTTTGCGGGTTCCTAACCCAGCATAGACATCCCAGTCTTCTTTTTTTTCCCCTCCTGTCGTCAAATCCATCGGCATTTAATGAATGCAGTTTCGAATAACAAATCTTTTTCTAACATATGTTATATAATTTTTTCTTTAATTAGAAATTCTTCAGCAATGAAAAAATTTATCACTTGCGCAGGGCCGCCGAGAGCCATCGCGGACCCCCAGGTCCACTTCGACCGGTCCCATAACCCCTTCCGTGGGTCAGGGCCCTCCCCCCCCCACAGTATAAGTCCTTGTCCACGCGGGCCCCGGGTTGCAGTCCCCCCCTCCCCCTCTTGTCGGTTCTGCACTTCCGTTAAAGAACGCATTTTCGGAAATCTGAAACTAGCAGCAATCATAAAAAATTTCTTGCAGAAAAAATATGCTTCATTAGAAACAAGGGGCGTGGCAATTCAAAAATCAAGGGGCGTCAAGCAGTTTAAAAAAGGTTAAGTAATACGGTGCTAAGGAAAACAACGTACTGTTATGCAACGGGGTGTGTGTGTGTGTGTGTGGGGGGGGGGCCCCCCCCCAGCCTCTGCCTTTCCTATACCATTGTTATAGTGTAAAATGAATTAACACGTAAATCTCAATGCATAAATTTTTACAATAAAAATATAGTGCGTTGCAATCGTTGATTTCTTTTTTTTTTTAAATGATTTTCGGTTTACTAAGCTTGATAAAAAAAATCTATGAAATTTTAAAATTGGGAAACATTATCATGAAAATCCTTATATAGTCCAACTTCGATTTAGCGATTTACGGGACCAGTGAAAATAATCGTTAAATCAAGAAATTCGTTAAATCGGGGGAACACATTTATCGGAACCAATGACGCATCCACGTGGGCGGATGGATCCAGGGTATTTCTTTGGGTTGAAAATTTACATGTAAAATACATTAAAAGCAGCAACTATTACATTAAAAATAATAACAATATTTTTTTACATTTTCGGCCCTCCTTCTATCAAACATCGGTGCGCTATTGATCGGAACTGAAAAAAAGAAATTATGGAAAAAGAAAACCACAGGTTACCAGCGTTCTGAAGAATATATAATAATTTTATTAAACGAAAGACACATGCACGTACGTAATTATCACTACATGGAAAAGAAATCTTTGATTTGACGTTTGTTTTGGTTTTTCTTGGGAGTTGGCATTTAACATCGCCGTCTGGATGTTTTTAAATGCATTGAAAAAAAAACGTTGCTGACGTCAAAACGCAGTACATACACTGTAAAAAAAACACCAGCATTCTCTTTGAGTTCACTCAATTGAAGTTGATTTTCTGATGACAGTTGATTTTCTAACTGAAATTTTACTTGCAGCAACAGGGTAATGGCGAAGATTTATCGTTAAATCGAGGAAAGCAAACGTTAAATCGAGGAAATCAAACGTTAAATCGAGAAAAGCAAACGTTAAATCGAGGAATTTATGACACTGAACTCAGTGTAACACAATCCGGACCAATTAAAACAATCGTTGAATCGGAGTTAGATTGTATGTAAAGATATTTTTATATTATTTTTAAAAATTTGAATTTTATTTTCTTTTAATATTCTTCTATTGCTGGTCGAAGAAACGAAATGTTTACACCGAGAAATTCTAATTCATTTAAAACTAGGGTAAAATATTTGTTTAAACTTTAGATTACATATATAATTAGAAAATAAAGTGAAAAATTAAATCAATTAAAATTAAATATCATAGTTACATAATTAAAAAAAGCATTTAGATGGAAGGAGAATACCAAAATTAAAAATTTTCAAGTCTCTCTCTAATTTAATTTATTAATTACTAATATAATTATTATAAAGCAGACAATGTAATTAATGTGTAATGAAACTACATAATAATACAATAATGTTATACATATGACATATATAAATAATTATTGTGATAATATTGTTATTTAAAAATATTAAAATAAAATAAATTGGAGGAACGCGAAGTAAGAATACAAACAATTTAAATCGCTTTTTTTAAAAACTAATAATTAATTCATGTATTAAATGTTATAACTGTGTTTAATATTAAAAAATATATATAGTAGATTTATTCGTATATAGATTTGTTGTAAAATTTGTGCCATATTGACTTTACAAAAAAAGAAAAAAAAAAGTAGTTAACAGAGAAAAGTAAAATGAAATAAGTTAGATAACTCGTTTCTCAATCATCATGCATAAACGTACACTCCTTCTTGATATCTTGAAAAATCACAAAAACATTCCAAAATTTTTTTGCATATCATTGTTGATGATTGATTATAACCGAAAACACGTAATCGGTCAAGCCAGCGCCCCCTAGATACATGTGATCTAGGTGGCGCTGGTCAGGCCTCAGAGACTGGAATCGATACATAGAAGCCAATTGAGGGATGCGTAGCCAAAAGGTGCAGTTCCTGATGTTTTTCTACCTCCATTTTCTGATTGCTCAATGACGTCAAAAGCCCCATGATGGACGTCTCGCTGGCTCGGTTGTTTGCTCCGAAGACGTGTTGCCATAATCATAGAAAAAACCTTGGTTTGGTGTTCATTATTTTCATTTGCACTTAATAAGACGCTCACGTTGCCTTGGATTTCCCACAGTTTTGAACGGAAACATCCAGAATACTCACAGAATGGCGACTTAGATGTTTAGCAGTCACATCTTGAGGACCACCCTCTAAAGTTTAAATCGATGATTTTCAAGGCTTTAAAACTAAAATTATAAAATATTACATTTAATTGCGATTAAATGTTTTTAATTAAACCAAAAATTCGTATGTATTCTCACATATTTAATTTTAGGGAAAGTGGGAGGGGCTAGGGGCGGCTGGTTTTGCCCTCCCTATAAAAATTTTAGCCCCCCCGCCTCGAAAAAAGGTAATTACAAATGAATGCTTTGCATGGACAGAATGTTGGCAGGGGCGGACCGGGTCCCCGAGTTGGTGCGCCCTTATCGGCGATAGGACCCGCGCCTCTGAAAATCCAAGGTATGAGCCCTTTGAGAGGACCTAGTCTGCCCCTGACTATAGGGGACGTGGGATATCTTCCCCCCATCCCGACGCACGCGTAACCTTAAGTCTAGTTAAGTTAATACAAACTAAACTATTAATAAATTCAACATTTTAAAGTCCTCAATGATATCATGGGTGCCCATATAAGTACTTCTGTTGGGGGGGTGGGGGGAGATGAAAAAAGTCATCATCCTCTTCTCAAGACTGTCAAAAATTTTAGTGAATGTACAAGATACTAAAATGCTACAAAAGTAATTGATACCGTTTGACAATTAGTAATGAGCTAAAAAGTACCTTATTTTAAAACCTACTTGTAAAACCTTTGAAACTAAATGCATAGCAGAATTAGGCAAATAAAATTTTTGAACGGCTGGGGTCGATCGCCCCTCTTTCGCCCATATGAGCGCCCATGAATGATACCGAGTATCGAGGCTTCATGTACTCTCTTCTTATGCGTGAATGGTGAGTCATCGCTGCAATCACTAGATGATGGTGGATAATGATATAACAATGAATTAATGATTAATGATTAAATTAATAATATAGATAACTAATAAATAATCGAACTTGCAGACCATTATTATTTCACTTGATGACACATAATTATAGTTAATTTAATCATAATTATGATGTTATGAAATCTTTGACATTTTCATCGGTTTGTCATTTAGTTGATAGAGTTTTTATAGAGTAGGTTTCCAACCTTTAAAGAGCAGGTGGATGATGTACGATTACAGAATGGTGTAGGAATCCAAATCTATAGAATGCAAGCGACCTGCTGAATGCTTATACATAGTCTGTCTTATTCTAGATTCGAAATACGTCGGGGTCCCCCCCCACAAGAAAATAAAATTAATGTGCACATTTTCTCATTTGTTATATTTGCACAAAAATTTGGAATTCGAATCACTTCAGCACAATTTTTTCATTGTATAGAATTGCATTATCGTACATAAAATGTCAATGACTTGGAACTCTCCGAAGCATCATAGACAATTCGTTCGTTGTGACTGTTCGAATATTCTGCACTAGACGAGTTAATGCATCATCACACAGCGTATCCTATTTATTTTTGCGGGTACATTACAAAAAGCACGTGCACGGAATGTTAATACGTACCGAAATAAAACGAATAAAATATATAAAAGTGAACTGTCAGTCCAGAGATTGTATAAATGAAGAGATATCACAAGCTTAGAAATCTGAATTTCAGTCGGGCGAGTAGAACGAAGGGAATTTTTGTGAAATTTGAAAAGAGGTTTGAAAACGGTTTTGTCTTCTAAAAGCACTTCTTCTTTCAAGAAGGGATTTTCATTTCACTGTAAGAAAAAGAAATATGCAGAGGAAATGGGCGACGCTGCTGTTTTTTTTTAATAAAGTATGACATATACGTGAGAAACTTACATTTTTTATAACATCATTCTGTCGCTGCGGGCATCTCGGTCGGAATGTGACCTTGGCTTGGGAATTTTATCATAGAAAAAGCAGCCTCAGCATGCGAAGTGAGAAAAATTGTTGATGTAACACATTTGCCCAGAAAAACAATTCCTGCTGGAATTAAACGCTTCAGAAGTCACTTGATGTAACTTCATCCAGTTATTACCTCATCATCGTATTAAAAAAAATAATCTCGTACAAGAGAGCACGTGAATAAAAAAACCGTGCCTTTTATCGTTGAAGATTTGGCATCAGAGCTCTTAGGTCAATTTCTAATTATATACGATCTTATGACAATTTCTAGTTACGTAGGGTTTTCTCCCACTTTCAAGTTTTGTACTATCTCATGCCAATTTTCAGTTATGTATATGATTTTATGTCAGCTTCATGTTTGCTTTTATGCCAATTTCTAGTTACGTAGGGTCGTCTGTCAGTTTCCAGTTTTGTATTATCTCATGCCAATTTCCAGTTATGTATATGATCTTACGTCAACTTCCAGTTACGTTTGATTTTACGCCAATTTCTAGTTACGTAGGATCTTCTGTCAGTTTCCAGTTTTGTACTACCTTATGCCAATTTCCAGTTACGTATATGATCTTATGTCAGCTTCCAGTTACGTTTGATTTCACGTCAATTTCAGTTATGTCAATTTCCAGTTATGTACCATCATCTGCCACTTTTCAGTAATGCATTATCTTATGTCAATTTCTTCTTGTTACGACCTTATGTTAAATTTACAATTATTTTTTTATGTTAATGTCAAGTTATGATCTTATGTCACTTAGAATAGTGCCTCCCACCATTATGAAGCCACTACCCGGTAAATTCTTTTTTATAAAACGAGGGCTCGATCTCGACAAATTTTACACTTAAATACCTTCCATTTTTTTTAAAAGTTCATACATTAAACTATCATAAGTATGAATAATTAATTATTTCATAATTAATTATGGCATAATCCTAAAGAGTATCAATACACTCCTTCTATTAACACAATCCTTTCTGGTACACTTCCTTGCTGACTGACCGATCGCTGACATTTGCAACACAAACGTTATTTCATTCAGTTTTTAGAACAGAAGATGCGCCGTACATTACAGTAATCGGCTTTCAGGAACTTTTAATGACAGGTATACCCTTTCTCGAATGCAAAAAGATTTCGATGCCTGCAAATTCTCGATCATTTATGAATGCGCACATATTTAAAAATACACGGCTTGCTCATTGGTAGGTATTGTTCAGACGTTATTTAGGCTTTCTGGGTCTGAGTTTTTGGACTCGTTTTTTCGCTACTCTCGTTCGCTTCAGAACGTTTACACGATAAATTCATAAAAAATGTTTAGCAAACTAGAATGAGAAATTCTAGAAGAAGCTCTGGCGGCCCCGTATGGCAGGCGGGCCCGGTACCGGGCTTCGCTTGGCGGTTCAGAAGCACTAACTTAAAGGTTTCGGCACATATAAAGATTTATAGCATTACATAGAGGTTTCGGTAATATTTATATTATTCATTCAATATTTTGTTAGGATTAAGCAACAAAATATCTTACATATACAATTATTACAAAGTTTAAAATACATTTAAAACAATGTTTACGGATGAATATCATCATCGTTCGAGCCTAACTGTGCTGATATTCAATAAACTGCAAGGAAAAGCCGTTTTGGAGAAAGAGGGGGATGGGGCCCGTACTCAGAGGCAGGGGCGGACTGGGTCCTCTCAAAGGGCGCATACCTTGGATTTTCGGAGGGCGCGAGTCCTATCGCCCATGAGGGTGCACCGGCGGCCCAGCTCGCCCCTGCTCTTAGGTTCCCCCCCGGAGTCCATGAGTTCTCTCTACGTCCCTGTGTTTGCACATAAGAACACATTTCATAGACGTACGCAGAAAGTTCATAATGGGGGATTTAACAGGCTTATAATTGGGGGGGTATAGAGATAGAGCTCCTATATATATAAAATTTCTTCGCAATAGGGGGTTACAACCTCCCCCCTGCGTACACGAGATACGCAAGTGGGGGGGGGAGGAGGATTAATTGGGACGTGATCGATGGCTTAAGGTGACTTCCCCACTGTAGTATATTTTACATACAAACACGGGTGTCGGAACCCCGTAATTGCGCGGAATCCCCTTTGAGAAGCATTGGTGGAGTGGATGCTTACCTAAAGTTAAAATCCCATTGAGCTTAATCCTATTTTGGATGAGGAGATGCCAAAACAGGCGCTCAATGAACTTTTGATGACGTCGACAAGTCATATATATAGAAGTAGTCATTTTCATATGTAATCAGGTGGATGACGTCATTGCTTTCAACTACATACAGCTAACGGCCATGCGAAGATTGCGCATGACGTGGGATTTTGGTTTAGAAGTAGCGGAGAGATTTTATGATCATTTCTATATTTCGACAGACATCAATGGGAAATTGAGGCACCTATATGGGGAAAACAGATTACAGTACTATCACTTGACTTACTGGAAGAAACTAAGCTTTTATTAACCATGAAACACACATACACACATCTGTAAACAAAATTAAAACTCTGAATTTGTGTCGTGCAATGGAACCTTTCGTCAACATGGATGACGAAACACTCAGCGTAAACCTAAGTCTGCACTGGCTGTTTCCATAGACGTAGGCAGAAAGCTCGTAAAGGGGGTATGAGCTCAAGGGTTACAGAGCTACAACTCATATATTCCTATGTTAAATATACAAAATTTCATTGCAATGGGGGGTTACAACCCCCATCAACACCCCCTGCGTACGCCAGTGTCTGTTTCCTGAATGCCTCATAAAATTGTATGATAATACGGCCCTGTCCTTTCCGGATAATATGAACACTTTTCTACATGAACAAATTTGTGTGATTTATGGGTGTTCACCTTAACGAGGTTCGACTGAGTCATGTATACATACTGACTTAGGCATACATTTCATAGATAAAGTATTCTGAAAGTTACAGCGTGAAACACGCAAGTCCGTACTTTACGTGCTGTGTATAACTCTAATATGTGAGTCTGTATTTCATCTAGTACCAGCTAAAATATATGATTATATATATGGAGAGCTGTTCCTTCGTTGCCGGCCGCTTAGGCGCAAAAACAATATCGCCGCTCTCATTAATTTATTATTATTATTTAATTGAGAATTTTATAGGTGCAAGGTTTCCTCTCGTTTTTATATATACATGGTTTTAAATGCAAAGGAAAGATATTTTTTAATTTTTAGTTTCATAAAATGAAACGAAGTTGCTGGATATTATCTTTGATCCGAAGAAAAATAATATGATAAATAATATGATAAATAATAAATAATATATATATGATAATATGATAAATAATAAATAATAAAGATAAATAATATGATAAACCATGTACGACCGCCCATAGGTATGGCCACCGTTCTGTGCTGGAGCTTCTCTTACACCAGCGCCAGGAACGGCCCTGTATACACGGATAGCATAGTCTCACATAGAAAGTTCATATAAAGGACTTATATTTATAATATACAGATTACGAAATTCGTATTAAAATCCTTGCTCTTTATTCAACAAGCGTCAATTATTTCTTCGTAATTAATATTATCTAGAATATCCCTTTCTACGCACAACAGTGGCGTAGGGATTAAAAAATATGTGTGTGTGGGGCTCAAGTAGCCGAAAAGGAGATTTTGTAACGCGACGTTAGACAAAATATGTTTTGATATCTAATGAGGGGATTTGAGCCCCCAGAGCCCCTTTTTCCTGCGCCACTGATGCACAATACATCTATACGATTTAAATTGGACTGACCAGAATTTTCGCAAATAATTTTATACTCCTTCTGACATTGGAAATCATCTTTTTTTTTTTTTTACAACTACATTTAAGACGACGTTCGGTTTACTTCCCCTGACGGACCTCTATTTTTAGAGCGGACCCCTAAACATTTATTTTTTTGCCGATGCCATGGTTCTGCTCATGCGCAAGCTAGGGACTAAGAGAACTTCAGCCTGGTGGTTTACCTTGATTTTAGTCATTGTCCACCTCACAAAAAAGCGATGGTTCATGGTCACTCCAGTTCTGAGCCGCATTGTATGGAGAACTGAAATGGTGTACTTGTCGAAACAAGAGGGATACACACAGACAACTTATTCTGTTCAGAGATGAAATATTTTTTTTGTTAAAAGATTTCTTGTTCGTTTATTTTTACAAAAGCTTATCTCCTCCGCTTTCAAATCTAAACATCAGTCACGAAGACGGTCTCAGCACGGCATCTTCTAAGACTGTGTCTTCTGAAAGAGAGATTTAAAAGTGGAGATAAAGAGAAGCCAGGAGAACAGGCCGTTGTGAATGAAGAGATTTTGATTGTACAGCCTTTTGTGATTATTTGACAATGCGTAACGCTTCGGCAAGCCTGGGTCTGCTAACCGCGGTTGTACAGCCAGGTCAATAAACAATGACGTCATGAACTGTACTTTGAAGGCTGCTTTATTGTATTTTATTACTACAAACACACAGGTATTGTATGAAATGTTTGAAAATCTAAAAAGTTTTCGTCAACCTGTCAATTTTTTTTTTTTCGTGCGTTTTGTTTTTCTCTGTAACCGTTACAGCAATACGATACGCATTGTTGGTTGTCTTATTCTCTATAGCTGGATATATTGTTTATAGGCAGTTCCATAACACTCGCGCACAGTAACAGAAAAAAAGAAAGAAAGTAGGAAAGTGGGGGGGTTCAGGGACTCAAGGACCCCCCTCATTGGATATCAAAGCACATTATTTTCCCTTAGGCCGCATTACATAATCTTTAAAGCTAGATGAGATTGAGACTACCCCATGAGTTTCTAATTGCTAAACTACTGCTCGCGAACGTAAGCATAGGTGTAGAGAAGAGGCGGATTTAGATTTTGCTGTCTGTAATCTCCGACATATTCTAATCTTTCCAATCATAATTAGAGGCACGACAGAAATTTTTGGCGCTTTTGCGAAATTCTTAATTTGACGGTCATTTCTAATTCGTCTTTTCGTAAGTATTCGCGAATTTGGCGCCGTTTGAACCTCTCTAAAGGCGGCGCCCAAGGCAGCTCTAACTTCGCCAATCCTAATTATGCTTTAGAGCATAATAAATCAAAATTAGTAATTCAGTTGGCCATAGAAAAAATCCCAGTTTTACAAACTCCTGGGCGACGAGCTTTTCGTCGAAAATTTGGCGCCTTAGGCTTCAGCCTATTGGTAAACCCGCCACTGGTATAGGGCGCCAATTCTAAGAGGCCCCTGGCTCCTTCAGGCCCCCAAAATATATTAAGTGGGGTAGGTACTCCAAAAGTTTACAAGGATAATAAATAAAGAAATGTAGGATATAACAGTTGAGACAGAAAAGCATAGCATATAAGACAAATTAATTGTTTTTGTTTATGTTTTTCCTCTCTTCCGTTCACTGACATGACTGTGCATGCGTTTTGTTTCATTCAGCGCTCCCCTCTTATATTTTCTTCAATTTGACGCCCCTGCATTATGGGCGCTAGTTTTTCTTGTATTCGCCTATACTCACACCTGCACAAGCAATGGTAAAACCAGCTTCAGATATCTCGCCTATGATTGCATTAGCGCTCGCATGTGGTATAAAATCGCCTTAGATTCAGTTTGCAACGGAAATAGTTGGCTGTGGTTTTGTCATTGTTTTCTTCTTCGAGTGTTTTTGTCATCGCCTTCTTTTTCAAGTGGTTTTCTTGATTTGGTGATCCGTGGTACATATGAACCACAGTTCCTTATTTCTGTGTACTTTCCATGGATGATTTGTTCTGCACTTGACTTTTTTGTCTTTGAATCATCCATTTATCTTCTTTTTATTCCTTCTAAGAATTTGCTGGATTTCGTCTACATGATATACCTCTCATATATATTAACTGCTATAGTTCATATTTACCTTCTTTTATTATGTGTCCACCATATGTTTGCTTTCTTTTAAATATTATATTGAGATATTATCCCCTTTTATAGCTGGACTCTAATAGCAGGATTCAAAACTTTTTGGTCGGAATTCGCTTTATTTTCATCATTAGTGGTTTTGTAGTTTAGGTAAACAGTCTTGTAACAGATCCTTAAAACTGTCTTGGGACTAAAGCTAATCCATTGGTTCGTGTCATAGCCAGGTTTTGGTTAAAATTGGTCAAGTAGTAAAATGGACAAGTGTACCAATATTAATAGGCTATTTATATCTTGTCAATATGAGCCAATACTCGCCAGTAAGGTAAGCCATAAAAACGTGGATATCTGAAGTGCTCTCCATAGAAAAAAAAATGAAATTGTTATCTAGAACAAACACCAAAAATACTATTAATTTTAACAAAACATTCCACATTCATAGAACGCAATTTGCATACACTATCATATACAAGTAAATACTTCTATTATGTACAACACAGCATAATATTAAAATTGTTTCATTGTGACGTATCAGAGTTTTGCATTTCTTTGATCATGTTCAATCGTTTTCATGTTTGATCGTTTGATCGTTCATGTTTGATCGTTGTTCCTTACAGACATACCCAAATGAGATATCCACAATACCGCAATCAATTAACGTTTAAAGTTTTATATAATTTAAACATAAATCGGTAGCTTAGTTTTAAACAAAATGTTATCAAAGCGAACTTTGCGATATAAGCTGCGTATTGCAATACAAAGCATGGATGATAAATGAATAAATAAATATATGAATGCGCGTACACACATATATCGTTTTAACGACAACGAACGCAGTAAAAAAGAACAATTTCAAGAACTTTACTCCGTTATTAATCTTTTATAAATAATGGATTTAGAAGTTACGTCGTTTTCCGGGTAGAAAGAAGCGGAACGGAACGGTTTTCTTTCATGGATGTTGAAATGCTAGTTGGGAAAGAGAGAGAGAAACTTAGCGGCATTCTGTCTGAAAAAGCTCTCGTATAAATTACACGCGCTACTCCATCAACAGCCTTCTTATCACCAGCATTTGGACCTTTTAGTGATGTCATTAGTGGTGTGATGTAAGTTTTTCTGCTCAGACATTTACGAGCTGTTTCGTCGCTGCTGCTTTAGTTAGAACCGCCAGGGTACAGGGTCTTACGAACGAATGAAGCTGCGGTAAATGGCCACGGTGTTTTTCTGGTGTAAAAATTTCTTTATCAAGCCAATGGTGTGATTGATTAAAAGAAATGGCAGCCGATATATCAATAAGTAAAATTACAGTCGGCGGCCACCCACGACTAATCGAATCGAATCAATAAGTAAAATAACGCAAAACTCCATATGTCGAAATCGACGGTTCAACGATTTTATTAAAAACTACGAATTGTTACGCAATAATCACACATAAATTCGAGTTTGTAACTAACTATTTTATGCTCTCTATCTCTTTATGTCATAACGTTGTTTTATCATCAAGTAATGCATTTAAGGCGTAATTATAAATTATAGTTGTCAGGCAATGCTAAATTATTTAGAGAAGAGATAATGATATGAATGATTATTGATGATTTTTATGATTAAATATGGCATTAATTAAGGCGAATTATCATGCGGGATAATCGTAGTTATAATCGCCAAATCTGTGTAACAAAGGATGTAGTGTCGCTAGTCAGTGGCGGAGAAAAAGGGGGTCCCGGGGGGTCAAGACTACCCCTTTAGGTAACAAGACACATCGGTCTCCTTAACATCGAAACGTTAGATTTTTCTAAAGCTACTTCAGCCACCATGGGCCCCCATATGCGGGAGGGGGGGGGGGCAGCAGAAGCATAGGCCTACGCAGAAATTTCTTAAGGGGGGGCGTTACAGAGCTACAACTCACATATTCCTATGTTAAATATACAAAATGTCATTGCAATGAGAGGTTAAAACCCCCATCAATACCCCTTGAGTACGCCAAGGGGCAGAGGGGGCTTCGAACCCCCCCCCCAGCCGTTTAAAAATTTTATTTGCCCGATTCTGCCATACATTTACTTTCAAAAGATTTACAGTAGTGTTTTAAAATAAGGTACTTTTTAATTCAGTGGTTCCGAATTCAATTGGACCACCTTTCCACTTCAATTGGACTCGCGGACCACTTTGAAAAATTCTTACGAGAGCTACAAGACCTTAATAAAAAAGGGAGCCGGGTCTTTTTTGGGGAAAATGTGTTTGTACAATCTTTCTTTGGTAAAAAAAAAAATAATCTAACGAGAATACGGTCAAACCTCGTTAAGACGAACACGCTTAAGACGAATTACTTTTAATACGAACCGTTTTCTGAAGTTGCGCCCGATTGTAGAATATTACAAATGTGCTATCAATTTCATTTTTATATTTAATTTTAATATTTAATAATCATTTTTATAAGCGTTTTTATTAATTATTATTTCTTTTTAAATAATGACCCGTCTCGCGGACCATTTGGGACTCTTTGGCGGACTACCGGTGCTCCACGGACCACCAGTTGGGAACCACTGTTTTAGCTCATTATTAAATGTCAAGCAATGTCAATTATTTTTGTAGTATTTCAGTATCTTGTACATACATTAAAATGTTTGACAGCTTTGAGAAGAGGTAATAATTTTTCAGCCCCCCCCCAGAAGTACTCATATGGGCGCCCATGTCAGCCACCCCTAAATTTTTAATTACTACGTCCCTGTAACTAACTAGCAATATAGAATAATATAATCATGATGAATATACAAAATGAAAACTGCTTTGAGGCATTGTCAACAATTTTCGTAAAAAAAGTGATGTTTAAAACCTCGATAATGGGCTCCGAATGCACATTTTCTTGTAACAGTGCCAATTTCCCATTAATGGACCGATGTCTGGAATCAAAGAGTTTAAGACCTGTCTACTGTACGTTTCGGAAAGGCAGATGGCTTGAAAATTTTCATGTCAATGAACTGAACAGTACAAATCTTAATGATTAGGACCCCCTGACGATAAAAGCAATGTGCTTAATTTTTTATCCATTAAGCGTTGAAGAAATAGGCACCCTTAACTAATGGTGAAAGTTAAAATGATGAAGGCCAATGCGGAGCTTAACAGCGGGTAGGCTTAACGAAACAGCATGTTGGTCACATGCCCTAACTGTGTATGACCTTCCGGCCAATTGGCCCTCTGATTATTTAAACATCATTTTGAAGCATCGTTGTTGTGAACAGGTTTCGATGTGAAATCGTTCCCAGACGAGCACCGACACAAAATGAGAAAGTTATCGTTGCTTATCGTGCTTTATGAAAACTAATTACTAAAGCAATAATAACGTTAAAAGTAATTAGAGTTTAGAAAAAAAATACTGGAAATTGCAGTAAATGATATCTGTATTCTTAATAAACCTAATCCAGGGGCGTAAGAAAGGGAGGGGCTCAGGGGCAGGGGCGGACTGGGCGCCGGGCCTGTTCGCCGTCATGGGCTATAGGTTTGTTTGTTTGTGTTGATCTTTTATGGCGCAAGAGCATCTGGGCTATACTGCGCCAGATGAGCTATAGGACTCGCCTCCTCCGATAATCCCAGGTATGCTCCCTTTGAGAGGACTCAGTCCGCCCCTGCTCAGGGTGGGTGCTCAAGCCTCCCACTGGATATCAAAACGCATGATTTTCTCGTAGGCCGCATCACAAAATCTTTTTTAAATATCTGAGCCCCATAGTCACTTGAGCCCCCCATGTGTTCGAATTATTAAAATTACTGGGAGAATCATAACCTTTATGCAAAATCAAATATCTACGCGTATTTTTATTTCAAAATAGATAAAAATATTCTAGTTCTCTCGAAGGGAAATTTCGGCTTATGGATCTTTAAGGTTTGATAGAAAAAAGTATAATAACGAGTTCAAATTTATTAGAATTTGATTTTTTAATTTTTTATTAATCATATATTGTTGATCCACTCATATTTATTATCATGATCTGGTCATTTGTTCTTTCGACCACTATAACCAAAGCTGTGCACAGGTAGTGGGGGGGTTGGGGTTTAAAATCCCCCCTGAAACAATATTATTAGCTTAAACAGTGCTTAGACAATAGGGAAGAGCTCAATGCCATCAAGCCCCTCTATATCAAAACACATTATTTTTTCTAAGGCCATCATCATCATCATGTAATCTTCTTTATTCTTTATACTGGAACTTCATGTGGAAGAACTTTATTTTCACCACAGGAAAAGAGAAGACGACGTTCGTACTTACAGGCATTGAACACATGGCCAATAAGGCAATGCACTTCGACTTTTAGGGTCGTGAACAAAGAACAGAGGAGCAATATTATGAAGTAGAAAATAAAATTCCTTATGTGCGCACAATTCTATTGTCAGTTAACACATGTTGTGCTTTATACTTGCAGCAAATCATTTTATTTCCCACTGCAAATTTATTATTAGAGACCATTTATTATTTGCATTTTTTAAACATAACGTTCGCAGTTCTAGGATCGAACTCAAGATCCCATACAGTGTCAAAAAATCATTTTTATTGTCGATGGAAACCAAAGCCGTTTCTGGGTTGTTGGCCGTTCAAATGCAAAAACGATATTGCCGCTCTTATTAATTTGGCGCAGTATAGCCCAGATGCTCTTGCGCCATAAAAAAGCCAAACAATCAATGTTAATTTAATATTATTTGATTAATAGAGCACGGGTTGTATCTGTGATCACAAGGAATAACTGGTTAAGTATAAATTCGCAATTTTTTAGGGTAGAATTTTTTTACCTTAGAACTTTTTATGTACATACAGTTTTTAAAAAAAAAATAGATTTGGCTGACATCAATGTGACTTAAATAACTTTCTAAATTTAATGGTTTGAAGAATAACTAATTTGCCGAAACCCTGTCTACTGAAATCACAGCGCACTTTTGCCATTTTTTGACTTAACCATTTATTCTCTGTAACCACAGATATACAATTGCATATTTTAGCTGTTTTTAGTGTTTTTGCATATAAATGCACAAAAACCATGAATTTCCAGAATAAATGCATATTTTAAGGGTTTTAGTAATTTTAAGAATTTTATTATTCCCTAATCCAAAAAATTTCACTACAACGCTAAAGTTAAACGTTCCTCTTACTTCTTATCTGAGCGGAAAGGCAATGGAATTTGTAAATGTACACGTTTAATTACGTCCTAGGGCGCTAAAAATGTTCGTAAGTTCCATAGCTGAATTATAGCCATTATCCTTGTTAGGAATACCAAAGATTAGTTTTGCTATGCTAAGCTAGCAATTAATTGAAAGTTGGATTAAAACAAATATTTACTCTAAAATTCCACATAATCTTCTCTCAGCATTAGACATGGGGCTGTCATCGAAAAACTATCCGTAATAGACAACCCTCAAAAATTTGTAAGTGCTGTCCAATATCTTTTGTAGCTCTGGAAAAAAAACCCTTTGGCTATAAAAATGCTATTACGTGATAGAAGATAACTCTTAACTATTTAGAACATCGAGAGACACATTCTAATATACCGTCATAGAAATTGTGTTGTATAAAAAATGCGATTTAATGTATTTGGAATTTATCTACTCGGCAGTTAATAACAAATCTATTTGTTTTAAAATGCAAGTCATAATATTTTCAAGCGTTAAAAAAATTTAAATACATATTTATTCATTTTAGATGCATGTTCATTCATTTTAAGTGCATATATATGGATATTTTGAGGGTCTTTAGTGCATATTTTGAAGTTCTTTAGTGCACATTTTGAGGTTTTTTAGCATATATTTGCATGCATATTTTGCTGCTTTTTTAGTGCATATAATATGGGCTCTACTGATTAAGAATTTATACGCGCGCATGTGTGTGCGTGTGTGCAATATTTTCTTGTACATTTGTGTACACCTAGTTTTAAGCAGTTCTCATACAAAAAAATAATACTTTTTACTTTTTATTTTCATAAAATGAAACGAAAATCCCTAATAGTGTCTTCGATTCAAAGATCAAAAATAATATATATAGTAATAATAAACAGTTTTCAGTCGCTCCTGGATTTGGCCAAACAGGTGCAAGGGTGTCCTTTGCACCCCCTCCAGAAACAGCCCTGATGGAAATCAAACGATCAGCTATTAAAGTCGACATGTTCCCTTATTTTAGTGTTCTTTTATCCTGTAATAATAGTAATTGCGATTATTATTATAAACTATGCGCTTTGTGGGGTTTGGGAAGGTTGGCCACAAACACACAAAGGACAGACGCTCTATTCCCGTAATTTTTATTATCCATCTTCCGTATAAAGGTTTCTACAAATCTATAAAAGCACCTCGAAGTTATTAGTACTACGAGTATGCTCATGGAGTTTTCGAATTTCTGAAGTCTGGGTTTTTGCAGCTCCATTAAAATGTAAGTGATGCTTGCTGTTATCTCATATTTAAGTTCATGTAATCCACGTTCTCTTCTAGCTTAAATAATGGTAGTGCAGTCTGTGTGTGTGGAGGTGGGATAATCTGTAGCAGTGAGTTGGTTTTAGCTGCGAAAACTCTTGACAAACCGAATATGAATGCGAACCATGTGCTTAGTTATATGTTATTTCCGTAAATGACAGCAATGCACAAAAGTGTAGCAAAGAAATGATAGTCTTTTTAAGTATTTGCCATATTTTTTTTTATCTAAATCTTTTCATACTAGAGGAACAGCAGTGGAGAGGTGCTCCTTCATTTGTAAACACAGCTTTGTGTACGTTTTGCAATTTTAGGTTGCGGAGTTTGGACGCAAACTTTGAAAATTACTCATGTGCTAAAAAAAACACCTTTGTGCATCATCATCATCATCAATCCTCACATTGCGCCCAAGTTAATGAATGCACACCACATTAGTAATCCTTATCCATCCATCCATCCTCTTTCTTTCTTTCTTCCTTTCTTTTCTTTCATTCTTTTCTTTTCCTTTCTTGCTTTTGGATTTGAAACAGTTACTGAAATTTTCAGAATTTTTTTTCAGTGCGAACACGATTTTGGCATAAGGTGAATTCTTTGCGTTGTACTCGCGATAATCTGAAAGATAATGACCGAGATGAGATAATGAATGAGTTAGAAGAGATAATACTGTATTATCTTTTCTGACACTTTTAAATCAAATAAAAGTTCAAATTGGATCTGAGAGCGTTGTGTAAACACAATCTACTTGATTTATCACCCCCACGAACTTCTACAACGTCACTACCCGTTTTAACCAATTAATTAATTAGTCAGTTAATTAATTCGATTTTTTTTGTATGTGACGTAATTACAATCGTTTCGTAACGCATGCAAAGTGATTTTCTCTTCTGATGCAATTTTCGTTAATGATTTTTGTATTTTATTTCGAATGCTTCTCCACCTCCTGTTTAAAAAACTTCGAACAAGTTAAATTATATTTAATTTCGCACTTCTGTCTTACCATTGTGCTGCTTCTTCGGGGACAGACGAGAGAGGAGCGCAAAATCATTTACTTTAAAAATTGCTTATTCACATTCACCTTTCGTGACAGACGAGGACTTGTTAAAAAAAAAAAAAGGAAACACTTGTTTTTGAATAAAACGAATCACACTTTCGTTTTCATTTTTTGGCAACAAATCAAGGTTCGTCGAACATAACGAAAACAAAACGACTGATCAAGGTCTTTTCTTTTTTGAACACTTTTACTTTTTGGCATGTTTAAAAAATTGATTGATAAACGCATAAGCTAGCATTTGGAAAAATGAATTTTTCTTTTGTACGGATAATACTTTTTGTTCCTATTGTAGGAGGAACTGTTTTTTAAGATTTTTCACACCTGCACATTCCTGTTTTCAGTAAAATCCATTTATCGCGATCTTTATCCCAGCAGTGCCACTAGGAAGGAATGAGCGGTTCCATTCTTTTCGGAACAAAGAGTGATTCTATCCAATATATATTGATAGGCACGGGGGAGCCAGTTTAAAAAAAACCACTGTAAAGTGGGGAGCTTAAATGTAAGAACGTGTGCAGTCGTTAGTCAATCAGAGATAAGAAAAACATAAATAATAACAATTAATAAACAAATTAATGAACAATTAATATATTTTGTATATTACGTACACCTATCGCCCTCAATTCTATTCGGCATTTATTTATTCTTCATCAACTTTGGGAGGTCCCGGCCCTAATATTTTTTGGGCGGCCGAAGAGACCTAAGTCCTTTGAGCTGGCATCACTGGATGGGCGGAACCATTCAGCTTGTTCAGAAAAGTAAGAAAGAATCCACCCAATCCTGAACAAGAATAGGAACGGATTTAGCCTGCGGCCTCTTTTCCAGTAACAGCTATTTACAAAATATCTGCAGTAACGTATACTGCACTCACCACATAACATAATTTATTGATATTTTTAGTTTATTTTCATCAGAGAAGCATGTACGTTTTTAAAATAGAATAGAGGGTGATGCAAATCATGGACTATTAAGTAAAATGTAGGTATCTAGTATCAATCATCATAGAATTTAGCCTTATCTCTATCATCCAAGTTCTTTATAAGCTTATTATAACCTAAGTTTTATTTTTGCAAGATGAGGTTTTTTTTTAAAAAAAGATGGAGAAAATTATTTCAATCATAACGGAAGTGGGGATAGTGGAGGGCACTTGAAAAAATTTGAAATTAAGAGAGGTCAGAGGAGAGGCGTCTCTTCTCGAATCAGCATGATTTATGCTGCTTGATAAAATACAGTAGAACCTCCATATAACGTACTTCCGTATAGCGAAATTTTCTATATAGCGAAGTTTTGGTAAATCCCCATGGTCATTATACACGAAAGTGTTTCTATATAACGAAATTTTTAACGACCAAAACAGAAAATCGAGTGGTCACGTCAGCTACCTTGGGTTCCCTAATACCGTGGGAATACAATACGATTTTAAGATAAGTGCAAACAAACGGAATGAGACACGCCTAAGAGACTTTAAACTTCTTAATAAAGAGTTTTCCTGAACATACACACACACACACACACACACACACACACACACGTGTCTGGTTGCCCCATACAGTGCGAAACTGCTAGGCTAGAAACAGGCCCCAATTGTCTTTGAATACACTGTATTGTTTGAATAGTAGTACTTGTCGCGTGATTTTTTTTTTTTTTTTTTTCTCGGTTGATTACCAGAAATCCAGACCTTGCAAATTTCCCACAGGGGTGCTAACACTTTTATGATGAATCAACACCGCCATTTGTTGTGCAGCAGGATGTTAGAAATTTTTCTACAAAAGCATGAATGTGTATGAAAGAAGCATTAAATACGTTTTCATTTTAAGGTAAGAATTGTTCAACTATTTTTTTTTTTATATGCATGTATATTTCACATTTAAAAACGTACATTTTTAAATGGTTGAATGTTATTTATGAGAAACAGTCGTTTACTGAAAAATGGGATTTTAATTGTGGTATCATATTGCACTGCCCTGGTTCATGAATACATCGTTTCCATGTAGCGAATTTTCTATATAACGAATTTTTTTTTATGGAACCGTCCATTTCATTATATGGAGGTTCTACTGTACTCGGGTAGAGCATTGATACTCGATTAAATGTTTGCTCCTCCAAAAGCACGTTGAACCTGCCACTGCTGAAGTTTTATGCGATTTTTAATAATTTGAGAAAAACGAAATTTTTTGGAATAGCGGACAGAGTTTTTCATAATGTCTTTTATAGTCTAAAAAATGAAAAATACCTTTCTAAGTTTCTGCCCATTTCTTGCATTTCCTCCACAATGTTTGAATTATTCTCATTGCCAGTGGCAGTAGCGGCGCTAGGCTTTGTGGGGCTCTGAGCCATTTACTTTTGCGAGAGCCCTGGGCCATTTATTTTTCGGAGCCCTAGGCCATTCACTTTTGCGGGGCCCTAATATTTTGGAAAGGGGCCTTAACGAGGAGCCTGGGGATATGGAATAGATCCCCAGAGAAATAAGAATTTTATTATTCCTTCATCTGAAAAATTTCACCACCATGCTGAAGTTAAACTTTCCTCCTACTGCTTAGCTGAGCGTAAAGGCAATGGAATTTGTAAGCGTACACGTTTAATGATGTCCTGGGGCCCCAAAAGTGTCATAGCTGAATTATTGCCACCATCTTTGTTAGCAAAACCAAAGATTAGTTTTACTGTGCTAAGCTAGCAATTAATTGAAAGTTGGATTAAAACAAATATTTACTCTAAAATTCCACATAATTTTCTCTCAGCGATAGACATGAGTCTGTTATTGATAAACTATCCGTAATAGATAACTCGCAAAAATTTATAAGTGCTGTCCAACATCTTTTGTAACTCTGTAAAAAACCCTTTTGGCCATAAAAATGCTATTACATGATAGAAGATAAAGCTTAACTGTTTAGAACAACGAGAGACACATTGTGATATACCGTTGTAGAAACTGTATTGTATAGAAAATGCCATTTGATGTATATAGAATTTAGGGGTTCTGATGCCCTCCGCCGAAAAAATTAGAAAGTGAACTCTTTAAAGCAAGGTTTTTAAGCCATTTGATGGGAGATGGTAAATAGTTTTGTCTTCTTCTGATCCGTTGTTAATAACAATAATCTTAATTTGATAAAAGTATAACAAATGAATTGTAAGAACAATAAAGATCATTTTAGCGTTATTGAAATTCGAATAAATTACATTTATGTTTATACTGAATAGGGGTCTACAATGTAATGACAAACATTTTACATTGCAAGTGCGTCTATAATAAAGGGCCGGCCCTGGGCGGTTACCCGGATTGCTCGGTCCTAGAGCCGCCTCTGGCCAGCGGCGTAGGAAAAGGGTCTCGGGGTGGGGGCAAGGTGGATCCCATTGGATATCGAAAGACATTATATTTTTAAGACTGCATCGTATAATATTCTTTAAAGCCATTGAGCTTTTCCCATAACCACTTGAGCTTCATGATTTTTTAATTGCTACGCTATTGCTCATTGCTTTAACAAGCTTTGAAGTCTATGGAGGGATATAGTCCCTACACAGAGACGTAGCGGAGAATCTCGGGTCCCCCTTTTACGAAAATTAATTTGTATGTGCATATATGGAAAAAATAGATAAAATATAAAATAGTGTTGTGTCTTCTATAAGAAATTAACCGGCGACGCATTCCAATATTTTAAACAGAACACATGTCTATTTAACCACAGTTTCATGAGGTGGGGTTCTGGCGTAAAGCGTATACTATAGATTCAAAACTCGTCCAGATTTTATAATTTTTTGATATTGAGTTCAGTTTTAAAGGCAATGAAAACAGCTAAAGTAAATAAGCGTAATGAGTTTGCCACAGTTGGAAACCGTTCATTTTATTTTATATTTTACCTAAAGATTAAAAAAAATCCTTATTAACTAAAAAATATAATATCTTTTACTTATAAATTTTATGAAAAATAAGCGACAACAAAAGTGGGCCCTTTTTTCCTGGGGGATCGCCACTGACCCTACATCCTCATTTTATCCTAGTTGCTTGGATTTTTTATTAGGTCCTAATTTTTTATGGGGGGGTGGGGAGACTTAGCCTCTCAAATCCTCCTTAATTATGCCTCTGATTTTCCGTTCTAAAACTGTAGTGAGTTATCTGTACCACTTCAACGCGTATTAATTTTTTAAGTTAATTAATCGCGTTAGATTTAAAATATTCAGAAATAATATTTTTCAAAAACAGGAAAATAATTCGTGAGTTTCGAGCTGCGGTTTTTAAACGCAGCCATAGTGACCGAACCACGTGACACTAGTATTACAATTAATGCGCATAACGTTTCGTTGGAATTGTTCGTCGTCATGGCCGAAGTCGAGGAAAGAAATGTACTATAATTAAAGTTGAATGTCAAGTTGCCAGTTTTATTTTAGAACGAAGAAAAGCGTCTTCGAAGTTGCGATTTTTCTTGCTATGTAATTATCTTGGTTAAATTGAAGGATCGTTTACTGCAGATGGTTTGCAATCATAGAGGAATATCTTCTTAGAAATAGTATATTTAAAGATTAGGCAAAATTTCTAATGAACGAAGAATGGTAATTTTGGTACTGATGGCGATAGTCAGATATTACTGAAAATGCGCTGGGTTCAGTTGAAGGAAATTGCAGTCCAAGCAAGAGAATTCCAGTTAAACCATACAAGGTTCCAATTTAACTATTTCAGATACGGAAAAGGCCACGCAAAACAGATATACAGAGAAAGCATGAAAGGATAATTGCAGAAAATCGGAACCGAGATGATGATAGTAATAATAATAAGCAGAAGAAATCTGCAAAGGACTTCCTTGATGGGCACATCCAGGGCCCGATTATGGCAAGGGCTCGCCGGGCCCCGTGAAAGGAGAGGGTCCCAAAAAATTTGACAATTCTATTGAACATGGTAAAATAATAAATTAATAAAAAAATCCTTTTTTTCCTTCAGATTTACAATCCGAAATGAATTTAGCAAAATCATAGTTGGTATTTAATTGCAACTACTATAACCACAGCTTTGAGAATTGGATAATAAAAGAGCAGAGTTTTCAAAAACACAAAATTGGTACACCAATGCCACACATTACTCGCTCTTTTACCAAAACTTTATCAACTTCAGCTCTGCATCCTTTGACCTCCGAAGTTGACGTGAAAGTGGGATCAAAAAGCATATTCTTGCCGACATTTTTAAATGGGAATAAGGGCAAGGGTGG
>QLNU02014176.1:71877109-71905940 GCA_006491805.2 Dysdera silvatica
GCAGTCGATGCCCATAAATGTCAGCGACCTCTATATCGATTTTCTTAAGGTGCTCTTTGATATAAGCTATGATTTTACATTTTACGTTTTAGGGTCCTTATTTTCATTTTTGGTTTGAGAGTATCGACGAGGGTAGTCGAGACGCTTATGCGATTGATGGGCATGCCAACACCTACGCTGTAAAATTATCACTAACAAGTCTTACACTTTTTCCTAATTACGATATTTTAAATAGATTATTTGGCACTTGCGTTTTTTCATTATATAAATATTCATATAAAGCAGCTATCAGGCGCACTAAACTCAACTCCTTCCTTCCTTCCTTCCTTCCTTCCTCCCTCTGTTCGTTAAAACCGTTCACTCACCTTGAATTGATACAAGGTAAATAAAAAAAAATCATCGCATTACAAATGGTTATAGCCAACAATGTAATTGGCACATAATTATCTGTAATATATCAAATTAAACTTTAACGCACCAGGTTTTACATATTGACATAGACGATGTTCAAATGCATTTGACGTACGTGTAACCCACAATGTACTTTGCTTTTGAAATGGTGAGGTTCTGACCAAAAAGCGTTTTGGGTTCCAGCAGGATGGGGCACCTCCAGATTGGCATTCAGGTGTCCATAATTACCCGAATGAACACCTGTTAAGACGTTGGATTGTCCTCACGGGAGAATAGGTATCCCGCACGACCTCCAAATTCGCCGGACATCACTCCTTGAAAAAATTTTTGGGATGTATTAAAAAGACAGTTTTTGCTCCGTCGCACATAGGGGTGTTTGGCCGATCTAGCTGGCCAAAAGTCGATTTTATAAAACTTACTCCAAGCAGAAATAAGTACTACGATACAAAGTTGAATATTCACTTAATGATATTCTGCCAATTTTCCTCCCCTCAGTGTAACCGCCTGGCTATGAAGCCATATAAAACTTCATTGTTTCTCTATGAGCACGTGTGTGTTTTCGGCTCGTTCTTTGTGCAAACACTCTTTCAACAGTGTCTATTTTATTCCGAATGTAATTGGAAGAAAGCAGTTATGGATTATGATAAAACAGGTAAGTGTGAATGCATTTTAAATATTTTCTTTGAGCATTTTTGATTTTATTTTAATAATTTTAAATAAACTTCCAATGTTACTTTAACGATTTCGAAGATATTTGTTGTATTTCCAGGCATTTCCATGTTACTATTTTTACTATAATACAAAGAAAAAGGTTTATATCAAACAATGGCGTAAAAATAAATTGCTTATTCTTGCATTTTTTATGATTTAGGATCCTTAAATGGGGTCATCGAAGCGACAAAAGCACTAACATGGGTTTTCCATGGGAACGTAAGGGATATTTTTTCGAAAAGTATGTCTCCTATATTCAAAATAATTTGTATTCATAATTACGGAATCCTTTTACATACTGTACATAAGCTTTTAATAATATGTACACTCTGAATTCAATAAAAAATATTTATGTTGAGGGATATGATAATTTTTATTTTAAAAAAAAGTATATTTTTACATACTCTGAATCTTATGAAACAAGAAAAACATAAAAAAAAGTTCAAAAAGCTTATGTTACAGTAATACTAGTGATTAAAAAGTATAGAAAATTACAAATGAATTGGTTGAAAAGTTTGAGAAAAATTTTTCTTTGTGTAGTGATTAGAATCTGCTTCATCAGTCTGTAATTAGGATAATTTTAGTTATAGTCACAGTGCATCAAGTACAGAAATTTGTATTTTTGAACATCGGGTTCTTTTTATTTATTTCTTCTCTTTATTTTTTTTTAAATTTTGACTTAGGGCCATTGGGTATTAGAATATTCATCCGCTGAGAATTATTTCAAAAGATGCAACAACGAAACTTAACTAGTAATAAAGAAAAACGGGAGTTTGTCGAAAATGACCTTTTAATTTATGATGACTACTCAGAAGAGCAAATAAAGGAAATAAAGCACAAATTTGTGCAGTTTAAATATAAATTAAAACGAAGGTGGACGGCAGCAAAGAGAACCGAATATATATTTCTTAAAAAAAAATTGTCACAATTAACGTTTGCGATTCCAAAAGTAAGACAGGGATCGGGACGCCCACTGAGGCCATTTAAAGAATCAAGTGAGAAAAGCAAGTAAAAAAAAACAAACCAAAAACACCCCGGAAAATCTGCATACCACTGTCGATTAGAACAACAGCTCAACTCTGAAACTCTCTGATTCATAACTATAATCCGCAACTCTCTAATCCGCAACTCTCTAATTCTCAAGTAACTCGGTAGGTTTGTAACGTTAACAATAGCCATCATTATTGCATTTACGGAAGACCTTTGCCTTGTCCTTTTCATTGCGTATAGACAGGCAGACAGGAAAGCCAAAAGCAATAGCGGGTTCAATATCTATTGAAACCCGCTGATTATTAGGAATGCGTTTTTTTTAATTTTGGCCAGCTAAATTGGCCAAATATCCCTACGTGCGCCGTTGCCATTCGAGCTCGATCAACACACAATCTCCTTTAGCAATACCGTCTCACCATTCATGGAGGATTTGCTAAATCGTGTGTGGACTGAGATATGTATAGGCTTAAGGTTTGTCGTGTAACGACAGGATTTCACATAGAGCATCTGCAACGTGTGACAAGAAACTTGGTGTGTTAAAGTTTAATTTGATGTATTACACATACTTATGTGCCAATTGCCCTTGTTTGTTGTAATAACCATTTGAAATGGGGTGATCATTTTTTTTACTCACCCTGTATATGCATGATGTTTTGAGGAATCCATGTAAAAGTTCGGTGTCTATATAAGTATCACTGATGTAAATTATATTTAAAAGGAAATGAAAGAATAGCTTGCTTAAGAAAGATATGAATATTTTGAGTGGACGGGTTGATCATTTAGAAAATCAATATTTGATCGGACTTTAGAAAATGGCATCGAAAAATAATTCGAGTAAATCACGCTCAATATTCATTTTAATTTTGAGCTTTATATTATAATTTATATTATAATTTATTATACACATAATTTATATTATAATTTGAGCTTTATATTAGAATTTATTATATACATAATTTATATTATAATTTGAGCTTTATATTATAATTTATTATATATATGATTTATATTATAATTTGAGCTTTATATTATAATTTATTATATATGTAATTTATATTATAATTTGAGCTTTATATTATAATTTATTATATATGTAATTTATATTATAATTTGAGCTTTATATTAGAATTTATTATATATATAATTTATATTATAATTTGAGCTTTATATTATAATATTATAATTTTGAGCTTTATAAAGCTCCATTTATTTTGTTTAAATAATATTGAAAATATTATAAATGCACCATCGTGTAATGCAGTAATTGGCACTGAGAAAGCCTTTGGGAAATCAGTCAAAGAAAAGAGACAAATGATGACCGATAAAAGATTCGATCGTCTCACGCAAAAATCAAAATTTTCTTCTTCGTTTTAAAAGTTTTTCCCATAGCTACAAAAACATTGTTTTTCCTTGATTGCAACAATCACCCGAAAGAAGTACTTTCCATTTCCTTGTATGAAACGGGTCGAGCCTTTGGTAACTATCTTCTCGGGGCTATGGAAAAACCTGCATTTCATCAAAATGGTCACCTGATAGAAATTTTTACCGTTGGAACACTTACGATACTTTGGGAAGCTTTGCGTGCTGAACACCTGCTTGCTACTTGTTAGTGTTTGGTAGGGTTACGTGTCAGACACGAGTAGCGAGTTTGCTCGTGTCAAGGGCATTAATTCATAGTCGTGCGTTGTGTTTACTTACTTTCCTTTTTTGCCTTCATTTGTCTGAATGTTGCTTTTTCAATGACTCTTCAACTGTAGAAGTTCATGGGAAAAGATGGCTGCTGCATTCAACATGTTGACCGACATAAAACTTTTATGCACCTTTCTCCTTTTCTGTCAGTAGTGGTGCGAGGAAGAAAGCAGCTCAGGGGGCTCAATGCCCTCTCATATTCAGGCACATTTTCCTTTTTAATGCCAAATTACATTATCTTTTTAAAGCTATTTAAGCCGTCCCCCATCTCATCATGTTCGTAATTTCTACGCCCATGCTTGTGCCACAATAATCGTAGCATGCCACAACCTTCATTCGGGGGGTGATCTTTCCCCAAGGATGATCATTCCCTATTGTATTTCGTGATTGAGGATGATCATTATTTTTTTCTTTTGCGTATTTTGAATGGTGATCATTCTTTTTCTATACTCTGTGATTGAGGTAATCATTTCCATTTAATATTCCGTGATTTAGGGTAATCATTTCTATTCAATATTCCGTGAATAAGGATAATCATTCCTATTCTGTGTTCTGTGAATGAGAATAATCATTTCCATTTAATATTTCGTGATTGAGGATCATTCTTTTTCTATACTCTGTGATTGAGGTAATCATTTCCATTTAATATTCCGTGATTTAGGGTAATCATTTCTATTTAATATTCCGTGAATAAGGATAATCATTCCTATTCTGTGTTCTGTGAATGAGAATAATCATTTCTATTTAATGTTTCGTGATTAAGGATCATTCTTTTTCTATACTCCGTGATTGAGGTAATCATTTCCATTTAAAGGATGATCATTTCTATTCAATATTCCGCGAAGAAGGATAATCATTCCCAGTCTGTATCCCGTGAATGAGAATAATCATTTCCATTTAATATTTCGTGATTGAGGATGATCATTTCTATTCAATATTCCGTGATTTAGGGTGATCATTTCAATTCAATATTCCGTGAATAAGGATAATCATTTCTATTCTGTATTCTGTGAATGAGAACAATCATTTCTATTTAATATTTCGTGATTGAGGATCATTCTTTTTCTATACTCCATGATTGAGGTAATCATTTCCATTTAATATTCCGTGATTTAGGATAATCATTTCTATTCAATATTCCGCGAATAAGGATAATCATTCCCATTCCGTATCTCGTGAATGAGAATAATCATTTCTATTCAATATTCCGTGAATAAGGATAGTCATTTACATTCTGTATTCCGCGAATAAGGATGATCACTCCTTTTCTATATTCCGTGAACGAAAATCGTTATTCTCATTCTATATTCCTTAATGCGTGATAGGCTCAAAAGAACGAGTTCCAAGAATACGTTCTTTTAGAGGAGTAAGAATATTAAGGATGCATTCACACTAAATTGAATGATCTTGCCCATTGCTGTTGTCAACGAAGATCTCTCACGTTTCTTTCCCCACATATCTGTCTTGAGTTGTTTTGCTTCCACGTGACCCATTACTGCTTTTTGATTTCACCTACCCACCGAGTCTGACAACTTTTAACCATTTTTTGAAATGGTTCTCTTTAAGAAAACAACAAACTTCAATAGAATCGTAAAATAATTTTTGGAAGAGAATCCCGTAACAAGCTTCGGCTTTATATTCTCTTCTAATTCCAACCCAAATCATAAACGTAAAATGTAAAAAGATTTCTTCTATGTTTTTTCTCAAAGCGCTGATGGTATGTACCTCACGAAAATGTATACAAAATTGGGTTAAATAAACATTATTATTGGTAATTTCTTAGTGATTTTGCAACTGAAATTAAAATATATGACGATGGAATATGAACGCCATTGCTACTATTAACAGATACTATAGTGCTAAAGATAAGAGTGCTGAAATAGATTGAGCAACGTGTGCTGCGCTACTCAGAGAGTGAAAGTCCATGACATATCAGTAAGAGAATTTTACTGCGGTTTAACCCAATCTCATTTGCGTAAGTTACACCCATCGCCTTTGCTTCCCACACCTGCTTTATACCAATATTGAAAACTTTCTCAATCGACCTATTTTTGCCCACATGCATTAACACTCGTTCTTTCACAAAATAACAAATGAAAAACACAGAGCTTTTAATCCATGGCGGATTTCTGTGTAGGCACACAAGACATGTGCTTAGGGGCAGTACCGGGGGGGGGGGCAAAAATACTATTTCCCAAACTCAACAATATTAAAAAGTCGCTCGGTAGTATACACATACAAATATAAAGTAAATATATGCTTAATGTCTGTGCTGACGTAAGTTGTTCATGAATATGATGACGTAAGTTAGCATGATATCAGCTTTTCAACGTTTTTTTTTTTAGGTGGTATACCGAATAATTCTGCCTGCAAATCTTGGGGAACTGAAGTTCTAAGAGCACAATATAAATTATTAGTTGCTATATATATAAAATTATCAGTTAAAATATCAGTTTTTGTGTAATTTAGTGAAAAATCATCTTCATGTATAAAAAGTTATGAGTGTAATACGTGTGACTCTTTTCTCACAAGTATACTTTTGTAAGGGTGGAAGGTGGGGCGGCAATACAGCCTTTACTTAGAGCTGCCAATTTTCTAAATTCGTTGCGGTTTTCTCCACGTTCGATCTTCAGTTTCATGCACCCTCATGGGCTATAACATGGTTCCCACGGTCCTTGAAAGTCCTTGAGTTTTTTGCCAAGTCGCGGTCCTTGAAAATTACTTGAAAACTGCCGGATATGTAGTTGGTCTTTGAAAGGTCCTTGAATGTTTCCCAAAACCTTTTTTCAAGTTTTGGCAAAAAAAAAGAGGGTATTTCGCCTTATGTCTGGAACAAAGCCAATAATGTTTAGGACACACCGCTTCCTCCCCAGTCCGCTGAGTAGGACTGGGCGATGTATCGATAAATCGTGAAATATCGATATAAAATACACATCATGATACCGGTTTCTCGATTTTCGATTCGGCGATATATCGTGATCTGAATTGAACGATGTGTGCATGGTGATGTCAGACCAATGTCTTCCAAAATCGATGTGAACTGAACAATGTGCGCATGCGTAAAATCAAACCGATATAGATTGAACTACGCTATGTCAGACCAATATCTTTCAAACACCGATGTATATATATATATATATATATATATATATACCTCAATATCAATTTCAATATATATATATATATATATATATATATATATATATATATATATATATATATATATATATATTGAGGGATATACGCATGTGCGATATCAAATGATTTTACAAAAACGATGTGTCCCGATTTTTATATCGGTGTTTCATATTCCGATGTTAAAACCGGTGCTTTCTGTACATCGGAAATTTTTTTTGTAGTAAAATCGGTTTGCATTTACCAAGCACAGGCACGGACTTAGCTGGTGAAGGCTTAATTTGGGTCACTTTTACAGGGCCCCCCTCTTATATAGATATACAATAATAATATCACATGTCAAGTGAGTACGCGGGGACTAGACTCTCCATCCTTTTCCTAAGTTGCTATCGGAGCTACGGCTATGATATTCTGTATTCAGAGAGTGTACATGAGAGCAATTGGAATGTAGCATGTCAAGGCCGTATCGAGGAGGCCCGAAGCCCCATTTTTTTTCTAGGCTGCTATTGCAGCTACGACTATGATATTCCATATTCAGCATTCCGTATATCGCATAAGGGGGCCATATCGGGGAAGGGTCAAGAGCATGGAACAATTGTCATCATTTTATATGATTACGGTTACTCAAGATGATTTGTTAAAGGGAAATTAAAGAAATTACCATAAGACATATACCTATATTTGCGATTTAATAAACCAACTAGTAACCAAATTGGTTTATAGCAACTACTAGGAGGATTTATCACATTGGAAGGTGATGATATTTTGGATGAGCTAGCGGTGAATCCAAAGAAAAAAGCTGAAGTAGAATTAAATAACTATTTGATAATGCTGAAAGTGAGAAACAAATCCTTTAATATGGTGGAAATCGCTTTTCCAGAGTTAAAAATCTTAGCAAAATTTTTTCAGCAATTCAAGAGACAGGTGTTCCTTTAGGACAAATTTTTAGTAGTAGTGACGCTGTCTTATCTAACCGCAAAGCATCATTGCTACCAAAAGATGCAAAAATGCAGGTGTTTCTTTCATAAAATAAAAAATTAAGTAAATATTTAGCATTAGATATTGATATTTTAGAAGTTCCCTATTACATGCAACAGAAGTTTTACAACATGCTTTATGATTATGATTAAACATAACATTATGATTAAACATACTTTCCAAATCTGCTAAAATTTACAAAACATCAATTGAAAAGTATAGGGAATTAACAATTACTTATTCTACATGTAACTATGCGCACCTGTTTTTATTATATGTATTTTTATGTTCAAATTTTATTATATGCACACATTTACATATTCGTAAATTATATTTCTTGAAATGGTTTTTAATGTGCATAAATTTAAAATCATAAAGGCACCAAATTATTTCATGACAACAATTAAATAACGTCACGCTAATATTACGATATATCGATATCTGAATTCCCACTGGACGATATATCGGATGTAGTACCATAATATCCAGCCGAAAAAAGGTAGATGTTGCTGGCAGTGTGCTCAGTTGAAAGGAGCAACATACTAAACACTAATTTAAATATTATAAGCTATAATAATTAAAATTATAATGTTCATATTTTTAATTTTGTATATCGCGATTGACAATGTAAAAGTTCTTAAAAAAAAGGTCCTTGAAAAGTCCTTGAATTTCATCAGGACAAAAGAGTGGGAACCATGTATAATGTTTGTTTTGTGGTTTTACGGCTCAAAGACTACAATGGTCATGCTGCGCCGGGACCTACTGTTTTCCGAGGAATCCGAACCTCTTATGGCCTAGGGAACCAAACCCCGGACTACAGGGGAACCATGTATAAGGATCGCGCCTCCCGATAATCCAAGATATGCCCCCTTTGAGAGGACCCAGTCCGCCCCTGGTGCGTTTTGCTGTAGCTGGAAGCTTTTTCAGATGTTTTTGAGCTAGAGGGAGGGCGAGGGGGGAGGGGAGAAGCAAATTAATAAAAGAAAATGAAATGTATATTTAAATATTGATCATATTCAATCGATGACGTAAGTGTTTGCAACAGAATATACAGCCGGGTCTCTTTTTATGCGATTTTGAAGTTGTGAGGTTTATATTTCGCCTTAGTTCTTTTTTTAAGTTTCATACGTAAATCAAAATTAAAAGACTTTATACTGTGAACGGGTTCAATACATATTCATGCATAATTTTCGCCGACGAAAGGATGCATATGTGCCGCGTTTTACTTCCTTCTGAAGTGAACTCACCTGTTGTCACGTTGTTCTTCAGTGGCGGATTCACGGGAGGGGGGTCCTGCAATTTCGCCAACCAATTTCATAAAATGCGGCAGACGGTTATAACGAGCGCCGACAGTAACGACGAAGTTTTACAAAAAGTTTGATTTCTTATTTTATTTTTTAAATTGCTCGTTAAATTTTGGGTAAAAAAAAAATACTTCTTCACTAAAAGAGGTTAATTGTATTGCATTTGCACCTTTTTATTGTAATTATTATACCAAACAAAATCCATATTTTCCTCGCTATATCTGGAAACTCGCTAAATGCGGGCTCGTTTTAAGTGAGTTCTACATTTCTCCCCAAAAGTCTCTTTCTGGACTCTGACCTTTTTCCTTTCTTTTTTTTTCTTTTTTTTTAAATAAAATAAGATGAATAAAGCTCGAAAATAATTATTTCAAGTTTCATACTAATTTCTTTCAAATTTTCGAAGGAATTTATTAAGCATTCTTCTTTTCTTAATTTTCTATAACATGTTTATGCGATTTTAGGTTAATTTGAACTCATTACTTCGGTTTTATGCGATTTTTTATATGCAATTTTCTGAGAACTATAGCTATCGCATAAAAAGGCACCCAACTGCACTAATATTTAATTTGAACAGTGACTTACACTTCTGAAGACTTACTTAGGCTTTATTAATCTAATAACTTCATACCTAAATTATTGCGCAAACCGCAACATTCTCGTTCGATAAAGCTTGTCCATACCTAAAATTGTTCGCAAATATTCCATACTGTTTACTTACTTTATGCGTCTATAGCGCGTTAGGTAATTTGGGATGGGATCAATTGCTTAACGAGAGTTCGAAATAAATTACTTTTACACGTAGTTCTTAATAACTGTTTGCCATTTGTTTTTGGTTTTACGGCTCAAAGACTACAGTGGTCATGCTGCGCCGGGACCTACAGTTTTCCGAGGAATCCGAACCTCTTAAGGCCTGGGGAACCAAACCCCGGACTACAGTGAGCAGTGCGATCTTTTATGATCTAATAACTGGGATCAGTAATAAGTATTGCAGCTGTTGTTTTTTTAATCCGCTGAAGTTAGTTTGAAACACAAAAATAAATAAATTGATCCAAGCGTGTTATATCTGGTGGCAGTATGGAAACTATGCCCTAAAAATATTGTCTCTTTTCAACTTTTTTACCCACCTTGTTTGCAATCATTTCTCCCTTTTTATGTTAATTGTCAGACTCAGCAGGCTCTATATTAAACTTCATTTTTTGTTGTAGAGAGTAATTTCCTGTTGTTGTTTTTTTAAACAGAGAAATTCTACATTATTTGAAATTGTTATTGGTAAAGTGTCTTTTTAATATGAAAAATATTTAATTTTTATGTAAAGATTTTCGAAGTTACTAAAAATTAATGAAGTACTGAGCTACGCCCTAGGCAGTCGCCTGATTTACCTTACCCCAAGGACGCTTCTGAGTATATTGTACATAAAGAGTTACGTTCACTGATCAACAAATTCTTCTTTTTTAATAAGTAAATACGAATTATATTATGTTATACACGAGTTATGCTCATACGGATAATAAAAAAAAAATAACGAAAACAAGATAAACCGAACATAATCTTGAAATCATTATACAGTCAAACCTCGTTAAGACGAACACGCTTAAGACGAATTACTTTTAATACGAACCGTTTTCTGAAGTTCCGTCGGATTGTATAGCATATTATCCTTTCCGGATAAAATGAATTATTTTTAATACGAACAGATTCCCCTTGGTGTTCGTCTTAATGAGGTTCGACTGTATTTATGTAATGAACTTTCTAATGTGTTGCTTTCGTTACGAACTCCCGGTTTATTGTATTGGTGACCCTACTTTTATACTCACTAGTATACGCATATTGATTGTTGACCATACTTTTGTATTCACTGGTTTACACACATTTTATTGTTGACCATACTTTTATACTCACTGGTTTACACACATTGTATTATTGACCATACTTTTGTACTCACTGGCTTGCGTACACATTGTATTGGTGACCCTACTTTTATACTCACTAGTATACACATATTGATTGTTGACCATACTTTTGTATTCACTGGTTTACACACATTTTATTGTTGACCATACTTTTATACTCACTGGTTTACACACATTGTATTATTGACCATACTTTTGTACTCACTGGTTTACACACCTTGTATTATTGACCGTACTTTTGTACTCACTGGCTTGCACACATTGTACTGTTGGCCCTACTTTTGTACTCACTGGTTTACACGTATTGCATTGTTGCCCATACTTTTGTACTCACTGGTTTACACAAATTGCATTGTTAATCATACTTTTGTGCTCACTGGTTTACAGACAGTGTATTGTTGACCGTACTTTTGTACTCACTGGCTTAGACACGTTGTATTGTTGATCATACTTTTGTACTCACTGATTTACACACATTGGATTGTTGACCATACTTTTGTACTCATTGGACCACACTTTGATTCACAAGTTTAGTTTCGCAAGAAACATTATTAAAAAAATTTATAACACATGGAAACTTGCAAATGATGAATCACTCGCAAAGAAAAAAATGATGTATCGGCACCTGATGGGAGACGAACCCACAAGCTTTTGATTGCCGGTCAAGTACTTTACAATTTAAGTTACAGGCGTTAGACATTCTTCCTTTTGCGAAAGTATATAAAGCGCTGCTATGGACAAGTTCATGGTAAAGCATATAATCAGCAATCAAAGGATTGTGTGTTCGCAATCCACCAGGGATTAATAAATCATTCGTTTCTTTGCGAGTAATTAATTAATTAATATCATCGTCTATAATTAGGATATCATCGGCTGTGGTAAGAAGTATTTGATTTTAATAAATATATGAAAACTTTTTAAATAGTCCGTAAAATTTTTCTTGGAG
Source organism: Dysdera silvatica (assembly GCA_006491805.2). Taxonomy (NCBI): domain Eukaryota; kingdom Metazoa; phylum Arthropoda; class Arachnida; order Araneae; family Dysderidae; genus Dysdera; species Dysdera silvatica. Next base: position 71,889,184 of record QLNU02014176.1, read on the forward strand.
TGGGTGGAGCCACCCCTAGTTTCTCTGGCTACGCGCATGTACATGTCAATTCTCACTATAACGCATAATTTCTTGTTATATGTGCACGTCACATGCACATCAATTATCACCATTGGGGGGGGGGCATAGGGGCTCAAACCCCCTAGCCGTTTAAAAATTTGATTCGCCCGAACCTGCTACGCATTTACTTTCAAAAGTTTTACAGTCACATTTTAAAATAAGGTACTTTTTAGCTCATTACTAATTGTCAAGCAATATCAATTATTTTTGTTGCATTTTGGAATCTTGTACATTCACTAAAATTCTTGACAGCTATGAGAAGGAGGTAATAATTTTTCTCAGCACCCCGCCCCCGTAAGTACTCGTCGATTTTTCTCATCCCTTCCCCTAAAAGTACTCATGTGGGCTCCATGGTTATCGCCAATAGGTAAATATTATGAATATTACTGATAATAAGAAATCGACAGTGTAGCGCAAATATTTTATGACTTGAAAGCGTGGTTCGAATTTTCTAGCCAATACATCGTCGATGTTGAATTCTTATTAAAATTATAACATTTTTACAAGTTCGGCTTATTGGTCATTACATCAAAAGAGGGAAGTGTAATATTAACTCCTCAACCCTGTTTTCTAAGCTGAAAGAAATTTGCAAAGCCGTCAAAGTTATTAAATTCTTGATATTAAAAGTTAAGATCGATACTGAGAAAACGATTTCGATTTTCAATCAAGTTTCCGCCAGAGCTGACGCGGGAAAAAAGTCCTCGTTCAATGGCGATCAGTTCCTTGATTGAAATGCTAATCATTTTTAAATCTAAGTCATTTTTATTCATTTTTCCTTTGGCACGTTTTACAGGCCTTAATCCCAATCATTTCATCTTAGTGACGGAGCGGGCCTTGTTTTTAAAGACGTGGATTAAATAAAAATTCTGTTCTTATGAAGAAATATGAGGTGAAAGTTAACATAAACCGGGATTGATGGCAGTTTATAGGCAGGAGCGTATACAGGGGTAGGGGTAAAGGCCGTTTCACTCCCCTATACCCGGCTGAAGACATTTCTGAAGTGAAAAGCTCTGAGTGAGAATAAACCAGACATACAGCAAGAACTAAATACCACACATAAAATGATATAATATATAAAGCATACAAATTATACAATATATAAAGCATACAAATTATATAATATATAAATCCCATACACATTATATAATATAAAGCATATAAATTATATATAATATAAAAGCATGCACATTATATAATATATAAAAGCACACACAAATTATATAATGCATATAAAGCATACAAATTATATAATGCTATATAAAACCTGGAGATTATGTACTGTAAAGCATACAAAATTATGTAATGCTATGTAAAACATACAGAATTATATAGTATATAAAGGCAATACAAATTATATATTATGGAAGCATACAAATTATATAATGGCCATAGAAGCATGAAAGAAGTGGAGCATAAATGAAATACGAGTATTTGGACACTTCAATACATCAGAATATGCATTAAACAACATACGTACTACAGCAAATAATATAGCCAACAGAGTGCATCAATCATTATGTTAAACAGTTTCATTTTAGAGACACATTAAGCATTAAAACAGGTTATATATTTATATATATATATATATATATATATCAGAAGTTCTCAACCTATGGGGCGCAACCTTCAAGGAATAGGAGGTAAAGACATTTTTCGTATATGAAATTATATTGTTTTAAATTACAGCTAAAAAAAAAGGAATGATGACTGATGTGTTTGAAAGCTAAAACATTATTTGGCGTTAAATTAGATATTGAATTTATTCCAATAAGACTCTTATAATTTGAACCATATATTCTTCCTTTCCTTACTCAGTAGAACTTCGTTAAGACTAGCACGCTTAAGATGAATTACTTTTAATACAAACTGTTTTCTGAAGTCTCGTCAGATTGTGTTGTCTACTAATCTTTCCGGATAAGACGAATTGCTGTTAATAGGAACAGATTTTTTGTTCCCTTTGGTGTTCGTCTTAACGAGGTTCGACGGTGTAAATAAAATGTTAAAATATGCATACGCACATATGTGCAAAATCACGCACACCAAGCAAGCATAGTATTTTTTTCTCATATATATACATCGAGCCGGAAGTGGGCGCGACGCGTATGTAGATGCAAAAGGGAGCAGTGCCAGATTTACGTATAGGCCAAGTAGGGTCAGGAGTAGGGGCCCAGTGCTGTTGGGGCCCCCTTCTCGGAGACCTTGATAAGGCTTGATATTATTTAAGTCTGAGAGTTGTTTTAATCTTCCTTATTTTAGATAATGAACTTCAAAGAAAAATTGATTTATTGACCGAATATCGCGGGGCCCCACATTCTTTAGGGGCCCTTTCCTTCCTTCCAACCCAGGGCCCATAAGATCCGTCCGTAATCCGGCACTGCACTGGGCGGCGAGTTCCTGAAGCACATTAAAAAAGAAGAACATATTCTCTCTCTCTCTCTCTCTCTCTTTTATCTTTTTTCCATTATGTGCAAACCTTCAATGTCTTTCATGCGACAATTTTGACACACACGCACGTATATAGCGTTTATGTGCTCTATTTATTATTGATGTGTTTATGTGTGTATATATTGTCTTAAATAGATCATTAAATGCATAGATTATTTAATGCAAGCAATTGGTTTAGGTAGAGTGGCCGTTTTATGTATTTACACGGTGAAGTATGCAGGGGCGCCAGCTCTAAGGGACCCTGGTCCCTTTGGCACTCAAATGTTTAGGGGGTACTTCTAAAGTGGATGCGTAATAAATAAAGAAACTCTGAATATAGTAAAGAAAACACAGTAGAAAGATATATATATATATGAAATAAGTTAAATGTTAATGTTTTCCCAATCTCTGATTGGCTCATTTACCTCCGTGTTTTTCTGTTCAGGCTCACCAACTTTTCAACAAATTGGCGGCCCTGCCATGCACTCATTTATGCAGTTATTCACTTTACTTTTATAATATCCAGGAGGCGTTTTTGTTGTTAAAGAAATAGTATGCCTAAAATCATTTGATGAAGCAAGCCTTTGAATTTTTATGTCATCGTTTTTCCATCAAAAGTCTTCAATAGCCAAGTTCTTAGTGAACAACAGGGAATGTGCCTATATATCAGCCCACGGATTTAAAATTCATAGAAGTTTTAAAAAATGGCGAGGATCAGTTTACGCATTGTGATCTGGAAAATTCTAAAGATTTTTAAGAGCTTATGCTTTTCTTTTTACCCAGAAATTCGATTTTCTGTTCTTTAAGTGCTCTTAATGGTTATCTCGAACACTGGTTATTCAGCTCAGAGGTTTTGAATTTCACATTCCGACCACGCAATCGCCATCTGCACAATACGTCACTGTCTGGACCTTAAAAAGCAAACGCAAAAATAAATGGATTTTTCGAAAGGTCGTAAGAAATATAAAATAGTACATGATGTTTATTTTTTGCTTACATGGTTACCGAAATGCCTCATCCATTATAAAATGCAGTTGTTGCTGAAACAAGATCTGCAAATGTATATCATGCTTACAAAAGAATTCTGATATCTAGGCAGCACCGTACCTAGATGGTTTTGCACCCCTAGTAGAACCGTCCAGATTATGCCCCCCTTAGTTATGAACATATTCTCCCCTGCGAATTATTTTAGCCGAATTTGCGCCCTTCCACGTCGGCGTCCCTGGCGTGGGCCTTCCACGCCCCCTCCTCGCCACGGCCCTGCATTCATCTCGAATGAAAGATACAGTATTTAGTAGTCAAACTGACTACATCATCAGTCTGCATTTGATAACATGTTGACGAAATATAGACTGCAGTTACAGTCGACCTCGTTAAGACGAACACCAAGGGGAACAGAAAATATGTTTTCATTAAGAGTAATTCGTTTTATCCGGAAAGGATACTATGCTATACGATCTGACAGGACTTTAGAAAACGGTTCGTATTAAAGGTAATTCGTCTTAACGAGGTTTAACTGTACAAACATGGGCAAAAATTTATTAGAAAAAAACATCTTACACGTAACATTTTAAAGAACTCTGCTTAATTTAAGAGCACAAACCGTTTGACCGCACGGAATTTCTTTACCGTGATGATGTTGTGCACTTATCAGGTTTTATATATGTCAGGGTTGTTCAACCTTTTCGGGGAGCGGGCCACTTGAAAAATTTTCACCGGATCTCGCGGACCGTCCTCTCTTCCTTCAAAATTCCTTCCAGTTATTTGTTTGCTTCCTTTTGATATAAAACAGCATCACCCCTGATGTCTCCACGGTTTTTCCTTATTTCTGAAAAATAAAATCCAAAATATTTATTTTGGATTATTTCTTATTCCAAACATTTGTCGGCCGGGCCGTATGTCGGATAACCTTTGTATATGTGTTTATCAGAGAGGACATGTTAAATTAATTTATTCTCCTTTCCACAATTAAATTAATTCCTCTCCATAGTATCCTTGTTAAATAAGCAAGGATACTATGGAGAGGAATTAATTAAATTAATTCCTCTCCATAGTATCCTTGCTTATTTAACAAGAACTTAGTTGGTAATTGCATGGAAAAAATATTGTCTTGCCACTTCGTTGTTCCCAGGAATGCAGGCTTGGTCACGCCCGTATCCAGAGGTGATCTTAGGGATCAGTCTCCCAAATAAATTACAATGGAACTTGGCTATGGCCTTGCTTGCATTGCTGTAAAATTTTGGACTTTGAAATTAAATCCCTGGTTTCGGCTTTGAATTTCAAGGAACGTCCCAATACCCTTATTAGGACTGTGTGCTACTGTGTTGACTCATCGACGCAGTTTGTTTTTGTTTGTTTGTTTTGTGGTTTTACGGCTCAAAGACTACAGTGGTCATGCTGCGCCGGGACCTACTGTTTTCCGAGGAATCCGAACCTCTTAAGGCCTAGGGAACCAAACCCCGGACTACAGTGAGCAGTGCGATCTTTATGAGATCTCTGAGTAAGCGTTCTTTTTGCACTGCTGGGAGTCGAACCCGGATTAACGGCGCACTAGGCGAACGCGTTACCACACTGCGCCACCGCAGGGCCTCATCGACACCAGTATTTCGAAAATGCAGTAAGCCTTTTTACGTTTGAGATTATTCTCGGATGTTTATTACATCATAAAGGATTTTTATCTTATGAATTGCCTTTTTTAGCCAATTGTACAATGCAATGGACGAAAAGTAAAGTGTTTGAGGTTGTGTAGAACTAAAAGCCATTCAATTTTCTAGATTACCTTATCAAGACTGCTTTATTTTAAAGAAGTACTGAAGCAAACAAAATAGAATTCGAAAAATGTCTGTTGGGGAAAAGTTGCAGCAAAAGTCTGAGAAAAATTCCATTAAATTTCTTCCACTGGCCAAGAACTGAAAAAAAATTTAATGTTGAACAATGTGTTGATGAAGAGAGATTGTCTGATTGATTCTTGAATGTGGAGATGAAAGAAAACTCTTGCAAAAGCCTAATTAAAATTAAAAAGAAAATTCAAAATTAATCAAAAGCCAAAAGGGTTTTGATATGTTTATTCAACTAATATAAAAGGAGGAGGAGTGGAGCAGAATAAGAAGAAGAAGAAGGGGGAGGAGATGGAGGAGGAGAAAACAAAGAGAGAGAGAAATTGGACATGACACGAGTGGAAAAGGTGGCTGCCAAAAGCAGCTCTGTAATCCCAGAAAAAGAGAAGAAGAGGCCAAAGAAACGGGGATATGAACCAATGGCATTTTCTCGGAACTACGCATTTAAAGACTCGAAATTAGACAAAAAACACAGAATTAGTGAATTAGACCTTTCAACGGAAATGAGTACGTCTCACCGTGACGTAGGATTAACGCGTTCCAAGGTGGCGTAGAAAAAACAGATTAACGGCAAAATAGATATTTATTTTGTCGCTAATCCGTCTATGAATCCAATGGCGCGTATCTTTTTTTCTGCCCACCGAAGTCTGAGGTTTGGTTTTCAAGTCGATAGAGGTTCTGATTCCTCGGTAAATTGTAGGTCCCGGCGCAGAATAACCTTAGGTTCCGTAACGCCTTAAAACATAAGCAATATGAAACAAGACAAGGAAGAAGTACAAAACCTTCTCAAGAACTGGAAAAAAGCGCAGTACTCCATGTTGCACAACCAAGCGAAGCGAATAACAGAAGTAGCACCTATAGCATTGATTCTTTTTAACATATTAATGTATCTTCTCGTTATCTTAACTACTCAGATGTGCTTGATATACGTAGGATAATTATTATTTTTTTTAGTTTTAATTTAAATGATTTGACAGATTTAATAATAAATCATTTCATCTATATCCCTTATTATTAATTTATGTGCATTTCAAAGAAGAAAAATACCATTTGAAAATTGTATGGAAGAAATAAACAATTGAACAATAAGGTAATCTATTTATTAAAGTCAGTAATCCCGATCATAGCCGATGACGTGGCAATATTAGGTGATTGGGAGTCCAACCCACAACCCTTCGATAACCAGGCAAGTAACTGCGAACTTACCCGCAGTGAAGCTTTATATTCGCTCGCAGAGAGGGAGTATGATCGACGCCTGTAGCCTAATGGGTAAGAGCATTTAATTGGTTATCAAGAAGTTGCGGGTTCGACTCTCGCCAAGGAAATCACTGCTTTTCTTTGCAAGTAATTTATCGTCTACTAAGATAATCTGATTGGGAAATATGTGTTGCTGAGTAGACTGTTTGGAAGGAACTTCATGTGACGCACGCAAATATAATTTTAGGAAGGATATTTTATGGGCTAGTAGTATTTGAAAATATTGAAAAGCAGTAGATAATGGTTTAAAGGGGGTTTGTTCTAAAAAAACCCTCGCGTATATTCTCTATATAATTCAAAATATACTATTTGGATATCAAATAATTCCTTTATTAAGAAAATTTATATTAAAAATTTATTTATGTTTTATAGCCTAAGCAGAGATAAGATCATGCTGTTGTGATAGAACCATTATTTTTTCTGTAAACTATACTTTTTCTATGAATCCTACAATTTTTTCAATGGATCTGGCATTTTTCTATGAATCCTTCGTTCTTTCTATGAATCTTACAATTTTTCTAGGAATCCTATATTTTTTAATAAATCCTACGCATTTTTCAATAAATCCTACATTTTCCATGAATCCTAAACTTTTCTGTGAATCCTAAATTTTTTTATGAAACCTACATTTTTTCAATGAACCCTACATTTTTCCATGAATCCTACATTTTTCTATGAATCCTATATTTTTTTCCATGAACCCGAACCTATTTCGTAGAGAGGATTATACCTCATTATACATCATATTGCATTATATATCTCCTCATTATATATCATATTGAGGATCTGTAAAACAAAACCAATCTGTTAGGATCAAACTCGGATTATGCGCACGGTAGCGAAACGCATTATCACTAAGCCGGGGCAGGATAGTCATAGTAAAATAAATAAACTATTATAGACAAAACAAAAACTATTTGTTGCACCATGAAGCAGAAAAATACGAGCTTTCTTTGCTGCACGTTCTTGAAATTTCTTTTCTTGGATGGAAAGCGAGTTTTCTCCATTTTCATTCTTTTGAAATAATAATCGCCAGGGTTCGACAAATAGCAAGAACTGTACCGCCAGACAAAAACGGTACTAGCTTTCCCCAATAAGAAAAACTAGGAACCAATAGCGTAGGAAAAGGGAGAGTGGCTCAAGCCCCACCATTGGATATCAAAACATATTATTTTCTCTAAGACAGTATCATATAATATTCTTTAAAGTCACTTGAGCCACTACCTTCGGAAAACTCAAATTTAATTTAAATTAAAAAAATATTCCGGGGGTAATGCTTGATCCCCCCCCCATAACAACTTGAGCCCCCTACGAGTTTTGAATTACTACGCTAGAAACCTAGGTATGCTAGGAACCTAGCTGGAAAAGATTTAATACTCCCAAAAATCTAGTAGCCAGTAGGGACTAGATTTGTCCAGCTCCGATAATCGCAATGTAAAAATTATTATTATCGTTTACAATTCTAATACTAGTAACCGGGTTGAATGCAAATGCGGTAACATTTTGCACACTGGTTTGCTAGATTTATGCGTTTTAATTCTTTCATTTATGCGTTTAAACGCTTTCATTTATGCACTTTAATGATTTCATTTATGCATTTTAATGCTTTCATTGATGCACTCTAATGATTTCATTTATGCATTTTAATGCTTTCATTTATGCATTTTGACACTTTCATTTATGTACTCTAATGATTTCATTTATGCACTCTAAGGATTTTTTTATTCACTCTAATGATTTCATTTTTGCACTCTAATGATTTCATTTATGCACTCTAATGATTTCATTTATGTATTCTAATAATTTCATTTATGCACTCTAATGATTTCATTTATGCATTTTAGTGATTTCGTTTATACATTTTAATTTCATTTATGTTTTTTAATGCTGTTTGTGCATATTTTAAAGCTTTCACTTATGCATAAAGTATACGTAACTGCTTTACATATGTAATGCATTTACAGATATTTAAAAAAAAAGTAAGTTAAACATGCGCATTTCATCTTCGTATCCATAGATTAATTTATAGCATATGAATATTTTTTGTTCCTAGTATTCACTCATAAATTTAAGCTTGATTGTTGGTCTGCACGAAAGCTGGTAATTAAAACCAGCGTAATTAATCAACTTTCAGTAGACCAATTGTCAACCAAACGTAATTAAAAAAGATACAAGGAAATGCTTTTAGAATGTTCTTCGTTGCTTATTCCTAATGTAATCAATTTCTGCGTGCGATGACGTCAATTCGATACAAATGACAATTTTCTGTAATTTTCTTGGAAATTAACATAAAGCAATGTTCTCTATGTCATCGCTAGGCGTTGTTTGTGATCAACGAAAGATGACAAGAAAAGGATCGATCCAATCCCTATTTCATTGTTACGTTTTCCTCGTGACGTCATCCAGTGACGTGGAAAATCTTTTGAGGAGCTGCGTGACGTTTGCACGGCACCTGCTATCAGTAGATTTCAAAATCTTTCAATTTATATTCTTTTGTTTCTGTTTAGCCACTCTTGCTTCTTCATTAGCCACTTTTTCATTCAGAAGCTGATGGTTTAATAGGATAAATTAAACATTAATATTAATTAATTAAACATTGATATAATTATCCGTAATTATAATAAATTACGGATAATCATATTACGACTTAATGATGGTTGATCATATTACGATTCAATAATGGATAATCATATTCGAATTTAACCCTAAACAACATAGGTGGGGTATACAGTGCCCCACTGCTTAAATAAACCGTTGCAATGCTATGCTTCAAATGTCATCACGTGACTAAAAAGTGAACTGTGAGTGGCCAGTGATGAGAGAAAAAAGTATAACACTGAAATGGAAGACACATTATCACATGTTTAATGAATATTTGCATAAATAATGTTCAATTTGTGTGTTGTTCAGCTAATTAAAGATTAAAGCTTCTTTGTACCTCACCTATCCTGGCAAGTTTTATTTTCCCACCTATTCTATCTAGGATTAATAACGGATAACTATTAATTAATTAATTAATATTGGAATTTAATAATGGATAATGATATTGAGATACAATAATTGAGAAGAAAATAACGATTATCCGTTTCACTATCGGATAATCGTACTTTTTTCTATTATTGTGATTTGGTTACGGTTTATTTTGCGCTTCCTCCACGTGCCAAACGAGTATGATGACATAATTTCCGTTCTCCTTGGAACTAATCTTCCTTTTTTTTTTTTCCCTTTTATTTTTCTTCCATTGACCAAACGAATCTCAATGTCAAAAGGAATTTTATAAATTTAAACAAACAACGCATGCTAAAAATAACGGAGGATAGTTGCGTAATTGTTTTTAAATGAATTTTAATGCTTAAAATTTGAAGTAATTTTCATGTATCAAATAAAAATTTCTGATAAGGTAATTTATCCAGTGCTTCGGATTTACGTATAGGACAAATAGGTCGGCAACCACAGAGATTTCGAAAGAGGGCTTGGTATTAAATTTGCCTAATGGTTTTTATAACTCTGTTTATTTACAATTGTCCCAGAAATTTTCATTACTGATAAATCTGAGCATTGAAGTAATGAACTTCAAAGGAAAAAAAAATGATTTATTGACTTGTTTGTGGAGGACCCCCACAGTATAGGCTTATCCATGTTGGGGGATACAAGAGCTTATCTGACTCCATTACGTTGAATGATGGTTCAGTCTTAACATCTGTCTGCAGAACGGAACGCCTGTTGGAAAGCAAGACCGTTGTGTATAGAAATATAACGGAATTTATTTTAGAAGAAAACCAGAACAAATCACATTTCAGTCATCGTACCTTACGTGCGCAGTAAAGCACTTGCGCAAACGCGTGCTATTTCAGCTTAACAGTTAGCGAACGAACACAGAAAATGTACGGAGTATTTTACCAGAAAAAGAGCGAACAGATACGTTCTAGCCCTTTACTCTGAGGCGGCAACGCTTCTAGAAGTCCGTACGTGCACACGTCACACTTTGATACGATTGTTGCCTTGATGTACGCAAAAGGCACTCCAACAGACTGAATACTGCTAGGGCTGCACTCTCTAGGAGTCCATAAAAATCTTAATCCGGAACTGTAGTAAACACTTTTTCCCCCCCTTTCTTCCATGTGCCGCTGCATTTAGTAGGCTAAAGGAAAAAAAAAAGAGAATGCTCGCAAATCTAGTATCGAACTCCAAACCTCCAAAGACAAAAGGGAATTTTCAGTGTCAGTGGCCATAAACCTGCCTGCAATTCATCGTCTCGTCCCCTTTTATTCTATTTTTTTTAATTAATACACGAGACGTTCTTTTTTAATGAACGATGATTTGAATTTGAGAAGGGTCAAATTATATGCTTTTAAGACAGAGAAAATAAAATGTTTACAATCCCGAAATCAAACTAAGGACTCTTTCTCTCTCTCTCTCTCTCTCTATATATATATATATATATATATATATATATCCTGTCAAACGCTGACAATATGATCCCCTTAGGTTGTTACACTCGCTTAACTTGGAACAGTTGATTAATCAAAATAGGGTACGAGTAGCAACACGTCGTTTATCAAATACGTATAATAATCGTTTATAAAATTGTACGAAACTTGTCATTGCTATTACACTTGGTAAGCAATCGCTAAAATCAGTTATCCATCGCGTATAGCCTCTTCAACTTCCCCACAAAATATCGACCCGCCTTTCTTGACAGTTTCGTTAAAGCTCATCTCCTCAGCGTTATGCTGTATATAGTAACGAAAAATCACTTTCATCTTTAATAACAAATCAAAATTATTACAATTTATCGCCTTTTCTGTTGTGTTTTCTTTTTATGAAGAACGATTTTATTTGACAAGGTAAAAAAAAAATTATTTTTGAAAAACCAATTTTCCTTAAAAAAATAAAAAAAGCCAGCCGTTGCAAAACCCTGTTATGAAAAATGAATTTAAATGAAAAAAATCTTCTCTTGCGAAAATAAACGGAATTAGCTAATTTGCCTACAAGAGATGTTTTGAATATCCCGATTTTTTTACTGTACAAATATTATACAGCCCGCTCTTAACATGAGAAACAAATTTGGTCCCTAAACGTAAGAAGTCGTTGCTGCATCGAAATATATAACAGACACTGCTTTTTATGATTTACACGTTTTGGAAAAAAATCATCACAATTAAAAACAAAACTTCTTTGTTAAATATAAATATTGTGATCTGGTTTATGAATATCTATTTCAATCAAGATGGGCATCCGTTTTAGGAAATGTCCGTGAAGTATTTTCTTCGCTATCTGGGACTCTTTCTGAAAACTATTTGCAAAATAAAAAGCACTTGCCATTTGTTTACTTTTAGATATTTATCAACGTGTAAATATAGTCTCCAGAAATAAACAAATAATTTATCTCATGATTTTTTAAGGCCTATTATTTTGTTGTTTACCGTCGAAGTTCGTGGGAACGAACACTAACGTTCAAAGGGAATAGGATGTTTTTTGTTGACTCATGGCGAAATGCACAAACAGATAAGAAATGAGCTGAATTTAAATCGGAATTAGTTTAACTCGGTAATTAACGAATTTAAAAAATTATGATAATTTAATAATTTTCTAGTCGTTTTCTATTTTTTACTTCTTTTTTTTATAAGATGAACAGATGCCGTTAAAGTAAATGTTTCTTTTCTTAAAATGTTGCTCTTGGATGCTATTAAGGGGCTTGGGAATGCCCGCACCCGGAGTAGGGGGGATATTAGGGACCAGCCCCCCCTCAAACTAAATTTCGAATGGGACTTGTCTACAATCTTGCATGATATGATTGTATCGATACATGCTGTAAAAGTGTTTGAAACCCCCGAAATTAAATCTTGGTTACTAGGTCTGTCCCGAAAGGGTACGCGCTGTGTGCGCCGCGTACTCTCAAGAAATTTTAAAAAATACAGGGTACGCACCGCATACTCTCAAGGTCTCAAAAAAGTTTTCGTATTTGCTGGTTTTTGGACAACTTTCAACAAAGTTCAGTCTTTTTTTTTTTCCCCTAGTCATTTACAAACTTGAATGGACACAAATGAGGAAAACTCCTGTGAATCCCCCAGGTCTCAAAATAATATCCTGCGTATGACCAGAAGAGGAATGAAAAACTGATGAAAGTGGCAAGTGACACCTTGGGCTTGGATAGACGACCAGTCAAATGCTAGTCAGGGCGGCGCAATGACGTCACCAAGTCCAGTTACCCCGCAATTTCAATACTCCTTAATTAAGACAGCACAGCATACTTTCAATAATTTTCTTCAGGACAGCCATGCTGGCTACGGCCTTGGGCCTGGGGACGTCCTAGGTGACGCCCTACTCTTTATAGGTTGTTCGGAGTGTGTTTCCCCTGGCAGTAGATAAGGCCGGGGGCAGAAGGGGGGATACTCAGGGTCCCGGTATTGTACTTTAATAACTTAACAAACATAATTCGTCATTAGACATAATTGCTTGGGGGCCCGATCCGCTAAATTTCCCAGGGTCCCGTAAAGACTGTCCTCAGTCCTGGCAATAGAGGTCCGAGTCCTCTAAAAACTGTAGGTCCCGATGTAGCATCGAGATTATGTTTTAAAGTGCGATAATAATAGGAATCGCGTTTTAATGTACAATAAGATTATGATACAATAATTTTTGTTTATGGTTTTAAATCTCGCGGACTATAATGCCTATGCTGTGCCGGGACGTACTGTTTTCCTGGGAATCCGAACCTCTTAAGGCCTAAAGAACCAAATCTTAGACTACAGTGAGCAGTGCGATCTTCATGAGATCTGTGTAAGCGTTCTTCGTATTATTGGGAGTCGAACTCAGATTAACGGCGAACGAGGCGAATGCTCCACAGCATACAATAATTTTCAGCACCCACGTATAAATAGCTCAAACTAGAGCTTTTTTGTTTTAGAAGAAAAAGTGATGCATCTCCTTTCTGGATTCGAACCAGGGTCCCTCCGTTTAGCCCGGAGTGTCTTGGACCGCTAGACGAATGAGGACAGGTAATAACGCTCTCTTTCTCCGTATGTAAGGATGTAAGGTATTATTACCCTCCTCAGGGATAACACAATTGCCAAATAATGGTCAACACACAAAGCCTCCGGGGCGAGATTTTTGTGAGTTTTCGTGTTGTAGTAAAGATGTTATAACTTTTTTTTTAATCTATGCGCACCATTTTATTTTGGAATACGTTTTAAATAAGACATTTTAATTTTTATTTATTTATTTTTTGCATATTGATTATTTAATTAATAATAATAACTACGGAATACGACATCGGATATTAATTAAGTATATTTCCGAAGCAATTCGTTTAATTTCTTTGTGTATGTTTAATTTCAGTTGTGGAATCGCGTGTTGTCAGTTTATTAACAAACTCGTTCCATTAAGTAGCCCCGTTGAAAAATATTCAGCGTAGTCAAAACAGGGGAATGAAGGGTCAGTCGCATAGGCGTACGCAGAAAGTTCAAAAGTTAAGGGTTCAAAGTTCAAAGTTAAGGGGGTTATAGGCTCAATGGGGGGTTACAGAGCTACAACTCACATATTCCTATGTTAAATATACAAAATTTCATTGCAATGGGGGTTAAAACCCTCATCAACACCCCCCCCCTGCATACGCTAGTGGTCAATCGAGATCACCAAATTTTGACATTATTTGACCGGGAAACGCGTCCTTTAGATTTAGAATTCGTACAGTTATATGAGCTGAATGAAATGTTATATCTCGTTAACCGTCTCTGGCCTGAAATGAAATTTGATGCCTGAAGTTGGCTTTCTGCCTGAAATTGATCGATAGGATTTACAGCACATGTGGTTTCAATAATATAGACGATGATGAAATTTGCATTGTGCGATGGGAAGGGTTGGCCTCCCCATTGCGCAATTCAAACTTTTTAATCATCTTGTAGAAACCACATGTGCTGTAAATCTCGTCGGTCAATTTCAGGTGGAAAGTCAATTTCAGGCATCCAATTTTCATGAAATTTCATTTCTGGCACTAAAACTTTAGGCAAGAGACGGTCATCTGGTCGAAGTCATATTTTTTTGTAAATAATACAATCAATTGAATAACATGAACATAAGAAAATTAATTAAAAATGTTTTATTCAAAAATTATGCATAAAAAAGGCTCCCTTTCACATAGACAATACACGATATTTTCCTGCAATATCTAATAATGAAAATGACAATACTTTTTAAGTCGTTGTCTTGGAAAGTATATATTTTTTAGTTCAAGCGTTTTACCAATAAGTGGACCGTAATATGTACATGTTTTTACGTATGATAGTCAGGAATTATCATGTTATTGAGTATGCCTTATCTTTCGAAATTTAAAGCTGTGTACTGCAGTTTATTATTGGCTCGATTACTTTTTGGCATTCACGAACGGTTTACAATGCCAGTTTCAGCCAAATGTAATAAAAATGAGAAATTGTACAACAAGCAATTTGTTAATTCGGTTTTCTGGTTTTTAAGTTTTTCAGCATTGAATAGAGGAGAATGCATGAGAGCTTTTTTCAATTAAATTGCAAGAGTGTGACTTCCTGGTATTTAAACGAACAATCGTTCATACTCTAAATTTTATGTTAAAAAATATGAGCCTTGAAAAGTGAAAAAAAATATTTTTGTTTAAAAATTGAGGAATTGGACAAAATAGAAGTTAAAAACGGGTTTGAATAGCTATTCCATGTAGTACGGGGCAGTGGCGTCGGAAAGGGTGGCCCAGGGGCTCAAGCCCCCCCATTTGATATCAAAACATTACTTTTATTTCAAGTCGCATCACATGATCTTTTTAGCACCTCTTGAGCCCCATGAGACCCGGGGATCTTAGGGACTCGTAAATCCTCCGAAAGTAAATTTTTTTAATGGGACTGGTAACGGATTCTGTATACTGTGATTTTACCATGCCATGTTCTTAACCCCCCCAAAATTAAAACCTGGGTACAGCCTTGCTACCGGGTAAGGAAGTGCTGCAGAAAGCAGTCATCGGCTTGCATCTTCAAACAGTACAGTACGATCTGGCTATCACTGCCATTTTAAAACAATTGCACATTTTATTAATTTTGTTATCTATAAACGTTTATTTTATATTTTTAATAATTTTTCTCAATTTTTTTAATGTTTTCCTCAGATTTTGTGAGTTCGGTGTTTTTTCCCCTATGCTTTTGGAAAGTCCTATAAACGCTACTTAATTCTTATTGTAAAATATATTTTAAAGTGCTTTCGAGGTCAGAAACGATTTATGATTTCATCATAACGGATCTACCATCTTCATTTGATGGAAACATCTTCATGGTTTATTGCGGATCAATCATCTTATCACCTCGTGATGTAAAAACGTCAAGCTTAATCTAGGAATTAGTGGCATTTTTAGAGCGCCAATAACGAGCTAGTTGGCAGCTTGGTGCAGCTTAGTAGAGCAACGTTTTCCATGAAAGACAGCCAAACCCCCATTTCTCGGTAAAACGAAATCAAAAATATGGGCGTTAGCACCAAAGATTGCACATAAACGCACAAATTTATCAGAATGTTGCAATACCAGAACATGCAATTGCAGTTCACAAGAAGCCATAAAATATTGTAAATATATTGCCTCACTTATTAGGAAACCATTTCTCATTATTTGCTAACGTTGCGGATGAAGTTGTCTATAATTGTTTTTTTTTATAGGAAAAATAATATGGAAATTCATTTTATAAGCGAATGGAATAATTTAATGGGCGCCCCGAGGGGGGTGCAAGGAGGCACACTTTCATCCCCTTGGCTTATGAAAAAAGTGGTTTTTTTCCCCCCAAGACTGAATCCACAAGAAACTATAGTCCAACAACATTATTCAATTGGAACTTTGCCCTGAATGCACCCCCTTGCATATAATTCTGGCTCGTCCATGAATAACTGTATAATTTTTTTGCATATAAATTGTGTCATTCCTTTTTTGAATACAAATTATATTTATTTTTTGCATAAAAACTATGTATTTCTTTTTGCATAAAAATGACATCATTTCTTTTTTGTATACAAATTGTATCATTTCTTTTTTTTTGTATGAAAATTGTATCATACGTTATGCATAAAATTTGTATCAAATCTTATGCATAAAACTTATATTATACCTTAGGTATGAAAATTGTATTACATTCTTAGGCATGGGAGTTATGTCATATCCTTGGGCATTGAGACATG
>QLNU02014176.1:71906040-71985641 GCA_006491805.2 Dysdera silvatica
GTTCATGTCCTCGATGAATACTTGAAAAGTTTACCTCTTGTGCTAGCGCGAAAACATTTATGGGGAAGCATTCACAATTCCCAAAAGCCGGATTACTTATTCAGGAAATGGCTGTTTCCTTTTCCTGCCGCCAAAACAAAATGTAATCTACACAGGGTTTCGCTCAGCTTAAAAGCAAAATACTAAAATGTTCATACAAGTGAACTTCATTACAAGGGACTTTTTGGAGGAAGAGGGGAAACTTATGGACCCCGTTGCCAAAGAGGTCCTTTATTATACAGGGATTTTTTTTTCTTACGATATCCCCTACTGTAGGGGAAAATCCTTGTGATTTATGGTTTTAGCTTTGCTAAGAAAGGTGAAGCGCGCCCAAGACGCACTTTTTAAAACCACATATTTCATTCTTTTCAATTTCGTTATAGCATACTGTGTGACGTTGAGGGAGAAGTGCTACAGTTTACTATAGCCTTATGTCAAAAAGAGCCCTTGTTGGCGTTTTGAGTGTTCAAACATCTTTACTTTCGTTAGGAAAGCATAAAAATGTAATTACCAGTTTAAAATTGAATACGTTTTGTGTAAAACCTTCAATTGGTTATATAATTTCATAAAAACAATTGAATTGTGATATTTTTATATTTAAAAAAATCGATCGTAAAATTCTGTTATCAACTTATATATGTTTTTTTGTTTTTTGTTTTTTTTTAATTCTTCATAAGTTCTCTTAACTCGCAAAAATTTTCGATATTTTTATGTTTTTCAAGGCATCTCAAGTCCTATTTTATTATTTTGACTAGAGCCCGGATTATATGCACAAAAAACCAACAAAATATGCACGAAAAACTCGAGATATCCATGCATATGCACTTAAAATGAATAAATATATACTTAAAATTTTTTAACGTCTGAAAATCTTATGTCTTTCATTTTAAAACAAATATATTTATTATTAACTGCCGAATAGAAAACTACTATATGCATTAAATCATACGTTTTATACAAGACAATTTCTATGACTGTGTATCACAATGCGTCTGTCGATGTTCCAAACAGTGAAGCTTTTGTTATTATATAATAGCATTTTCATGGCCAAAAGAGTCCCGGTGAGGGCCCCCGAAACCGCCCCCCCCCCCGTCAATAGTATCCTGGATCCGCCCTTGTGCATGGCGTCATCACTCTGCGACACTCTTAACTTTCCATAACTCGTGTTGTTGAGCAACAAAGTACGACGCTAAAACTCTGACGGCCGAAGCTTCAATTTTTTTTTCAATCGTTGATTGGAAAAGATGGCCGCAAGTTCCTGTTTTCTGTTCCCAAGAAAGGCCTACTTTGGTTTCTGTAGGTGTAGATGACTGATTGGAATCTCGAGCGAAGTGAATGATTTCACTCAAGGTTTTGGTTCCATTGTTCCTTTATTTGTGTATTTTAAGGCGCAATGATCATGCTGCGCTGCACCTGCAGTTTTCCGAGGAATCCGAACCTTTTAGGGCCTAGGGAACGGAACCCCAAACTACAGTGAACAGTTATCGGTAAGCGTTCTCGTCTTTTTTGCACCCAGAAAAACGGCACATGAGGAGGACGTGATTGATTGATTGATTGTTTGGCTTTTTTATGGCGCAAGAGCATCTGGGCTATACTGCGCCAACTAGGAGGAGGACGTGTTAACACTGCATCAACACAGGGCCCCATGATTCAATTGATTTATGCACAATTAATATTCAATAAACTGTTAACACAATATTTTGATATGTTAATACAGTCAAACCTAGTTAAGACGAATTACTTTTAATACGAACCGTTTTCTGAAGTTCCGTCAGATTGTATAACAGACTATCCCAAGAGCAGATCCAGCGAGGGGCGGAAGGGGCAATCGCCTCCCCCGCGTTAGTGCTGAATAGAAAAAAATAAAGACGATGAAGAATATTTTATGTTGTTTGTTATGACTGTAATAAATAAAAGTCTTACACTGGCGTCCAAAGTCTCTAAGTCTTGGAGAAATGCGATCCAGACGTTTTTCCACGAATCTACAAGTTTCTCGCCCTTCAAACTACGTTTTCAGTAGGTGTTGCTTCAGCAGAATGTAGTTTTTTATCGTTGAAGCGCCTTCAAAATTGGCTTCGAACGCGGATGACAGAAAAGAGACTTTTAATATACGCCCATAGAGACATCTATATTGATCTAAATAAAGTGATTGGCAAATTTTCGAAGAAACCAAGATGGCTTGACTTTGCATTGCAAGCTTAAATTTTTTTTAAAAGTTGCTTGTTATAAAAAAAAAGTAAAATAATTACAACATTTTTGTGGTTTAAATTTAAACTTGTTCTATTAATTACATTGTAAATTATCGTTTTACTTATTGTATATGTCTCCTTGACTAGCTTATCCTTCTGTCAAACTTAAATATATTCTTCCCTAAACCATATAGTTTAATTAAAGAAAATCCCAACTTTTAATTCATTATCGTAAATTCAATATTTTGGTGAGTATAAAGGAAGGCTAGTAATATAACAACATTTACCTAAACTATTTAACAGTCCAAAACTAAAAATTTTCACGATGAGAGCCTCCGGAACCAACCCCTGGATCTGCCCTTGTACTAACCTCTCCGTATAAGACGAAGTACTGTTAATACGAAAGGTATTTTGCTACCCTTGGTGTTCGTCTTAACAAGGTTCGACTGTATCATTTATGTTCACTTTTAGAAATATGTGATCGTTAAAATTCGTGGAAAACGCTGAAGATTTTGTGTAAGGTACATCATGAGCGACTCGCATCGATTGAAAGTGCGAGCGATGGAAAGTTAAAAGCAAACTGACTTTGCGTGTGTAAAACCATTAGTAAAATCCTTGTTTATGTGCTGGAATGCCGGTCATGTAGTTGAGCTTTAATGCTACGTTGCTTAGAGGATGTGTCCGAGGTTTTAAAATAACAGTTTTGAAACCATTCCATTATTTTTGGAGCTCGTTAAGCCGGCGCGTTCAGCTGCTACGACGGATCAACGTACCAAATTGAATTAAGGAAAACAAAAGAAGCCTCGACAAAAACTAAAGTGTTTCTGCTAAACATAATTTATTGAACGGAGAATTTCGTAAAATGATCTTTTGATTCTTCCTCTTGCAAAATAAATAAAATTTTAAAAGCTAAAACTTTTGTGAGAAGACGAAAGCGTAATCTTAGATGGAATTTTTACCAACGACGCCCGAGGAAATAAGCCCTTGGACAAGAGGATGATGGAAAACGGACGAAAGAGACTCGGAGCCCACAACCATTTGAGATCGACATTTACATAACTATGCGGCTTATTACGACAGAGCATATTCAAGGAAGGATATAGTGGGGTGAGACACAAAGGGTGCCCCTTCCCACTTAGGAAAACCAAATTATTTTCAAATTTATTATTCATCAAAAACTCAGCAACGATTTTCAGGAAATAAAGTCTAAATTGGTTTTGAAACTTTTTTGGCTTCGTAGGTATATAAAGCCAAAAGCCATAACACCTTCCCTAAAATCCTGCATCCACCAGGGGCGCACATATGGGGGGGCAGAGAGGGATAGAGCTCCCTTCCCACTAGCCGTTTAAAAATTTGATTTGCCCAAACCTGCTATGCCATCGGTTTTTTAACTTTTATAGAGCGCGGAAACCCTTCAGAGTTCACCCGCCCTCGCGGACCCCCAAGAATTAACTCAAAGTTTAAAGCCCCAAATTTGCATCGCACATATTTATTTCTAGTGTTTCATCACTAATTTTCACCATTTGGGGAAGGAATTTTTCGTTCCCTCGTAATTTATTTTTAGCATTAAAGAGTAAATGCTCGTGTCTTAGTACTTTTCCGAACTTTTGTGGGGCACTGGGAGGATCTCGCGGACTCGTAGGGGAAGGTCCGCGGACCATAGTTGAAGGACCGTTGTGCTATGCATTTACTTTCAAAAGTTTTACAGTCACATTTTAAAATAAGGTACTTTTTAGCTCATTACTAATTGTCAGGTAGTATCAATTATTTTTGTAGCGTTTTGGTATCTTGTACATTCACAAAAATTCTCGACAGCGAGGAAGGAGGTAATGAATTTTTTCTCAGCCATTCCCCACTAAAGTACTCGTACAGGTGCCCATGATGTTCACCCTTACTTATGTTGAAGAATGGAAAATTTTCCTAACACTTTTCGATCGAAGGATCACAGAAAAAACATTAATAACTGAAGAATGTGATTTATATATTAAAAAAAATTAAAAGCTTGTTTTTCAAACGTAATGCGGTAGTCGAGTGGTCATTGACCCTTCTCTACTGACGCCATACCTCTATTTAAATATTTGTCGTGAAATATTTATTTAGGCTAAGAATATAAATTTTACAATAAAATTAAAGAACGGCGTAAAAATAACATATTTTGAAAGTAATGAACTTAACCTGAATATATATATATATTTTTTTTTTTTTTTAAATTGGAACTTGGATATAAACAGATAACAGCAATGTCCTCACAACTTGTACCACTTAGCCTCAATTTTTAACTTGAATCCTTTTTTTTTTTAAAAGCGTCTGCTACACTATCACCATGTGATCACCAATCAATTTCTTTTATGTCTCAACCTCTTCCGTTTCCGAACGTTCTAAATTTAGGTTCTTCCCAACTCGACGGATGATTGGTTAAGTTTGTGTCGATAGTGTTTAGACACATCAGACTGTCACGGTTCAATCACCCCCCCCTTTTTTTTTTAAAGTGAACCCATATCACACCAAAACACTTGACTGCTATGAGAGGAATGTGGACTTTGAGCATCTGTAGAATTTTCTTAGATATTGTTATCGCTTTTCGTTTATTTGCGTTGTTGAACTTTGTTGAAGCTTTTATCATTCTTATAGAGTAGGCTGGCCAACATGTAGTCCGCGGGCCACATTTACCCTGCGAAGCCCTCTAGTGGTGGTTTTTGCAAATTAAATTTTTCAGGAATTATTTTTAAAGACATAAATGATAATAGCGTGTCGGTGGGGTCATCATTGCCATGAAAAAACTATGATGATGATGATGAAGATGGTGGCGTGGGTAAGAGGTGGCTTGGGGGGGGGGATGAAGACCCCAATTGGACAGCAATAAACATTATTGTGTTAGGTACTATATCACATGGTCTCTTATAAAGCCATTTAACCCCTCCTCCCCTGAATTTTTTAATTGCTACGCAACTGACGAAAGAGGATTTGAAATCTACATAGTGTAAAATGTAATTTAAGACCAGTGTGATAAGCGTCTGTTATTCATTTTCGTGTGCTTTTTCATTTGAAACTGTTTTAAATTAAAACCAATTCTAGACACTTACACAGCAAATGAAAACTCGTGGTGGGGGTGGGGCTCAAGTGGATTTAAAGAAGGTTATGTGATGCGGCCGCAGAAAAAATAATGTGTTTTGATATTCAATGGAGGGACTCGAGTCCCCTGAGCCCCCTTTCATACTGCACTGATTCTAGAGTCTCTTTAAACTCAAAAGCATTGAAATGTTTCGTTAACAGAAATGTTTGCCTTTCATTCTCACTCAAGATATCGCTTAATACCAAGTACTAGTTTAACTTTCATAATTTGCTTTCTAATGAAATATTTAATAAACCTATTAAATATAATTTGCGGCAGTTTGAAGATCAATTCCCTTCAAATACGGATAATGCAAATTTAAAAATACAATTTACACGAATTAAAAAAACGAAATGGTAGTTCACTATGGCATCATTGGAACTCAACCTAGTTTATAGGCACAATAGGCGAACGTGCCACCCCTGTGCCACAGTAGAGCTTTCTTACCCAGTGACACCTTCAGCTGATGAGTAGAAATTGTAATGTGGTAGGAATAGGACTAAGCTTACGGTGTTAGCGGCCCTGGGCAAAGCAGAGTTTAGCGGCCCTTAGAAAAGCTTTGACATAACACAACGAAAAACGATTGAACAGAGTTTAGCATTACAAAATGAAGTTCTTCCATCTGGTCTAAAAGCTGTGGGTAAAGATAAAGAGAAGACAATGAAGTTAAAAATAGATAAAAACTAATTAAAATACGAATCATTGTAATTTACTATTACTCTAATTATTATAATTATAACGAATTAATGAAAAGCTTTCTCAACGAACAAAGCCGCTTTTATTATACTATTAGAACTTACAAAGTAATTTTTCTAGCTTTTTATGCAGCCAAGTTTCGGAAACCAGGGGTTCTGCGTAAGTCATAGAGCATCACAATAAATACGATAACCTACGTAGGTTACAGACGCCAACGCATTCGACTAATAACACAACACGTATTTATTCTGACCACCATTTAGAGGTTGCATTATGGGAAGTATGACGTCACACGTAAAAGGTGAATTAACCAAATACTTTGTTGAAAGTATATGGAGTTGCTAAAAACTGATTTCTTGTATTTGCACTACAATTTTTGGCGGCCCTGGGCGGCCGCCCAGCTCGCACCACGGCTTTGGGTAGGGTAATCTGTCCGATGAAATATCCAGCAATTTATCAGCCAATAAGATCCCTATGAATGCTATAGGATTGTTCGAAAAAAAATTGTTTTTTAATGAAAGTGAATGCCGACAATATTTTTTATACAAAGTAAGACTTTATTCAGTTAAATATTGGTCGTTTCGTTCCACCACCTTTTGCAGTCTTTCAGGAAATAACATGATTCCACGCTGGTAGAATTTCTGGTTCTTATTCACAAAATACCGAATTAAGTCGATTTTGACATTTGCATCTTAACATTCCATGCGGAAACGGAACTAGCTGTCAATAAGTAAGCAAAAAGTAGGTTACTATTCTCTGAAATGTAATTGCTATGATAATAGACGAGAAGGACGCGTAAGATGTGATAAATTATAAGCTATAAGATATCAAACCGAGAAGCACGGCGAAAACATTCAAAGAGAACGTCCTTGCGCCACAAAAATACAACCAACCATTAAAGAGAACGTTGATTATCAAACTGATTTCTAGAACGAATAACGAGTCGCAACCAATAATTTAGAAAACAGTAATCTAGGCGATATGCGTATGTATGTAATCTTACATGGTTAAGATACGATGACACTGAAAATTAGGACAAGAACTTAAGTATAACAGAATTTATACCGTAATTAGTCATCGTGGCAAACAGAAGAAAGGGAATAAAATTAAGAGAAGAGGGGGAAGAAGATTAAAAACAAAGAGCAAGAAAATATGAAAAAATTAAAAAGTAATTATTTTTTACACACTAACGAATTTTGTTAAAATAATACATCCAAAATATACCTTCCCCCCCAGTAACGTAAATTTCAAAAATTATGGGGACTCAAGTGTTAAAGAAGAATATATGATGAATTGTGAGAAAATAATGTGTTTTGATGTCCAGTGGCAGCGTTGAGCCCGAAAACACCCTTTATTACGCCACTGTTCCCACACTCGCCATAAATTAAATTTGATTGACGGAAGCAGGGGCGCAAACTCGAAGAAAATATTGGGGAGTGGGGGCTGAATGAAAGAACTCCATGTGTAGTCAGCTGAGTCAATCAACGACAGGAATAATATGAACAATAACAATGAATATCAGATAAATTAAGTACTGGCAAGGAAAAATTAATTCTCGGAGCCTTGTGGGAATCGAACTCAGAACCACTTGATAACTAATCAAGTGCTTTTTCCTCATTGAGCTACAGGCGTCGAACAAACTCTCATTTCCGAGCGAATATAAAGCTTGACCATAGGCATAGAGTTTATATATATATAAACTTAGATTTTAATTATACTGTAATGTATAAACGTACATAAAATGTGCTTGCACCCCCCCACTAATAAATCTGAAAACTCTGCGTTGATGAGCTTGACTTTAATAAATAGCACTGAATATACATTGAAATGCCAGAAAAACTGGCACAGGCGTGCGTATGCAAATAACGGAGCTTTGCAACCAATCAGCGTAACGCGATGCGGTCGGCAGCGCCTATATAAGACAAGAGATGTCTGGCAAAGCTGTTAGATCGGTTCTTGCCGCTACAATGGCAGGTTATCAAGATTTAAGTGATTTTGAACGTGGCGTTATAGTCGGCACAAGAGAGATGGGACATAGCATCTCCGAGATAGCGACAAAATTTGGATTTTCGCGTACGACCATTTCACGGGTATACCGTGAATATCAGGAATCCGGTAAAACATCAAATCTCCGACAGCGGTGCGGCCGGAAAAAGACCTTGAAAGAACGGGACATTCGACGACTGACGAGAATCGTTAAACGAGATAGACGTGCAACACTTCCTCAAATTGCCGCGGATTTCAATGCTGGGGCATCAACAAGTGTCAGCGTGCGAACTGTTCAACGAACCATCATTGATATGGGCTTTCGGAGCCGAAGGCCCACTCGTGTACCATTGTTGACTGCACGGCACAAAGCTTTACGCCTCGTCTGGGTCCGCCAACACCGCCATTGGACTGTTGATGACTGGAAACACGTTGCCTGGTCTGATGAGTCTCGTTTCCAATTGCATCAGGCGGATGGAGACAACTTCATGGACCCTACATGTCAACAGGGGACTGTTCAAGCTGGTGGAGCTTCTGTGATGGTATGGGGCGTGTGCAGTTGGCGTGATATGGGACCCCTGATACGTCTAGAGACAACTCTGACAGGTACGTAAGCATCATGTCCGATCACCTACACCCATTCATGTCCATTGTGCATTCCGACGGACTTGGACAATTTCAGCATGATAATGCGACACCCCACACATCGAGAGTTGCTACCGAGTGGCTCCAGGAACACTCTTCTGACTTTAGACACTTCCATTGGCCACCTAAATCGCCAGACATGAACATTATCGAGCATATCTGGGATGCCTTGCAACGTGCTGTTCAGAAGAGATCTCTACCTCCTTGCACTCCTATGGATTTGTGGACTGCCCTGCAGGATTCCTGGTGTGAATTGTCTCCAGGATACCTTCAGACATTAGTCGAGTCCATGCCACGTCGTGTTGCGGCACTTCTGCTTGCACGTGCGCGGGGGTGCTATACGATATTAGGTAGGTGTACCAATTTTTCTGGCACTTCAGTGTATTTTATATGTTATGGCCTTCACTCTCAATAACACTCTGCATATTTTTGTCTATCGATTTCGTGGGAGTTGGGGGCAAACTCTCAAAAATTTAATGTAAGGGATCTAGGGCAGTGACGTAGCTATAGACTTTGGGCCTCAATGCAACTGCATTGGCATCGCCACACCGCTGAGCTGGGGATCCCTGAACTGAAAAAGCTAAATTAGTTGAATTCCTAAGGAATGGCGAAACGTCTCGAAACACCATTTTGTCAAATATTTGCGATGGCTTAACTCTTACAAACCAGTTTAATGTGTTGCAAAACTTACACAACATTATCCGTAACTGTCCACTTGAGAGCACTATTTGTTTAACGTCTTTCTATGATAAGAAAGTGGTTGATTTTATGTGCAAAAGGATTTGTTGACACAACGCTGGGATCTCGTGGGTTTCCGGAGCAGATGCACGTTATTCTCCTTGTTTAACAAAGGGTTTTTTGGGTCCGAAACTTGTCAAAAAGATAGGAAGCGAAGATGATAAAGATGTCCTCATATCTTACGGGGGTTTTTCGTAGCCAGATATGAAATTGTGCCGCAATACGAAGCATGACTCGTGAGGTAAAAATAGATGAGGCCATTTTTCTTGATTTAACAATTTCATATCTTTTAAAAATAAGGGAGAGTTTAAATATTACGTAAGTAATATTTAAACTCCTCAACAAACAAAATTTCTTCCCCGGTCGGAAATAAAAGCAAAATTTAGCAACGAAAAATTTAATTCCGTCGATTTTTGTGGATCTCTTTTCTAATTCGGGTACTTTGGGGACCTCTTTCCTCATTTCGGGGATCGGTAGACACCCTGTTAATATTTGAACGCTCCCTAAACAGTGAATTTCTATTCGTTAGGAAATAATGGTTTTATGGCAGTTTTTGGATTTTTAATATAAACTTTTAACTGCACCACTAAATATCTAGCCCAGGGCGGATCTGGGGATAGCATCCACCCACCCCCCCGAAAATAATAAATTTATACTTGTTATAGGTCTACATTGGTTTTTAAACTTTGCCCCACCCCATCCTGAAAGAATTTTCTGGATTCGCCCTTGAGCTTAGATGTCAGGGGAAAAGTGGCGTGAGGGAGGTAGGAAGATCAGGTCGTTTGCATATATAGTAGTAGAACCTACTTACGAATTTCCGAATTTGACAAGGAAAATCAGCACCTGGTTTGGTATAAGTGCAATGCATATAATCCAAAGGAGTACGCAGAAAGTTCGTAAGGGGGGGTTATAGGCTCAATGGGGGTTTACAGAGCTACAACTCATATATTCCTATGTTAAATATACAAAATTTCATTGAAGGTCACCCCCGCGTACGTCAGTGATATGATTGCTTTTAACGAGCGAGACTTTTGTGTTGTCCGGATTGAGCGAGGAAAACGTTCTCGACAATTAACGAACAACTGCCTATAATTTTTTTTTTCGTTACCAGAGCCACAGATAGGGGTGGCATGAAAGGCCCCGCCAGGTGGCGCAGGCGAGGAAGGGTGTAAAATCGGCCGAAATTTACAGAGAAGAATATATCCGCAGCTAAGCGGGTGCAATCTGGACTGTTTAGCAAGGAGCGTAAAACGAACTAGCTACTGTGCTGCTTGTTAAATAGTGATTATAGTTATATTATACACGAAAATACACAGAACGCCCCTCCTCCCCCCATTTATCAGGTATAGTTCATTGCCATTCTTTCTTTCTTAGAAATGCCATTACCATATACGCACATATGCTTCTTTTATTTCGGACTTCTGAATGCAACTACTGTCATCAAACGATCTCCATTAGCTTCTTTTGCAGATGCCAAACCATGCCTGTAGCTAGGATGAAGGGCAAACCGGGGCAAGGTAAAGGGCAGCCAGGGGTTGTTCTATATATATAAATAGCTTATAATGGGGCCATGCCCCTGCTTGGATACAGGTCTGCCCAACACTCTTAGTCACCGCTTTCCTTAGTTAATTTCAAGTTGGTGTATCATCATTCCATTATATATCATATACTCCTATTCATCCATGTATTTAACCACAGCTATCTGCTCTCAGCGAAACATAATAGTACTTTACTTACTATGCACAAATTACAAACTTAAGGACTAAGTAGTATTATAATAGTACTTTACTTACTATGCACAAATACATCCTTTGCTATGCATGCATTTAACATTAGCGGTTCAACGAAAAACAAAATTTAGTTCACTTCTTTTATTTGAACGGGATAACGTGAATCTAGCTTCATTTCAAATCAACGTCGTTCTGCTGAATGGCTGTCAAGTCCTGTCGCCATATCCGGTAAGGATTTCTTGAAACAAAATCGCCGTCGCTATAACCGATATACAGTAGAACCTGCATAAAGTGGCCACTTTTGGGACTAGACTGCAATGGTCACCAGGCAGACTTTAGTATAGGTACGACTAACCCCCTACCAATTCTCTCTTCTAAAAAGTGGTTCCCTTTCTTTATCAGGTTTCACTACATTTACTAAAGAACAAAATAGGAAACGCAAGCTCTTGTAAAAATTCCGTCATTATATACAGTTGGTCGTTATAAAACAGGATTGTCCAGCATATGACCCGCGGGCCACAATCTGGGCCCGCCGCCGACAACTGTTTGGAATAAAAAAAAATCAGAACAAATTTTAGATATAAAAAAAAAGTGCGAACAAAAGGTTGAATGCATGTGAAATTATAGTGCGAGCGTTAGACCCATTGGCGTACGCAGAGGGTTGTTGATGGGGGTTGTAACTCCCCCATTGCAATGAAATTTTGTATATTTAACATAGGAATATGTGAGTTGCAGCTCTGTAACCCTCCATTACGAACTTTCTGCGTACGTTTATGGTTAGGCCTAATAAGAAGCAATATATAAACGAGCGTTACGACTTACACGAAGCAGTATAATACGACGTTAGACCTAAAAAGATATACGTCGTTCTGCTTAAGCCCCGACTCATTCCTATACATATTTAATAGTGAAACTTTTTGGCGCAGTATAGCCCAGACGTTTTAAGCCATAAAAAGCCAAACAAACAAATAGCAAAACCCATGGTCCGATATACAGGCGTGCGCAGAACGTGGCTAATGATGAAGTACTGATTGGAAAACGAATAGGCTGGAAACAATGTCTACCCCAACTTCCTCCCCTCCTGCCCCCCTCATACGGGAGTCTATTCCATTGTTTTTACATTTGTAAGTTACTACGAGGGGAACCGAGAAAGAACGTCACCAACCAACACTATATTTTTATACGTTACATACATATGTATGCTCACTTGCATATTACTTCGCATTATAAAGCTTAACGCTCGCGCTAGAATTTCACATGTATTCAACCTTTCGTCGGCCCTTTTTTTAGTGATTCCAGCATCAGTAATCCCGTATCTAAAGTGAACGAATTACTGAAAAATATTTAAGGGAGGCTGGCGTTTTTTGTTTTCGTTTTTTTTTAACAAACCGTTGGCCCGCGAGAATTTTTTAAGTGGCCCGCTACTCCAAAAGGTTGGACAACCCTGTTATAGAAGATTTTTATTGTATATAAATTTGATAAGAAATAAATACGACGCTGGTGTTTTCCACTTTCTATTTCATATAATGGTCATTTTAGTAAGTTCTCTATTTTCTGAATTGCATTCATACAGGGGCGGACTGGGTCCTCTCAAAGGGCGCATACCTTGGATTATCGGAGAGCGCACCGGCCCAGTCTGCGCCTGCATTCATTCCCCAATCAATTTCCAGATAATGTCATCTATATTTATTTCTAACCCATGTGTGAAAACAAAACCTTGAAATTCTACCTTTAATTACAGAACCTGCATCTCGAGAATAATTTGCAATTTTACCTTCAAAGAAGGAGGAAAGGAACCTTTGGACACAAAACTCTTCGAAGGAGCATCTCGGCCAGACGCGGAAACTTCACTGCACTTCTCAGGTTCGATTTACGTGTCTCAAGGTTAAGTATAAAGATAAAGCACATTTCCTTAATTACGCGAATGTCATTAGAGTAATTTACAATTTTTTTTAGGAAATGGACGATAGTTACAACGATGTCTGATCAAAAGAAAAATAGATCACGGAAGAAATTAGACCAGAAATGTCAGAGAAAAGCGATTGAGTTTCCGGAAATCGATCAGGTAATACTGATGGTAGTATCTACAAGAATTAAAAAAAATTTTTAATAGTATTCTTTTACAATTAAGAGTTGGCGAGTACATGTAACGTATGCTACGATGGATTTACGATACTTTTCACTCGGGCAGTGCTGTCTTCACGGGGGTTACGGGCCCCTAGGCGAAGGTGGTCCTTTTTTTTTTATTAACGCAACTTTAATCGTTAATGATCATCAGACTGCCAGCCGTTTCCTACCCCTATTTTGTGTCATTCCGTTCTATTAACTGTTCGCGAGTTTTACGACACAAAAGTCATACTACGCCCGGTCCAACAGTTTTCCGACGAATCCGAACCACTTTAAATTGTAGACCAACCTTCAGACTACGGTGGGCAGTTAGTAAACGTTTTTTTTTTCCTTCTTTTTTTTAAAATCACAGTTGGGAGTCGAATCCAGAATAACCGTAAGCTAGGTGAACACGTTACCATTGAAAAAAAAAAAAGAAAGAGGGGGGAGGACGACGACGATTGCAAACCCAAAATCGAAATAAAAAACGTTCAGTAGTGAAAAAATTTCATGGACTAAAAAACTAGCCAAATATGCATGCCACATATGCGCTGAAAAACCTCTAAATAACATGTATATATGCGCTTGAAATGAATAACTGAGCGCTTAAATATTTTTAACATAAGCATATGGGACATTTCAAGTATTACGTAAGCACCTTAGGGAGGTGCCTTTGGTCTCAGTTTCCTATGTTAATTTTTGCTTACCCGGAGGGAGGGGGGATTGAAATGGCCAAAATATTGCTTACGTAATACTTAGACGCTCCCCTATATCCTGTGTTTTAAAACAAATAGGGTTATTAAAGACAGGAAAAAAATTTTTTTGCATCATAGCCGATGATGTGGTTATATTAGATGACAAATTATTTCTTTTTAGTTGTTCCAAGGGCTCAATTGGAATAGCGCTTGGCTGGCTACTATGATGTCATGGGTTCGGTTCCCAGCAGGCACCGTGAAATCATTCTTTTCTTTGCGAGCAATTTTCAAAAAATACGCCCCGGTGGCTCTGTGCTCCAGCCATTCGGTAATTGTGCTAACCCCATGGAAAGTAATAATATTTCATATATAAAAATAGAAATTTATCAACCAAACAGGTTTATTATTAACTGCAGAGTAAAACTATTCGATGTACACAAAATATATGATTTATACAGCACAATTTTTATTACGGCATACGGCCGTTAAAATAAGAACGCTTAGGACGAATTATTTTTAACGCGAAGAGTTTTCTTTAGTCCTGTCAAATTGTATAGAAATTTCCTTATTATTTTTTCCTTTGACACAAATATGGAAGATTTCTTCGGAAACAAAACGCGCTTTATAAGATCAGAGCTTCTTATCGATAATTTCAACGGGCTGCAGTTGCCAAACTAAATATGCTGGAGTGGCAATTTTTGTATACAATTGCATAACAAACATTTTTTGTTGGAGTTTGCATTAGATAAGAGCTGAAAAAATATTTTCTATCATCACAAAGGCTGTTCAAGTGAAGGCCGTCTTGAGGCAGCGGTCCAGTGCATTGAAAAGCTAAATAACAGACTCATGAACTTGTTTCCTTCCCGATTCCACGACATTTGATGGGTATGTCTCAATGGACGACAACATCATGACGTACTGTTAATAGCATGAGAAAACCCCTTGTCGGACAGTAATCGCTATTTTTTGGATATGGATAAAGGCGGTGACAACTCTGTCACTTCAAACAAAAATTTTGTTAATGCAATGAAGACTTTCATCACGTTGCAAACTGTACGTAGTTTTGTGACACAAGAGGCAGATTCCAGGGGCCAAGGCTTCTCTAGAAACTGAAATCAATTTGATAACTTTTGGGGTTACTGTGCCAACAAAAAGCGAAAACAATCTGCAATTACTAATTTTTTAGTGTTTGTTTGGATTTTTTATGGCGCAAGAGCATCTGGGCTATACTGCGCCAATTTTTTAAGTGTAATACAGCAATTTAAAAATGTTTACTTGGAACAGTATGCAATCCGGAACAAATGTTTACTAAGTCAGTGTAAAATACTTAGTCATACACCTCGTAAAACAAGGTTTTTATATAATCATCTAAGGCATAATGTCCACGTTAAAAGTATGTAAGGGAGTGTTGTACCTAGGGACAAAGGTTATATTTGGGGGAAAATAAAAGGAGAGTAAACGTTTTATTATATGGTAACACTATTCTTTAATGTGTTTTGTGTATTATTTTGTTTGAACTGCTTTGGTTTGGATCTTCTTTGTTTAACAATAATTCATTGATTTTGAATCTGAAAAATACATTTTAAGGATTGATTTCTATTTGCAATTACTTACTTACCTTGGATTTAGTTGAACTAGTGGTAGAATTGTTAGTTCATTTCACAATTCAAGCCATGGTTAGGCACAATCTATTTTTAACGTATAACTGCTATCCTTTTTTTTTAAAAAAAAGTGCAGTGATGTACCTAAGGACAGGTTGTATGCTGTACCTAGGTACATCAATGAAATATTTGTTTCTTTGTAGGTGCTCTAAACGATGGGAAGTAGTGAAGAAAAGAAAAAAATACATCGCCATCCAGTAAGAATACCACTTCTGTTATGATTATTATAAAGAACAATTCATCCTTTAGTCTTTCTTATTGTTAAAAGGATTTCAAGTGACTGGCCTTTTCTCTCTAAATCAAAACCTTGAGGATCACGAGTTCTTACCTGCATTTGTTACTTATCGTTTTGAGCCTACAGAAACATTAGATCACCCTAGCGTTTACCTCAACCATCATCAGTTCAGCTGTCAATAACACAGCCCAACAGCACATGCCACTCAGCCCATAACACAAAGCCCAAAGAAACCTAACTCAATCAGGGTGACACCTGAAACTATATAGCTATTCCTAAAAGCTGAAGCTTAGAAAAAGCACAATGGAAAATGATGCCATAAGGGGAAGTTTATAATATTAACTGACGTTCCAGATGAAAAGAGATTCAGGAAATGAAAACCAAAAAAAAATTGAGAAGAAAAAGCAAAGAAGGAAGAAAATGAAACTGAAATTTAAAGAGAGCTCTTCTGATTTTAGTAAAGAAGAGTTAACTGCATCTTTTAATGACAGGTACAGTGATGGTGAACTGGCAGATCCCGGCTTCTTATCTCGAACAAAGCCTAAACACGTAAGAAATGAAAAAAGATTTTGTTTAACGTTTTCCATATCACAATTGGTTTGATCTTAAATAATCTTGCAAAAGCATTAAACAGAGAAAAAGCTTCTTTACAGACCAGCGCTGTCACAAAAACAAATTTTGACAGAACTCCCAACACAGAAGGGGGGGGGGGGCTAAACAGAACCATAAAAAAACTGGAGGAACTTCCACAAGGGTCCACAGCCATTTCCGGTGGGGAAAGCCACTCCTTAAAAATAAGGGTTGCCAGCTATTTATTGTGGATGAACACTTGTTCATAAAGTTTGCATATATCCGGTTTAAATTCTATAATAAAACATTCATTTGGCTTCAGATATACTTGCATGTGTGTGGTTTGTGCATGTACAAAAATGCAATTAAGTGGACTCAGATAACATTATTAAAAACAGATAATTTGAGGCTCGATACTTTATGCATGTATGCGATCTGAATATACGTAGGTTTGACTGCATATGGTAAGAGATGGAAGAAATAACTTACTAATACTACCCCCCGAAACCTTTCAGGATAATATGAAGTCACTGTTAACATGAACAGATTTTCTGTTCTTGGTGTTCGTTAACGAAGTTCAAATATTTGATGATTGTATCACAATGTGTTTCTGGATATTCTGAACAGTTAAGCTTTGTTTTCAATTATTCATAGCACTTTTATGGCCAAAAAGTCTTTTAGAACTGCAGAAGTTGTTAGACATCATTTATAATATTGTGTGGATTGTCTGTTATGTATAGTTCATCTGTGGCAGACTATGACCCAGGTTTTATCGTTGATAAATAATGTAGAATTTTACCATATGTCACTGTATGTTTTAATTTGACTTTTTCCGTAAATCTATGCCCCTGTCAGTTAACTATAAACCTATTTGTTTTAAAGCGCAGAAAGTATGATTCTCAAGCAAATTAAAAATTTAAGTACAGTTATTCATTTTAGATTTTAAAATGAATAACTGTACTCAAATATCAGTTACATATTTATTTGAAGTGTATAATAAATTTAGATGTATATTTATTTGATGCGCATATAAATGCATATTTTGAGGTGTTTTTAATGAATATAAACCGGGCTCTATTAATGACCTTCAAACTACCAGCTCTTAAACACCTTGTTCCCCTAATTTAATTTCAGTTAATAAGCGTTTCTTTAAAATAAAAAAAAGCAAGTGCTTAGTCCGGTATCGAACTCGGGACTCTACACAGTAAAGAGAGAGTCCATTTTAATCATTAATGACTATCAATTAAGTGGCTCGTTCCATTGTTTAAATGCCCTTCAGAGGTTTCGGTTGATATGAAGCTTACTTCCTTTTTTGTCAAGAAAACCTAGATGTAGAGATATCGGCTCTGAGTCCCCCAATAATTTTTTAAGACAATATATATTATAAGATTACTTTCATCCAAGTCTGATCCCTCGAAGTGAAAGAAGACCACTTTCACCATTAATGACCAACAGCCAGCCATTGGTGGCATTTACCACAAATTATTCAATTAAAAACACATTTACACAAGAAAATATATATCTTTATTAAAAATATACATCCAAGGTTGTGAATTTTTTTCCAATATTCCAAAACATGACAAATTAGCTTCTATATATCCTCGTTTTTATTAACTCTTCCTCACTTTAAAAAAAAAAAATTAATATAAAAATTATAGTCTGGTTTCTAATTTCTTAGATATATGATACATATTTATAGCTAATAAAGAAAATCGCATTTTTTAAAAATAATAAATATATAATTTGTTTAAAGGGTCTGTCAGTGTATATGAAAAGATAGAAAATTTATTAATTTTAGTGAAATAAAATAATTGTATGATTTTTTTTTTAAATATGAATTTTAGACATTTCATAACAGGTAAAAATTTCAAATGGAAATAAACTGTGCATATGGGAAACAGTCTGTGATGGACAACAGAAATCCATGAGAAGACATCAGGAAGAACTTTAAGAATGATGAGTGAAATGGCAAAGGGAATACAAGTGCTTCTAAATTATATGTTTGATGAGGGTGGGGGGGAGCATAGTAATTGACAGAAAAAAGTATAAAATAAATGCAAAATAACTTTCAAATTTGTATTCAGAAAATAGAAAAGAATATGAAAAGTGGCCAATTCAAAAGTTAACCAAGTACAGTACCAGCAGCAAATGAAAAAGGTATTTCTTCAAATGAACTAAATGCAAAATGAGTCATTCCACGTGAAATCACTCAATTTTATATTAAATGGTTGCTCGACCATTGTGTTAATTTTTTACATTTTCACCATGGGTGGTAAAAAAAATAGTTTTGAGCAAGTCACTAGCAAAGTGACTTGCTCAAAATTATTTTTGAAATTTTTTTTATCTGCTGCCATTTTGGATTATTACACCATTTTTCTTTGCAGTGGCAAGCAAAAATGATAGTTTACAGGAGTTTTGAAAAAAAAGGCTGCTGTGTGGTTTCTATTACAGATAGCATGTTCTGGTTTTCACTGTCTTAAAGTAGAGATACTGGCCTTTCAAAAAATGTATATGTATGTAAGATGAAGTTTTGGTAGCTAGGTAGGTACTAGGTAGTAGAAGCAGTTTGGGTTGTAAGCCCCTTCTGGCCGATTTGGAGCCAGAATTTGGAAAAATGCCAAAATTTGTGAATTTCGAGGCCAAATATTTCAAAAAGGAACCTGCACACACATGTGAGGAAATGGTATGTATTCAAATATAAAATAGTAACTGAAAAAAAGTAATGGCTCATTTTATAGAACTATATCTTAAATAGTGTAAATAGAATGTAATTTTAGAAATGATTGTAAGAAAATTTGCATTGCGATAATGGGAAGAAACACTCATAGCCTAACTTTTTACACAGAATATGATCCCTCATCTATAATGAATTATTTTTACTTTTATAAAATAATTATATTAATTTATATATTTTTAGATTATAAAATAATAGAAATGAGACCATTTAAGCCTACTTTTATCATGTTTTCACATTATTATTTTTAGAGATATTTGACAGTTTGCAACATGAACATTAGTGCGATTTCCAAAATGAATTTCCACAGGTTTTATTAAGTACTAGTAGGAGTATTCATGGCCAAAAATTCCGATTTTTGGCAGGTCCCCCTTTGGAGATATTTGATCTTGAAATTCACAAATTTTGGAATTTTTCCAATTTCGGAGCTCAAAATCGGCCAGAAAGGCTTACAACACAGGTTTTTTTTCACCATGGCTCAAGACCCTTCTAATTATAATACTTAAATTCCATGCTGTAGTTTCAAGCCCTTCTGATTTTACAGATCTTGAAAATCGGCAAAATTTTTCATTATGAGGGCTATATTTAAGCCCATTAAAGTTTCAGTTATCAAAACTTCATCTTACATATACATTTTTTGAAAGACCAGGATCTCTACTTTAAGACAGTGAAAACCAGAACAGGCTATCTGTAATAGAAACCACACAGCAGCCTTTTTTTTCAAAACTTTTGTAAACGCTCATTTTTGCTTGCTGCTTCAAAGAAAAATATGGGTGTAAATCCAAAATGGCGGCAAATAAAAAGTTTTCAAAAATAGTTTTGAGCAAGTCACTAGCAAGACCACCTATGGTGAAAATATAAAAAATGGTCGAGCAACCATCACTGGGTGATTTGACATGGAATGACTCAAATATAAGACAAAAATGCAATAAAATCCTTTTCAATAAATCCAAGTCTAAAAGTCACATTAATATACAAAACATATAAAACTAAAAATCTGCATCAAAATTGATGAAGGGAAAAAAAATGCACAAAGCATGATAATGCGAACCAAACAATCATCTTGTTGTCAATATAAACACTACTGAATTCTGCGAAATGCACAAATCGCCAGTATAATATAGTTGAAAATGCACGGGTTTTAAAAAACTGAAATCTCGCAGATAAAAAATCTCTGTAAGGTGAAGGTTAAAATCTGTGAACGAAGACTTGTTTTGTAGGAGAGGAAAACTCTACACTTCTTGTTCACCTCACGCACTGCACATGAGACATCCCTCTGAATTGTCGAGAGAACAAATCATCGCCTCCACTTCCTTCTCTATACCATTGACTTCTGCCAGTGTATTCGTTTTATCTACCAATGTGGTTTTATCAACGGTGAATTTTATGGCATTCACAGCTGGCTTTGAGCGGAGATAATACATGCCTGTCTTCAAGCCCTATTGAATGGAGGTTAATGATGGATTAGAATTTTAAAAATTAATAACTGAGATTTCGTATTTCAAGAATGAGGTGTGTGATTGAGAGCAAGGTGTCAGTGTTTGTATTTATGGAACAGAGACAGCTACGGTCATGCTACCCAGGGACATACAGTTTCCCGGGAAATCCAAACCTCCATTACCTAGGAAACTAAACCCTAATCCATGGCAGTGGCATGACATGAAGGGGATCTGGGGGACCATGTGCCTCCTCAGAGCACGACACAAATTTGCACTTACTATTACCTACCCAAACCTGGTAACAAATTTCATCAATTGGTTTTCATGATTGCCCCCCAAAAACTAATTTCTGGATCTGTCCTTGATCTACAGAAAGCAGAAAAAGTGGGTGGCATTCTATAGTACAATTGACAGTCAACCTGGGTTAGTGGCATGTTAAGAAAATATGCCATAGTAAGCTTTCTTACCTAATGACACTTTCAACTGATGGATAGAAATTGTGGGGTGGTAAGCATGCATTGGGGCAATCTATCCACTGAAATACCGATCAATTTGTCAGCCAATAAGATCCTTACTATTACTACTATGTTATTGCTGTCTTAATATTCGAGTTTAATGAGATAAACAAAAAATCGAGTCAGTCATTGAAATTAGATTAACCTTCACAAGTTAACACTGAGTACATGTATACAGGGGTTATTATGTTCTAGAATTTCTGTAAATTCCGGGAATTTCAACTAGAGTCTTCCGGGATTTCTCTTTAAAAGTTTCGTTTCCTATAATTTTTTTTATATTCCTTCGGAAATCAGTGTTTTTACCAAAAATATTACGCAACTTTTTAGGGAATTTGGGTTGGACTTAAAATCACCCCTGCATGTATACTATGAGCAGAGAAATGAGTAAAAGTTAACGGAACTTTTTATTGAAAAAAAAAAGGCTTACCAGTTTCCACCCATAAAAATGCATGCTAGACAGCTTCCCATAATTTGCAGCAGCGATATGAATGTTTAGTGACTGGCTTTGATCAATGTAAGCACCTCTATCGGCAGCCATTTGCAAAATGGGTTTCTGCGGAATCTCCCAGACAGTTCGATAGAGTTCCTTCAGGTCTTGAGGTATTGCATCCAAGTTCTATGTAAAAACTGATTTAATTACAACACTACCAACATCTAATTTCAGTCAAGCTTGGAAAAACAATATAAATCAACGTTTATTGGCGTAGTGATACCAGCGCCGATGTTATGCGATTCGATGATTAAACGCTCGAAAGAAAAATATTTTTGCGTTCGATGGGACCTGAATCCATGACCTTCTTTCCACTTGCTGGGCAGAGGGCTGATTATTTCGCAGAATGGTGTAGTACATGGGCTACTTTTTAAACCAAATTAAGAAAGGACCGGTATTAAATTGATCGAAATGCCCGTTGCAGCATATGTATTTAAACAAATCGAACACTACGCAGATTAAATTAAACAACACGATAAACCAACGTTTATTGGCGTAGTGATACCAGCGTCAACGTTATAGCGTGATTAGATGGTGAAACGTTCGAAAGAAAATAAATATTTCTCCGTTCGGTGGGACCTGAACACACAACCACCTGGTCCCACCGAACTCAAAAATATTTATTTTCTTTCGAACGTTTCACCATCTAATCACGCCATACCATCGGCGTTGGTATCACTACGCCAATAAACGTTGATTGATATTGTTGTTTGATTTAATCTGCGTAGTGTTCGATTTATATAAATACATATGCTGCAACGGGCATTTCGATCAATTTAATACCAGTCTCTTTGCAATTTGGTTTAAATAGTAGTCTAT
Organism: Dysdera silvatica; assembly: GCA_006491805.2. NCBI lineage: Eukaryota > Metazoa > Arthropoda > Arachnida > Araneae > Dysderidae > Dysdera > Dysdera silvatica. The sequence goes on from QLNU02014176.1 coordinate 71,928,440, forward strand.
GTACTACACCATTCTGCGAAATAACCGGCTTCAGTAAATAGTCTTTATATACGTTCGTAAGAGATTAAATGTCGTTCATAGCTCAGATGAACCAGCACCAATTTGCCAAGTGTGCAATGAACCCATGAGTGTTTTACACATTTTAACTCAATGCCCCTATTATAGACTTGCCCGCACTCTTACTTTTAACTCTTCATCACTGTCTGACATTTTAAATGACCATGCTGACCATACGCACGTTTTAAAATTTTTAAAAAGTACTGGCTTTTACTACAGTTTTTGATTTTACCGTGTTTGGCGCAGTATAGCCCAGATGCTCTTGCGCCATAAAAAAGCCAAACAATCAATCATAGCTCAGAGGGTAGAGCATCCGCCCGGCAAGTGGAAGGTCGTGGGTTCAGGTCCCACCGAAGGCAGAAATATTTATTTTCTTTCGAACGTTTCACCATCTAATCACGCCATACCATCGGCGTTGGTATCACTACGCCAATAAACGTTGATTGATATTGTTGTTTGATTTAATCTGCGTAGTGTTCGATTTATATAAAAGCTTGAAAATGTCTAATAAAATTTTCACATTACTCATCCACAACTGAAAATTCGATGGCCATGAAATAACATCAGTTTTAATGTCCCCCCGGTTTGTTTCCAGATTTTAATGACCAAAGACTACAGTGGTCATGCTGCGCCGGGACCTACTGTTTTCCGAGGAATCCGAACCTCTTAAGGCCTGGGGAACCAAACCCCGGACTACAGTGAGCAGTGCGATCTTTTATGAGATCTCTGAGTAAGCCGCTTTGCACCTGTTGAGAGTCTAACCTGATTAACAAAGACCTGCTTAACACGCTACTCACACTGTGCAAACATAGGCTTCTTTTTCTTATTTGATGAAAGGCAGCCAATGACTGTCTAAAACATAGGCCTAATTGAACTTTTCTACCTTCCTTACGCCTTATAACACTGTTTTCTGATTATAAATGTAAAATGTGTTAAATCAATAATATAGTAAAGAATAACATACACAAAAGTAACATTAAACAGCAGCTGGGAAACAGCTACTATCATAGCCACAGGGAATGCCCATGACCTCAAAAGAATACACCTGAAGTGATTGATTTAAAAGAATGTGCATTCCCTAAGTCGAATGGTTTCCGCCATTTTTTCAGTTTCTCGCATACTTATTAATATAATCCATTGCCTTAAGAAGTGTTTATTGCAAACTCCTCACTATGTATTCTGAAAAGGATAAGAGTTATCATAAATTCTCCAGTTTCAAGTGCTAGAATATTGGTTTCATCATATTCACCTCAGTAAAACTTTCGATCAAAGATATTAAAAAAAAAAGAAAGAAAGAATCTAGTTTCTTTAAGAATTCTCGCTGTTTTTGCTCGTTACATCTGGGCTCAGCAAGTCTTATTCATTAAAAAAGATTAAATTGTGTTGCAACAAACAAAATCCACATTTACTTTGCTAAATGTAAGTTTGTTCTAATTGGACTCTACTGTGTATAATTTACATATATTACCTGAATTGAACCGTTGTTTGCGATGAGTTTATTTTTCAAGTCATCGTTCCATAAGCCTTGATCTGTCAAGTCCTTCAACAAGTGATGGTTTACAACCTGAAAAAAGCACAATGTTTTGGAACGAAGGGATAAAAGGTTTTCCGTTTCACGAATAATTTGTTTCTGGTACAAATTTTGTCAGTGATGTTCAAGGAATAGATACTAGAATCCAAGAAACAACGTATTAAAAAAAATTACCTGGAATTCACCAGAAAGTACCCTTCGATTGTAAATGTTGCTAGTGTATGGCTCGATTGATTCATTGTTTCCGAGTATTTGAGCAGTCGAAGCAGTTGGCATTGGGGATACAAGCAAACTATTTCGAATTCCATGTCTAGGGGAAAAGGAAGCAATGTTGTTATAACATTTAAATAATTCTCACTGCGGCCTGTAAATATAATTTAAATCAAAATCAGCGATAAAAAGATACAAATAGAATGAGATAGTTTCAGCAATGGTGTTAAACTAACAGCTTATTTGTTGGAACCTCAGTTGGTCTACAGTCAAGCAACAGTGCTCCTTGAAAAGGCTGAGGTAGGTGATGGTTGAACAGCAAAACCATCTCTGGCATTATAATGGTACAGCTTGTGGTTCTTTACATTATCAGATACCAAGCAGCAAGAAAGGAAAAATCGCATACATTTTACCGAGATGATGAGCACCATGTCAGGTTAGGGTAATGATTAACAGAACATCTTCTGAACATATCGAGAAAGTGACAGCAGCTCAATCCACTTGCCTGGTCACGACCAGATTTCATCTGATTGTGCTGGGACCTTGAAAGTAAGTCTGATGCATACAAGCGAGCGAGAATGATTGGTCACTGGGTTGGTTAAGTGTTTCCAAAGGCTACGTGACTTGCAGAAAATAAATTTATGTTAAGGGTCTGGCTATAATATAGCTGATGTGCAATATGAATTTAGCTATTTACATTATAAAACTAGAGCTTTACTATATATTAACTATTTTAATTGTTTGGGAGACTGGAGTCTCACCTCAAGGCATGTGCGATTCTAGGTGACCATGTAATTTTGTAATGGACAAATATAAATTAGTACATCACCATATTCCTTCATATATCAAATATATTGTGCCAATAAACCATTTGATATATTATATATTGCTAGCCTTTAGTCCACTGGGAGCCTATTTTATATATTTCTTCAAGAAAAAATAATTACTAACCCTGCAAAAGTAACATCTATCAGTTTAATAATCATTCTTTTATTGTTTATTTAGATTTCTAGGAGTCAAAGTTGGCGGTAGCTGCAGTTATCGATTTTTTACTGAAACCCTAAATGTCAGTTAATGGTTGCATAGTGACTATATATTGCCATAACCAAAGATTGAATGACAAATTGTTTGATATGTCAAACACAGTCATATAAACAGAAAGTAACGGCCTAGTCATAGAAATTGCTGCTTAGAACCTGATGTCCTTCATTGCTATACAGACTTTTAAAAACTCACTGTATTTAACATCGCTCACATAAAACCTGTTGGAGAAAAATTAAGTTCTCAAACATTTATTTAAAAAAAAAAGTCTTTAAACGTAACATGCACTTTACTTTCACCAGCCATGTTTGCCCAATTACTTGTAGGATGTTTTGCACATGCTCAGAACTCAATAAAATGGTAGAATCTTGATAATTCAAAGTAAAGTTCATTTCCTTTGAGCTGTGTTATCGTGGTTGCACTGTAGAAAACAAAGCGCCTATACCCAGAGGCATGTGCATAATTTCCACTTCACTAGGAAAAAATTCATCAAGGAATTTCATTTGTTTTTTCATGCATCACCCAAAATGGCTCAATAATCGCAGCTCTTTTTACTCATGAATGGCATGCACGAGTACATAATGCATTAAATATTGCACACCGATGACAGAATGAAGCTTTAGAATTAAGAAAATTATTCTTCGCCACTAACTTACCCACGTAACAGAGCTAGCTAACATTTAGTAACAATATCATACAACTACTTTATTTGGAAATAACAAAAAATTCAAATGTTTTCCTACTTTGCAATTTTTTGTTTCAGTTCAGCCCAATTCCATCGATCGGAAGGAGTGACATTCCACATGTCGTACTGGAGAACCTAAAACGATTTATACACAGTGTTAGAACAAAATTTTAAAAGTGCACTAATCTCTTCCATTAAAGACTTTCAACGGACAGAGAAATAACATTAAACAGAAAAGATCATTAATCGGAGAATGTGTAATACTATGAAGAAGTATTTGCCAGAAAGGCAAAATACAGTCGTTTAAAAAATATCCGTTAATTAGAATATCATTATTGATAAAGGCTCCTGTATTTAAAATTTTAATATTATCTGGTCAAGGATCGAGAGAAAAAAGGCCAAGTGCTCTGTACCAATGGGATTTAAACGATTTTCCACATGGCATGCAAACGTAATATCACAGCACAATAGCACAGCCTGCTTCCTGATGAAGACGCAACAGCTTTATGCAAAATAATGTAATACGATGTACTGACGTGTGCAATATTCTATTGTTATGGAAACATTAAATAATAATACATACGCCTTTGGAAACGGGGGAACCTTTGTATGTTTCATAGGGTCCTTCCTTTTCGGCAAGTTCACAACTTGCTTCGAGTGCAGAAAAATAAATAGTTTCGAATATATCCTTGTTCAACTTCTGGGCTTCATCGCTAGTAAATGGATATCGCATCAAGATAAACGCATCGGCAAGACCTTGTACACCGATTCCAATAGGTCGATGCCTTTTGTTAGAGACTTCAGCCTAGAAATAACCAAACACATGCAAACACTACCACAATAAAAAAAAAAATTACATTTCAATTTATTTAGAAAGGGTGGTAAGTTTTAAAAATAAATGTATTTTGCTTACTTCGGGAATTGGATAGTAGTTAATATCGATTATTTTGTTCAAATTTCGAGTTATAACTTTAGTAACTTCTCGGAGTTTCTCAAAATCAAAGCTTTTTATGCCCTTGCTATCGTTCACGTAACTGTTTAAAGCAATGGACGCCAGATTACATACAGCTACCTCATCAGGTGAACTGTACTCGACAATTTCTGTACATAAATTACTACACTTGATAGTACCCAAGTTCTGTTGATTAGATTTACGGTTGCAAGCATCTTTGTAAAGCATGTATGGTGTCCCCGTTTCTATTTGTGAGTCCATAATGGCATACCACAATTTGCGAGCTTCTACTTGTTTTCGGAACTTTCCTTCTTGTTCATATCTACAAAGTATATAGAAACAAATCAATCCAGGCCTCTATTACAAAAATATTGAGAATAAAGAACACAAAATTATATAGAGTCAAGGTCGCATAGTGACAGCTATACTATTATGTCAAAATTCTAGCCCCATCATGAAGTATTTGAAAATAATTATGTTTAAGTTACAACGTCGAAATTTCCAAGGTCCCTTGAATGTTATTATAACAGAGTTAAACTGTAATTACATAAAAATGAGAGACGTTGAATAATAATAGAAATAACTTACAATTATTTCTATTATATGTGCGCAGTTTCTAAGGAATATGGAAAATTTGTTATGGTATCATTTTAAAACTTCTTGAATGCACGATCTTTTGATACCATAGACATTAGGTTTCAACTTTAGGAAAACCAAAAAAAAAAAAAAAGTTTTCTTTCGCTCTTAGTTTAAATATTACTATAATTTTCTTCTATGATGCTAGAAACTATGGTACAGCCTGAGATCTAAGCTTGGCGATGGAGGGATTGAAGATTGATTCATTGGTTTAGTTTCACAAAATCTGGACCGGAAAGCGATATACAAAACATTTCCTTAAGGGCTAAAGACTTTTTCCTGCCCAGCTGGTTATGCATAAGGTTGAAAAGCCCATTTAATTATCTGATACTATAAAACAAGCTTTTTAGAGTAAGTAGAACTTAAGATATCAAGAGCTGAATATTTCAAAAATACTATAAATGTTGAAAAGCATCCCCTGGTAGAAAAGCCCTATGAGATTTTAAATATTAAAACTGTGTTTTCCTGTGCTGTAAAGAAACGCCACATCAGATGATTGTCTCTCAAAAGTACTATACAGCAGGGAAGAGCATAATAGGTAGTATTAAAAACTTCAATAAAAAAGTATTCATTCTTGGAAAAGGGAGAATGCTCTGTGTACAAATGAATAGAATATTTAATGATTTTGTCATTTTTTTACTGTTGTATATTGTGTTAAAAATCTTATTTAATTCAAGATATAATTTATTTATGCAACACTACCATGACTTCCAACTGACAAGCCACCACTGCTGCAGCTTCAGCCTTTGAAAATCGCATCCCTTTTCAAAGATGAATAATCTGTGTGGTTTTACGGCTCAAAGACTACAATGGTCATGCTGCGCCGGGACCTACTGTTTTCCGAGGAATCCGAACCTCTGGACCTACAATTTTCCGAGGAATCCAAACCTCTTAAGGCTTAGGGAAGCAAACCCTGGACTACAGTGAGCAGTGCAATCTTTATGAGATCTCTGAGTAAGCGTTCTTTGCACTGTTGGGAGTCAAACCCGGGTTAAGACGCACTAGGCAAACACGTTATCACACTTCGCCTTCACAGGGCTCAATGATGAATAACTTTACCGAAACGATATAGTTTCACCAGGAGATTCCATAACAAACAGTTATTTCAACACTGGCATAAGGTTTAAAAACACGTGTGTTTTTAAACCTTACGCCAGTGTCGAAATAACTGTTTGTTATACTTTTACCGAAAGCAGGAACACATGTTCTGTTAATTTAAATCAGATTTACTAGTTGTTATACATTCCCAAGAAGATCGTCCATTTTTTAAACATATAAAAAGTAATACACCATCATTAAAATGTACCAAAATCATTTTTCAGCTGATTACATTACTCGGTTCTGTAAAAGCAATTAAGAGTTTATACATATATAGTCTAAGAAGTATCTTGTGACTGTATAGAATATCTTTAGCACTTTTTTTCAATTTCATTGAATTTTTATGTTAACGTTTTAAAAGAATCTGAATCCATTCAATTAATTGTGTACAAATTTTTAAGACAATAGAATTTTTGTTGTTATTTGTGTACAAAAGGATTTATTTTTGTAGAGCTATTGTTATAGGCTGCAAGTTGAAATGAGCTATCGTCAAATTACTAGAGTTCCCCCACTTCCCATAAGAAACCTGTTACTAATATGTTATTGAAACCTGTTATCCGGTTCAAACAGGAATGTGTTACTCAAAAATAACAGTTTAGCCCATCATTAGTAATGCAAAAGTAACTATGCCATTCCAGTGAATGAAAAGCTTAACTAATTCATCGAAACAACTTCCATGAAGTGAACGACTTTCAAAATTAGTTAGTTCTTCATCAGTCATCTAGCACAGATTTGCAACGAGTTTGTAATTTAAGATTAACGCAATTTGTTTCCACCTTTTATTGAAAATTGCAATTTCTATATTTTACCTTTCATATAACTGATTAAACTCTTCACCCCAACAATCTGCTAACCCTGGCGATTCGGGCGGACACATCAACGACCACTTTGCACCCATTTCAACTCTTTCAATAAAGAGATCTGGTATCCAAAGAGCATAGAATAGATCCCGGGCTCGCTCTTCTTCCGTTCCAGTATTCTTCTTCAATTTCAAAAATTCGAAGACATCGGCGTGCCATGGCTTTAAATAAATGTCAAAAGCCCTGGGCCTCTAAAATATTCAATGCAGAGATGTGACCAGACAGAAGAGACATGCAAAAAAAAAAATGCATTTAAATCTGAACTATTATACTTCTGAGAGTAGAAATAAGAAATTCTCTATACATTGACTTTTTTTTTGTGCGTGTGTGTTTTTCTGATATAAGGGCAGCCAGGACCATGCTGTGCTGAGAATCAAATCCTAAAATATGAATCAACAGAAAAATGGAAAGCATCTACCACCTTTCCTAGGATTCAAACCTAGTTTCCTCTGCATGGTAAATGTGGTACCCCTAGCCCAATAGTGGTATTACGTTTCCTATGCATGGTAAATATAGTAGCCCTAGCCCAATAGTGGTACTACGTTTCCTATGCATGGTAAATGTAGTACCACTATTGGGCGAGGTACACAAGGAAGTCGATGACTGAAACTAGTTTCAGCAGTGAGGAAATACTTGGTCCTTACTTACACTGCTTCTGTTTTAAAAAATTAAGATTGATTTAATTATGTTCAGTTTGGATAAGCAAATAACAAAAGCCAAACTCTGTAACAGCAACAACTTGGCTATCACAGGGTGCCCATTATCCCCTTTTGTGAATTATTTGCATATAATTATAGATCTGCTATAACATCAAAATTTATAGTCCCTTGAATGTCATTAACATATAACATGAATACTGTCGAGAAGTAAAGAGTTATTTTTATCATTATTCATATCCTGCATCTGATGATGGCTGTCCCATTAAACAGCCAAAAGCCTGGCTCACGTTTTTAATAAAAGTATTTGCCAACTTTACGTTTCTTGCACATTCCATCATATTAATATTATCGTCCATTTTTATTGATCTTTTTCCTCATTTCACTTGACATCTCTTAGAATTTATTTATATAAATCGAACACTACGCAGATTAAATTAAACAACAATTTTAATCAACGTTTTTTGGCGTAGTGATACCAGCGCCGATGTTATGGATCACTACCCCAAAAACGTTGATTAAAATTGTTTAATTTAATCTGTTCGATTTATATAAATGCATATGCAGTAACAGGCTTGTCGATCTATTTAATACCGGTCTCTTCGCAATTTAATTTAAAAAGTAGTCCATGTACTACATCATTCTGCGAAATGACCGGCATCAGTAAATAGTCTTTATATACGTTCGTAGTTCAGACGGTAGAGCCTCTGTCCAGCCCCACCAAACGTTAAAAAAATTCGAACGTTTCACCATCTAACAGCGCCATAACATTGGCACCAAAAAAACATTGATTAAAATTGTTGTTTAATCTCTTAGAATGTTCGACTGTGTGAACTTTTGATGATTGAAGCTAGGCTAAGTTACAGTTCGTTGCAATAATCAGCACTTTACTACACATGTGAAAACAAAAACAAGGCTTTGATTTCAAGATGAAAAATCATCAACGTGTAATATTCAAGTTTTGTTTTTAGTTTTCAGGAAAAATTTAAATTATTACAAAATATCATACTTTGTTTCCTCCTTGGTCGACGTACCGAGCGGCATTATTATAGACCCTGAGCATGGGTACCAAGCCATTTGATATTCCATTGGTCTGAAAATACGTAACTGCTTAAGAATCAAACTGAAAAAACATTGAAATTTTAATTATCTAGACTGATTATCTGAGATTCAATCATTCACCTAGGTCACCTGACCTTATGGCAACATATAGTACAACCTTACATATAACTCACCCTTCGTAACACTATCACATCCAATTATAGACCTATCCCGGTGTACAACCAGTCTGGACAATTAAAATTCTATTGAACATCTCACATATTTCATTCTTCTAATATGACAAATAACTCTCTTAAAAATACATATATTAAAAGTGTCCCAATGGTGAATTATCAAAAGATAAAATTTCAAGACAGTTTGTTTCTACTTTCTTTCGAGAATACACAAGGAAATCTACAAAAGTACATCGGTATAAGAACAAGTATAGCAAACCAAGTAATCGTAAAATGGCATCTGTGGCATTTTTTTCTTCAAATATGTTTAACAAAAGAAAATAGTTTGATATTCTGAAAATAATAAGTTAACGATTTTTATATTTTTAATATATTCTGAAAACAGGCATGAAACTAAGTTGACCAAACACTCTGCACTTCACACATGGCGTAAGATCATGCGCAACACAAATTCATATCTACGTGCAGCATCAAACAAAGTCCCAAATTCTGTGGTACTGACCATCCTGAAAATAAAAGCCGAGCCCTCCAAATCTCTGCCCTTCTGTGAGGAATAAGCAAGTTATAAACATAAACGATCGTTTATGTTATGTTCATGCATACAGATTGCCACCATATGCCCATAAAACACAGCAGGGGTCATTCACAATGGTATTTTCAATATTTTCCATAATTTTAAAATAAGGTTGTCAATAATGGCATAATGGGGCTGAAAATCCATAATAAGAGTTGAGATGCATTATTTAATATGTTTTCATTTAATTCTATTTGAAAAATATTGTTTGCATTTATTGTTTTTTCGATCCATAATTGATATTTCACAGTGCAGCCAACCAAAATGAAAGGAAGAAAAGTTTCCAGACGCGGTCCGTAAAATTAAATATTAAACACGAATTTTTCCCAAATATATTTCCTGAGGAGCTAAGAATTCAAGTACATTTCCTGACTGGCTGCATACCCTGCATTGGGGACTTTATAAAAATCTCCAAAAATCGGAAGGATTGGTGCCAATACATGTTATTTATGCCACTTAATGGGCACTTTTTTCCAAATACTGTAAATTGATGAATCAATAAGGGGACTCTCCCTAAAATTTTTACCACAGTTTTGAAATAATTTCGGTAAGTCGAAAATTGAGCCCAAAAAAAAACTTTCATGCCTGCGAAAAGAAAAGGAAGAAATTCCTTACGTATATAAGTTAATTGTATAGTGTTGCAACTCACTTTGGAGAAGAAAAAAAAATCCCTGACTAATCGCAAACAAAACATTGAATTGAACTTCGGCTTCGGGGAAAATAGCTTCACATTCACGTACGTCAAACTTGGCTATTCAGAACAGATCAGAAAGATTTTCCCAGATTTATAAGTATGATTCCAAGTTCTCCAGGTGTGTGGGAACGCTGATTGCATAAATATAAATTAAATGATAGTAATAACTAGTTAGGTTCCGTTTAAAAATACATTTGAATAGCAGTAACATCCCCTTAAACCCCTTTGTACATGAGCAACATATACACTTTGGCACATGAAAAATACTCTTGCTCATGTTAGCCCACTTCTGAGCACATGGAAAACAATAGCAAATATAAAAATTACGCATGTACGAAGTTCAGATCTGTTAAAAAAGGTCTTCGAATAAATAAGTTACAAATAATTTCAAAAACACACACCATTCAATAAATTACACACTACAGTATTCAAAAATTAAATTACCCCGCTTATGTAACTTCCCGTTGATCGAATACAGTGGACATTTAATCCAATACCACCAGCAGCTTTTGATATAAGTGCACATCGCTTCAAGGTGTCAAAGATGCCTTCAATACTGTCATCAGTCATTGTCAAAAGGAAACAACTGAAAATAAATATCATGCCTTTCTGAATTATTTCAATAGTCAACGTAACGGTTAATGTCAGACTCATTGGCATCACACAGAAACAGGACAGCTCCACACATGTTGCATCAAACATGTTTCCCATTTATCATAATGATACATGGGTGGTGCCATATCCAAAATACCGGCATTTTTGTCCCTTGAAACCCTTCACAGTGGTTTCTGTTGGCATAGCCTTGAAACTTGATTTCTCGAGCAATAGTTGCAAGCAGTTCAAGGATGTTAAAGCTATATTATCCATCACCATACGGTTACAATCAAATGAAACACGGAAAGCTTAACAATACACCAAACTGTGAAAGTACGGAAGAGGTAAATCCTCTGCAACATTACCTAGCACTGAGTACAGACCTTGTCTGGAACATGGCAAAAGTTGCCACTGATCTATGAAACAGGCAGAGTTCAAGTATTACATAAGCAATATTTTGGCCATTTCAATACCCCCCTTCCCCCTAGTAAGCAAAAATTAGTTGGTTGGTTGAAATTTTATGGAGTAAGGACAGCAATGATCATTCTGCGCCTATCAAGGTGAGATTGTACATAACGGTATAATAAGCAAAAATTAACATTGGCTAACATAGGAAAATAAGACAACAGCAACAACCCCACCCCAAGATGCTTATGTAATACTTGAATGTTCCCGCACCCAGAAGTAAAAGGAAAAAACATAAAAAATGTAAATTCAACAAACTTTATACTGCAATTCTAACAGAAAGTAAATGCCCTTACTGGTGAGCAGACCAAAAATTATATTTCTAATTAATAGTTAAGCAAATCGATAAGCATTTTAGCTAGTTAGTCAACTTTAACCAAAATCTTGCCACCCCACTTTTAGAGATGATTTCAAATTCTCGGACAATCCCAGGTTTTCCAGGTGCATGGAAACGCCGAAAACGCTTAAGGTGAACATCTCTGCATTTCATTATTTTCTGGCTTTTCATACACCTTTTTATCGTAGAATCATTTTTAATTTTTAAAATCACTACAAAACAGAATGCTTTTTTCAACTTTTAAGGGAAAATTATAGTAATCATTTGTATTTCTTGTTGCATTAGTCAACCTTATTTCCTCCAAGATAGAGAAAACGTGAAAATAAAGGTGTATATATACTATAATAATGCCTTTTATTAAATTTAATACTCCGTACCATTTTAAAACTAATTATAATAGTCTCATTCGGTTACTGTTAAAATTTCAGGGGCCCTTTGAACGTTATAACCAAATTTGACTGAATACACACACACACACACTGTTGAATTCCAATTAATCATAATCTAGATCCCGCATTCACATTACTTGACCGTGCCGCTTTTGTTATATTATTACACCCAATTATCCAGGGCTACCTTGCTCACAATTTGTCCAAATGATTGGGATATATGTGCATACAGTTTTGTTTTTTACCTTGAAAGTTGAGGTTGGGGTGTGCCAGCATTAAATAAGGTAGGTGTTGCATGCGTAAACCATCTCTCAGAAAGGTAATTATATGTTTCGATAGCAGCCTCGATATCACTTCCGTGAATGCCAATAGCCACCCGCATCAGCATGTGCTGAGGTCGTTCAGCAACTGAAAATTACGATACACGATGAGTAATATGGAACTTATTCAAATTCAACAAAGAAATTACAAGTTTTTCATAAGCAAAAAACATTCGAAATATGATGCAAGTGCACACACACTAAACGATTTAAAAAAAAAAAGTCACAAAGCCCAAGAAAGAAATGCATTAAGATGGGTTTATGAGGAAATTCGCTGATCATGGAAATTGGATAATATTGTTTTGAATTGGAGATATTATTATTTAATAATATATTTCATACCAGCATCCATACTGTCAGAAATACAGCGAATCGCTGTTGTAGATAAACCATGACAGTACTTACACTAAAAATGCCTATTACACATATCTTTTAAAAATTTATTTATGAAAGAAATTAGAAGGCACCAAATGACAAAGTTTTCCCTCTTTCAACTTTAACTGTTAAATTAGTTTTAAGTTAATCTCGGGAAATAGGTGCAAATTTTCACGTATTATGCTTCTTATAGTGTGTACTTTATTTATTTACGCATGTGAAGTAGTACATATTTAATACACACATTAACAGAATTGAAAGTATTATATCACACGTGTGGGTCCCGAGTAAATGCTGCAGCATAACCCGCTCGAGACCCTGCAGAAACCAAATACACACTTGAGTGACTCATCAATAAAATTTTAAATTACCTTATTTAGGGATTTTGTCATCGCTCCTGCAGCTTTTCCTCAATCAGTTCCCTTTTTAAATTATTTTTAAATTCTTTATAACTCTTTATTTCTCTTGTTTCCTCGTTTAAGACATTCCACAATTTAGGTCCTCTATATTTTACGTTATTTCTGCCTTTTTCTGTTCTTATTTTAGGTACATGTAATATTCCATCTTCTCTCAATATTAATCCTTCATTCAAGTACTATATGTACATGTCTATATGTGACATTTATTATTTCATCAAATCTTTTATTTCGGATTCTTTCGTATGTATTGTATATGTCATCCTTTCTTCTCATGTAACTGAATTAAATTCGTTAGATTCAGCATGTGAGCTCCGGGGAGAGTGGTCCTTGTTAGATACACCCCTTAAACCAAGCAACTGGAACAGTTTTGAATTAGAAACAACTCCCCCCACCCCCCCAAAAAATGCAAACACGAGAAATTAAAACAGAAATCACATTCAAGGTTCCCACTTAAAAAGAAAAAAAAATTCATGATTAATCTTTGAACTGAACTTTAGCTTCAGGGAGATATAGTTTCACATTCACTAGAAGTTAAGGTTTTCCCTAAATTTTAAGGACAATTTCAAATTCCCTGAAAATTATAGATTCTCTAGGTGCATGGTAACCCTGTCATAATAACAATCACAAGACTAAATCGATCGCAATAAGTAAAAAGGAAGATTTTAGTTTTTTTACCTTTGTTATTGACTTTCAGCAAGTATGACCTCTCCAATGTCTAGCATAGAAATAAAATAAGAGTAAGAGAATTTAACATTTAAAAAAAAATAACAATTTATAACAAAATATACGAAGAACTTTAATGTGAAACTACATTGTCACGTGAGGTTTGTTTATATGCTCTCCCCCACCCAAGTGGAGGGAAGCTGAGGAAAGCACACAAACACAGGATTGAAGGGTCCAGGTGCATGAAGGGGTGATAGTTGAATGGACCCCATTGGACATTAAATAATTTTTTAGGTTCTTATATATTAAGAATGCTGTACCTAGCCCAGATGAATCATAAATCTAGTTTTTTTTTAATGCATCCAAGTTAAATAGATCTTTCCATTTTACTCTTACATGCTATCGACATCTACAACGGAACAGAATCTAACGTTTCAAACGAGTTCACAAGCTACAGGGTGATTATGACTTTGTAACAGGGTTTAAGAAGGCTTATAAAATACTGTCGCAAAAATTAAAATGGGGGAAAAAAGTTGTTTCAAAATCAGTGGCGTAATGGAAAATCTCGGGGGGGCCCCCTCTTTTAAAAAAATTAATTTGTATATGCATTGAATTTGTATATATATATATAATAGTGTTGTGTTTTGTATAAGAAATTAACGGCGATACATTCCAATATTTTAAACAGAACACATGTCTATTAGTCACTGTTTCATGAGGCGGGGTTTTAGCGCAAAGCGTATATTATAACTTCAAAAGTTGTCTAGATTTTATAATTTTCGGTTGTTGAGTTCGATTTTAAAGGCAATGAAAACAGCTAAAGCAAATATGCGTAATGAGTTTGCCACAGTTGGAAACCGTTCATTCTATTTTATATTTACTTAAAGGCGCGTTTCCCTAGACGAGCATGTTTATGCCGCAACAACAACAATTAAAAAAAAAACGCCGAGATGAAACTCAGACAATAAAAGCCAACGGAAGCATTTTGCAGGTTCTAGGAAAACACTTCCATTGGTTTTTTATTGTTTGAGTCAGTCCTCGACGTTTTTCATTGTTGAGTCGAAAATATGAGCATCCAGGAAAACGCACCTTAAAGATTAAAAAAAAAAAATCCTTATTAACTCAAAAACATAATATTACTATTTCTTTTACTTATAAATTTCATGGAAAATAAAGACAAAAAAGGGGGCCCCGCTCTGGGGGGTTATCAGTACACCACTGAGCAAAATGCTAAAAAAAGATGTTGCTTTTGTCGTTCGAAAAATCATATCAATAGGTTCAGAAAAAATAGCAATAAAACATAAAGCAAGGTTATTAAAAAAAAGGAAAAGTTTGTTGCCTGGATATTAAACAACTGTTGCTATTTTGCGACGGACACAATTTTCTTTCTCGCATTTTAGATTAATTCATCGCATTTTCAAAAAAAACAGCGACCGTAACTTAAACCCTGCTTTGTGATGATAATTATGGAATAATATTCACATTGTCAAGTTTTTTTTGTACATTATATTTACCTTAAAGCCAAAATAGTTGTAGTTGAAATCTCTATCATAGATAATGGCAGAGTTCAACCTCTGGAAGGAAAAAAGTACATTAAGAAAAACAACAAATAATAAAAATAAAATATTTAACTAATATTACTTTCAATGTTTAATATAAGAAACAAAGAATAAAAATTAGAAAAATAGTTAAAATCTAAGCCTGTTTAGCTCAAACCTTAAATATTGATACAAACATTATACCAAAAATTTGAAACAGAGGCAAATAGAAAGGAAACGAATGTGCACAGGTTGTATATACAATTTTAAAAAAACTGAACGGACACCCCTCAAACATGGTCACATAAAAGTTTCCTGGCAAAGAACTCCTTCACAAATAAATTTTCCTGTTTGGCGAGTGTCCGTTAATAAGGAATTTTATCGTACTTCTGTGATAATTGTAACAATTACAAATATACACAAGGTTTGCTGTCACACAGAAATATGTAATGTATTATCCTTTTCTTTGTGGTTTACAGGGCAATAACAACTAAGATCAAACTGTGCCAGGACATATATTTTTCCGAGGGAGTACTTGGATTACAGATCATTAAAAAAGAAAGCAGTCTGTAGCAATAAGATTAAAAGATCTGGATTTCCCACATGGCAGGCAAACACAGTACCTCTATGCCACTGTACGGCTACTCTGTTATCAAAAGAAATACACTTGGTTGCATTTTTATGGCACAAGGACAGCAAGGGTCATTCTGCACCAAACAAGATGAGGCCATATATATACGGTTTATACAATAACTACACCACTGTACAGCCAATCCATTATCACATAGAAATACACAATAAGATCAATCATTACACATAAAAATACTCACATCAGCATTTTCCATGATAACATCGTATGTAGCCTTCGAAATCATCGGAGATACTTTCCCTGTTTCCTTATTTATATTATTATATAGATCAGCAATAACATCTGGAAAGAAAAAAATTAAATTTTCTTAAAATTTGCTTGACATATAGGGAGAAAAAAGAAAAATAGATTTGAGGGTTTTAAAAAAAAAAAAAAAGAGAGAGAGAATTTTAGATTAGCCAATGCATCTGTAAACAACTGTTTCCAAAAATGAAGTTGATAAAATGAAAAGTTAGGACCAGAATAACTGACGTCCACCTTGTAAGCATTCTTAGGATTGCAATATTAAAAATAAAACTTAATATTGACAGGATTGTTAAAAATAAGCAGTGCCAAAAAACTCGCCAAAAGGTTTGATTTCGCTTTACATATTAATAACTATTTATATAGCATTCCTTATATTCGGCGTATTCAATCAAATGTGAAAATACATTTTCCGCCCGGCATTTTGACGCTACTGCTGTTATGGACGATATTTTCTTTGAAAGCTTTCAAACATGTGACTATTAGGAGAATACTGGCCGAAACAAGGAGGGGGAAGGAGAAAGAGGATTGGTAGGCCAATTTGGATGATTGAAACCATGTGCATTATGCTAAAATAGGTCAAGGTCACAGCAATCCGAAGGGTCATAAAAGTTCCACATTTTGTTAATAGGTACCGATACCAAATACTGATGAGTAAAAAGCATTTAAAGCACACTAGGGTTTTTTGGCTGCCATGTCCCGTACTCTTCGAAGCGGTAATAGCTGAGTAGCATCTGTTTCAGTCTGCTGTTTAAACCAATTAATGTATTTGAAAAGCATACATTCTGCTCCAGCGTGTGTGACGCTTTTTGTAGGTTCTCCAACATCCTGTGCACTTTCATCGTTTTCATTGGGGTTCAATGGTTGCTGAATGAGTTCACCGTCACTTAGGAACTCAAATCAAAACCTGCTTCAAGTTTGTCAACATTCATCCATTCAACAACATCGTTAATTTCCATGTTTTCTCCTGCGAGTTGAGCCTCACAAATGTGTGAAATTGTCTCACTGTCGATATTGATGGAGTGGCGCTAATTTGAACTTGACGCCAACAATTGAGCAAAAAAGACGGTACATCGGGAGACGGATAATCAAGGTTTCACTGCATATATATATGTTTAGTCTCAGAAGCGGATACAGAAAATATTTTTGGGTGGGCATGCAAAACTAATATAGAGACCTAGGGAAAAAATATCAACAAAGGCTAATCCAGGCTGGGGGCGTACCCCTCGAGCCGCCTTTGTTCAGTCTTAATATTGTTGATAAAGTAGTACAGCCCACGGGCCTAAAAGAATAAGCAAATTTGGCCCTTGGTCTGAAAAAGGTAGAAGACCCCTGGGCTAAATGCTTCAAAATCTGGACATTTTGTGTCAGTGGTATTTAGAAAAATCAATAAATTCAGAAAGTATCAAATCACAACCTTCTCTGACCTTTTTTGAAGTCGGATAAAATTGAAAGGATGTTTGTCATTTTTTTTTTTATAACAATTGCTACTTTCTGAAAACATCAAGCGTGGATCAATAGAGGACGTACTTCTTATAATCTTGTACTGAATTGGCTATTTTTCAACGAGATTTTTAATCATTGTAAAAATAAATGATTGGCACCCATGCTTTAATTCCATCGCTTGTCTTTCCGAGATTAGTTTTTTTTAACGATTTGTCTTCAACAAATTCGGTACAAATTTTATTTATAGAAGAATAAGTTTTCGTGTCAGTAAAGTCAAAATTTGCTAATATAAATGTGGACTTCAATTCCTGCACATTTTCCGGTTTCATTACAAAAAAAAGTGTTCAAACACTTCAAGACAAGTGTTTTCAAATCATTTGCTAAAAAAAAAGGCAACATGAGAGAATCAATTTGATAAACAGAAAGAAATGGCTGTAGTATCTTTGCTACAGTAAGAAAAAAGTTCAGTTTTATAGGCAATAGCACATCTTTTAACATTTCTGACACAATCGAATATGATTTGTTCTTTGGCTTGGATACCATTTTGTTCTCAACAGATAATTTATAACACTTTGGTTCTTCAATTATTTCAATTGCCCTTTCCACAGCAGGATAATTCTCAAGTCACCTATGCTTACAAAACCTATATGGCAACTTCCCACACTTTGACCGTTACAAATAGTCCCCTCTTCTTGCTGGCGAATCCTGAAACAACCAATATAGGTATGAGAGAAAACTTTCTATATCCCATTCAGTAGCGGCACAGTCCTGTTTGAAACTATTATGTAATGTGTGAAGACAACAGCTTCCCACATTACCTAGTAAACTGTTATGATCTTTTATTAACACATCTTGTAATAAAGAAACTACCTTCTGGTTAACTGATGGGCCATCCATTGACAAATTAACAACCTTGGAAAAGTTCAGTTCATTATTTAGCTATTTGTAGCGAAACTAACGTGACTTCTGCAGTCCAATGTCCCATAAAACTTAACTACAATGTGTTCTTACAATGCCTTTCTTACCATCCCCAAATCGAACGTAAATATCCATTTGTTTCTTCTGAACTGCAGTGTTCAGACTTTCATCAAACAGAATGCTATAGCAATCTAGTTCATTAACACATCTAAATACAGCTGATTTAAAATATGATGCCAAACCAAAGCATAGGAGGTATGAATACTTTCCGGCACCACGTGAAATTGCTCTGCAGTAGAACTATCAGGAAACATACTTGTAAACGAAGTAGAAATTTCGGTACAAGAATTTGCAGAATAATAACTATTCACTACTTTTATAGTCCATTTGATTTCAGCATCTAATGCTTCATTGTTGGACACACAACGTAGAACTGCATTCTCTGTGACAGATGAGCAGTTGGAACTCGTTGGACCTGTAACTGATAGTTTTCACTTTCAAAAAACTGTTTTAGATTAGATTCTCCAGCTTTCAAAAGCGATACATGCTTTTGCCCTTAGAAAAAAAAAAAGTATAAATAACTGAAACAAATTTATGTGAATTTTATTATGTGTAAAATATAGATTTGCTCAAAAGTTGCTAATTTACCATTTCGGACTATCCATTAATTATGTATGGTTTAGGGGGAAATGTGTACACACTTGTATATAAGGGGAGGGGGTGTTACTAATTTGTATACATGCACAATGCAAACTTCTGCAGTATTATTTAAAATTCCAAAAGCAGAATGCACCGAAATTTGTTATAGTGGGGGGGTTAAAAAGTACTACTTTAAAACTGTACATATATAATTAATGGATAGCCCCTTTCCATATAGGCTAAAGCATAGAGAAGTTAATGAAAGAAATGAGTTGAGATTGAGAGAAAAATGTAAGAAAGAAAAAGAATGCTTTCAAATATAAAAAAGAAACTTATAGGGTTGTAAAAAGTAAAAGGCAAATTTATAGAAGAATGAAGATAAATAAATTGCTGTAGCTACTAGGGCTGGGCGATATTGAATGAAAAGTATGTATGTATTGTGTAAAAAATGTATCTATTGTGAGGCACTTTACTTTGGGAGGGTGTGACGTGCCCCTCCTTGGGAAATTTCTGGGAGCGCTACTGGTGCGAAGTGTGCAATTTGATAATCGAATCAAATTACGTTCGAATACAAAATTATAAAAGAAAAAATTAAACTTCCCTTTCATATGTAACTTTACTGTAGGCTCTCCCATTCCTGAGACATCGAATATCTTATTGCATAAGTAGCACTTTGCTTTATAGCAATCATCATTATACATTAATAGCCATTCCTTATATTCGGCGTATTCAATCAAATGTGAAAATACATTTTCCGCCCGGCATTTTGACGCTACTGCTGTTATGGACGATATTTTCTTTGAAAGCTTTCAAACATGTGACTATTAGGAGAATACTGGCCGAAACAAGGAGGGGGAAGGAGAAAGAGGATTGGTAGGCCAATTTGGATGATTGAAACCATGTGCATTATGCTAAAATAGGTCAAGGTCACAGCAATCCGAAGGGTCATAAAAGTTCCACATTTTGTTAATAGGTACCGATACCAAATACTGATGAGTAAAAAGCAGGCCAGAGGGAGAAGTTAGGAGAGGTAGACGAAAACTGAGGTCCGACAAAATTTTCGCATTTTAATCTGCTATATAGTGTAGCATTTTCATTGAAGTTCCCCCCCCCTCCCATATATACTACTCCGTAGTCATGGTGCCAGATTTCAGCACTAAAAAATCATGCGATCGCTGCATGATCGAAGCCAAATCACTTGGCATCGGTCGTCCTACCTCGAGCGGGGAATGGATGTTTTCTGGTAAAAACAGTGGAACAGGTAGGCGAGGCACATTCGAGTAAATTGTTGATTAGCCAATTAATTTTTTTTTTTTTTTTTTGGTAAGAATTCCATCTAAAATTAGACCGAATTTTCACTCACCAAAATAAAATTTTGTACCCTGGTAATAATATATAGCTCTAGTAGTGGTAGTATGCATCCTGCTATGCACACACACATTTATTAGTTTCAATGATGAGATTAATCAATGATAAAAAATCATGACCCTTTCTCAACTCCCCCACCCCCTCCCTCTATCTACTGAAACTTCCTTAAAGCTCAGCAGAATTAGAACAAAAAAAAAAAAGTTTCAGTAGTTTTGCAATTTTTCCAAAAATTCAAATTGGCAGGGTTTTTTTTTCTTTTAAAATTTAGAAGAATCCGGAATTCATAAAAATTGGTATTTTACGAATTTAAATCTGCAAAAAAAAAAGGTGACAAATCTAAAAAAGTCACTAAAGGTAACTAGCCCTAAAAAAAAAACAAAAAAAAAAACTCACTCCTCAGCCTGTATGTATAATTTACATAACACTTAAGACTTTGGTACAATATGTAACCATATTAATTAAATTTGTGTATTTAATACTATGTAACCATGGTGTGACTCTTTATAATATACGATAAATCGAAATGTGGCTCTCATTGACCTCATGACTATGTCAGTGGTAGGCATGCACAAGTCCCCACCTCTCCTATACAAAAAAACAAGTGTTTTTCAGTCAAATTGATTATTGAAGGTCCAATAACCTGCTCTTCAAAATGTACATGTGGTATACAAGCGGGGAAGTGAGAAGACAGCACTGCAATCCAAGTATTCTTCAAAATGAGATAAATATATATTGAAAAGCACAGCAAATGCACTTCTACCAGACAAGAGAACAGTACTTGCCCATCTCAATTAGAAAATTTGGGAATCCAGTAACAAATTAAAATTTCCTACTTGCCTGTTACAAAAATCTAGTTCTCAAGGGCGACTGGATTTGTCACACCCTTTACAAAAGTTTCCCACTTTTACAATAAGTTAACCCTCTGTTATTAAAACCTATCTCTGAGTCAAATTGCCAACAAATGTATTTATACTCACGACTGAAGGTCTTTTTTGTTTCCTTGTGCAAATTGGAGACTTCAACCCTTGCAGCCAAGATAGCATAATCTGGATGTTGTGTAGTCATAGTGGCAGTAACTTCTGCAGCTAAATTGTCCAATTCGACAGTGGAGACACCTGGGTAAAGCCCATTGATAACCTTAAACGTAACTTCTGCCTGAAACACACAAGAAAATTTTAAATTTCCTTAAGTATTTCATCATTTGGGGTCAATTTCATTTATGACAGACACATCAGTATTTTAGTCCATTATTTAGTATTAAATATTTTTGTATTGTTCCAAAATTTTATCTGCTGATGAATATGGGCCTTAGTCATAAATGCAGTAAAAAATTTGGATAAAATATTTATTTAGGGGCAAAAACTAGTTGTGACAGATATGACAAGAAACTGATGCCATTTTACAGTGTTTATATGAACACTAAAAAGCTCTGAATTTATTAACATCACAAGTGAATTTTTTTCCATCGTGAAGATAACAGTTGAGTTAACAGTTAAGTAAATAAAAAAATTGAATTTTTGAAAGAATTTAATTTAAAAAAAAAATATATATTTAACAGTGTGACAGACACGACATGTCCGATGTTTTTTTTAACAAAACTTAGCACATAGTTAACTAAACTTTTTTTCCCATGGTTTCTACAATTTTGATTGCAGTTTACAATACATTAGTGGCAGTTTTAGCATCCCAGGCATAACAAAATTTTGAGCAAATTTTTGCAAAAAATGAAGGCTTGATACTATGATTAGACTCTACAGCCTTGAACACCTCTGTTACAAGGTGGCTTCGTTAATGTCTCAGAATGCAAAGTAATGTCGCGTTTACCATCTTGAGTAATGCTTATGTCTTTACGGCAACACGTGCAGAAAGCATATTTTGGCCCCAGTCTTGATTTTTGAATAAAATTAAACATCTTCATATATTCGGCTTTAAACGTTTGGTAGTACCTTTTATTAACGGTCGACATCGTTAACGTTGTTTTCAAAAACACCTAAAAACAAAACTTTCTTTCCGGAGCAAAGAAATACCAGATACGTCTAATACATGGCTTCCCTACACAAAGTCACATGCTTGACCAAAACCTTAACGGTGTAGCGCATTCTTTCTTGCCTTCCCCAACAACTACAAATACAGATGCATGATTTCGTTGTGCAGGGGCATCACTCTACGTCATAGCTGGAGCTAAAATTCCACGTCACGCCACGCATGTGCCATCAACGGCAGACGAATTTTTCTGGTGTTCTTACCGATATTTGAGTTTATTTATGCATATTTATCATTAAATATGCACATATGCGCAAAAATTTAAATAAACATGCATCAAGAAAAATAGGTATTTAATTTTTTTAAAAAAAATCAGTATTTTAAAAAACACTGGGGATTTTAGATGAAATCTACGAAAATTGAAAGATCAATAAAAAAATCAGAAGGATTGGCACCTATGCTAATGCTTGTTTGCTTCCAAATGCTTCTTCAGGACTGAGCATTGCCTGTGCAATTTTTTTCTTCTTTAATCTATGTAGTCTATGATTCACTTTTTCTTATCGTATTACTCGTTGCATCTCAGTTTCACTATTACGTTGTTTTTTTCGCTGCACTTTTTTCTGTTCAGTAGCTTTTTGTTTATACACTTCATATTTCCCAGCAATACTAAGCCTTTCCCGTCGCTCCTCCTGTCTTTCACCGGCTATTTTAGCCATATGTAAAATTAAGGAACTTTTAAATTTTAAGGCTGATGAAAGACTAAGAATCTCTAACTTTTCTCCAAGAAAATTATGCAACATGGCACACATGAAATCACAGGTTTTGAAGACAAAGAAAACTCACTGAAAGTAGTTTACTTCCTTGGAAAATTAATTTGTGCTGCCAACAATAGTATTTTGATGAAATTTGTATTAAATACTTTATCTTTCCACAATGAGAAACTTCTGACAGATAGGGCAAAGCATGACAGACATGACAATATATAAAAAATGTGACAGACATGACACTTTTTAATCGTCACTTTTTTCAATTCCTAATCCATATTTTTTTTACCAACTTGGGGTTAGATAACTTACTTTAAACTACAGAAAGAGAATATGAAGTATCGTACACCTTGCATTGTTATTTTTTATTTAAAATGAAAAACCCATCTTTTTTGTGACAGACATGAGAAGCAGATTAAGACTAAATAAAACTTATATTAAAAAAAGAAAAACAATCCACTTACATTAAAAATAAAATTTTTTTTTCATGAATACGAACTTTATAAATTTATTTACAAAAAAGAAAAAATATGACAAATTAAAACTAAACAATTTACGACATATCATTTATATGTTAAAACTAACTTTTCAGTAGCAGGTAAAATGACCAGAAATAAACATCTGCAGAAATACTTTAAATTTTGTTATTTATATGAAATTGCAGTATATGTTATTTAATAGAAATAAAAAAACAGGCACTATTCACATTTCAAAAATCAAGTGTGGGTTGACCTTTTCGTGAAATTGACCTTACATTTCCATTCATTATTTTTAATTTTTTTAAATCCATGAAGATCTGAAGAACTCAGAAAACTCAACACTTTTCTGTAAAGCAAACAAAATTACGAAAGGACATCAGAACTATCATCGCAAAATAACACTTAAGAAAAACACCTAAATGTTCGTGTAACAGTTTTTATGTTTTTATGCGGTCCCTATCCACCACACAAAAACAGGTTTGAGTGTAGTTATAAACAAGGTTAAACATAATAACTATACATACATCACGATCCAGGGCAAACAATGTTATAAATGGATTTCACTGCATTTAAAAGCAATGCACCTGATGCCGACTTAGTAATATTGCAAACATCCCAAATCCACGCAATTTCTTTGCTCTCGCAACTTGATTTCCTTATCACTTAACCGCAAGAGCTAAAATACACATCATTATCTGCAGACACTTGAAGCAACCAATATAACTCACCCAAAGAATGAATTGCTTCTTTTTATCATTTGCTATCAACTATTGCATATGTCGTAAAATTCCTACCCTATTGTAAGACTGTGCACAGCACAGTTTTACAATAGGGTATTGTTTATCAAAGCCACACCAAGACTCAACATTGAAGGAGAATCTTCAGTCATAATTTCTATCATATGAAAGGAAGTGCAATTAAATTTAGTTAATACATTGATTTCTCGTAACAAAGTCCTTCTAATTAAAGATGGTATGCAGAGATCCTAGAAAATGTTTTGTAGAATTACACACACTCCAATTAGACTCTGTTTAACGGCACTTTTTCTTAAACCCTTGATAACAGTCTGATGGGAGAAATTACTGTATATGAATACATTACCTGCTTCAAGAACTGGTTAACACGTTAAACGTCATGCCAGTCCCAACGGCCCAGAGTAGCCTGCTTGACAACTAACTGTGGCGTGAACGGAACGGCACGTAAAACCGGCGTGGCGTTTAACGTGTTAACAATATCGTGAGCAGTATGAGGAATCTCTTCATTAAAAAACAAAATACTCAATTTTACTTAATAAAATTAAGTTTATTATACCAATTTATCTGCATATTTCGCTTCGGTGGTAAATAAAACTTTTTAAACTTCTCACAATAAAGGACATTAATCGGTGATTATATCAAAGGCTTATATAAATATAATCATCTTGATTAAATCAAAGGATTATATCAAACTTAAGAATAAATTTACCGGGTCCACAAAATCCATATTCAACTTGTAACAGAGTTTCTGAATCCGTGATGTAATCTTATCGAACATGACTCCTTCCTTCCTTCCATCTGTTGAAATAAAAAAATCTCGTTTAAGTACTAAATTCACAAAATCTTTTTTTTTTTAAGTTAGAACTTTTAAATATCACATTTTTTACACCCCAAAACTACGTGAATTAATATAACGAAATAACAATTCATCAGGGAATTCCATATATCGCATCCTTGCGATAAAAATGTTACAACTCAAAAAATCCCAATCTTCAGAAAATGCAAAAAAACAGTTTCTGGCTGCATTGAGGGATGTTGTATTCATTTAATAACATGCCAGCTAGAGGAAACCCAAATAACTTATGGCCAAACATTTTGTACGGGAGGATGCAGCACCGTTTTCTACATTTGGTTGTAACATTAAGTCATTTTCACCGAATTTTGAGTTGTAACACTTTCAACGCAAGGGTGCGATATAAGAAGAGAAAGCAGAAGTTCAAATCTCGGAATGACACATATTGCTTGTATGGATCTAGAATTTGGAATTTCTATAACAGATTACATGCTCTTAATTCTATTTCTCTTTTTAAAAAAAATGTCCGCAAATATCTATTAGAATTGTAACTGCCTTTATTTACATACATTATATTTCATTGCGATAATATTAAAATGTTATTCTGCTTTTGTTATTCCATTGTTTCATACGATTATTAAAACAGTCTTTCTTCTCTTGGGCAGCATGGACTCCACCAAACTCGATAGTCTTTATACAATGGTGCCCAAGCAGATATTCTGCAAAATGTATATATTTATGTTATAAACTGTAAAAATACCGTAATGTAACATGAGTCTGCCTAAAATTTGTATTGTAAGCAGTGTTGTCTACACAAATTCTGTTTCAATATTCCCTAACTTTTCCAGACCAAATCTTAATCGATTTCCAGTCGCTAATTACAGTAAACAACACACAACGCATTAAAATTTGCGTAATAAAAATAAGTTTCAAGACCATAAAATCCACTAACACAAACCCCAAAACCATTTATAACTCAATTACAGTGAATTTACAAATACAAAAGCTATTAAAAAAAAAAGGCATTTCTTTACACAAATTTGCATTAAATATTTACGTTTTCATTCAGCCTTTTTTGAGTTCATTATAAAAGAGTTTAACTATATAATCGCAAAGCTGATGCTTCATCTTCTATTTCATTTAAAATGTGTATGACTGTATATAAGGCAA
Source organism: Dysdera silvatica (assembly GCA_006491805.2). Lineage (NCBI taxonomy): Eukaryota > Metazoa > Arthropoda > Arachnida > Araneae > Dysderidae > Dysdera > Dysdera silvatica. The sequence continues at coordinate 71,954,976 of QLNU02014176.1, forward strand.
AGGAGATTGGTATGATCAAAACCCCTTGCAAATTAGACAATTTAAACTAGTTAAAAAACTTTTCAAGTTTTTATTATATCTTTGGAAAATACATTCTCTTAAGAAATACATGGGCTCAGTGGTGCAGGCAGAAAGTTCATGAGGGAGGTTATAGGCTTAATAGGAAGGGGTTACAGAGCTACAACTCATTGGGTTTTCTCATTCTGCGGGACTACTCTGATGAAGGGTTTTCCAGAAATTTCAAGTATAAAAAAGAGACAGAAACATAACATCGTCATTACTCCTGATGAAGGACTGCTGCTGATGCGTCCGAAAGCTTGAGTGATCTTTTTCATTGCTATTTTACCAGTGTTTAACCTTTTTATGTAATTTCCTCCCTGGTACCCTGTATTTTATTTCTATATATATTTCTATATTAAATATACAAAATTTCATTGCAATGGGGGTTACAACCCCCAAACCCACCCCCTGGCTATGTCTCCGCATGGGCTTAATAATTTTATATAAATTATATTAGTTTTGGTGCAAAAGGGTAATTTTTGGAAGAAGTTTAGTCAAAAGTACAAGTTTTTCAAAATTTTCAGTATGCAATGTGGTATGAAAAGCATGGTTCAGGAAAATTATTTTAATAAGTTATTTATTATAACAATGAATTTCAAATTTCCCTGACTTGGGCCTTTGTATTTCAAATTTCTCTGACTTTTCCAGATCCGTAAACACCCCGTGTAAGATTTCTTGTCACTGGAGTAGTTTTTTATTAAAATAAATTATTTGAATTAAAATAATTTATTTTAATAAAAAAATACTCCAGTGACAAAAAAATCTTGTCTCTATGATGAATTAACTCTGAGATGGGACCATGGGCACCCATATGAGTACTTATAAGTCAGGGGCTAAGAAAAATTATTAGCTACCTCCTTCTCAAGGCTGTCAAACATTTTAGTGAATGTACAAGATACCAAAATGCTACAAAAATAATTGATACTGCTTGACAATTAGTAATGAGCTAAAAAGTACCTTATTTTAAGATACGATAAAAACTTTTGAAAATAAATGCCTAACAGAATCAAGCAAATCGCTCTATAAAACAGCTACGTTCCAACTGTTTGATGATTTATCCGTAATGTGACTAATAATTCAAAGTGACTATTAAACGACACTGTGTGTATATAAACTAGTGGTTCCCAACCCTTTTCAAGCTGCGACCCACTTTTATAGTAGACAAGTATTCCGCAACCACCTTTTACAGTAACCAAAATATCTGTGACACGACAGCCCTCTGTCCACCACATCTGCATAATAAAAGCATTTTTAACAAGTAAAGAAAACACATTAAATACAGTTTATTATATATATATATTATATTAATTACATATATTAAATTAACAACCAGTAGATTGCAATGTGTGTAGCCATGTTGAAATATAAAAGCGTTGGAAACATTTGGTATGAAAATAATTGCAACTAAAAATAGTTGCGGCGACCTCCAGATTGAGAATAAACTTTGTAATAAACTATTTATTATAACAATGAATTTTAAATTTCCCTGACTTTTCCGGATACGTAGACACCCTGTACCTTTTCTTTCTGAATGCCTAACCACAGCACCCCTCTATAATTTTCACTTGAAGAAAATCTATAAGACTTAAATTTATCACTGCTTGGACATAACTGTATAATACGTAGAATAATCGGTTTGGTACCAGAACAACATTATTTTAAAATAAAAAATTTAAATTAACCGCTTATAGCTACCAAAAACGTAATTTATATCGCCAAGATTAATTTTCATTACGGGTCATTAAAAATATTAAATTTGAATTTTAAATGAAGTTCATACCTCTTTTATAAACAAACATTTTGAACTCTCTTTAATGCAAAGAGCAAATTCACACAAAGGCAGGAAACAGCGGTTACTGAAAGTCCGCCTAATTTTAAGGAAAAACTGGTAGTTGCCAGTTTACGTTTCAAAACCTTGCATAGATGCCAGAAAATGAGGATGCTAGCGAACTTTATATAGGGGAGGGTTGTCCACAGTAGAACAAAACAACTTTCTTTAAATTATGCCGTTGTTTTTTATTTTAACTTATATTTTTAGTGTTATATTGATAATCAAACCTTTTGCTACTAAATCAATATATCACCTGATTTGTAATTAAAAACAATCTATGCGGAAAAAAAACTTTTTATAAAGCTTGAAAATATACGATTGTGTACTACACCTGGAATCATGATGCAAGTACAGTGGCTATAAGGGACCGTACAACCTTTTAGCCACTGCAATGCAAGATAGATTTTGATGTAATGATAGATGATGATGCAAGATCTATCTTGCATCATGCCTGGTACACAGTGAAAAATGATGAAGTCCACAGTGAGACAGTCAGTAAAGTGGATTTTGAATATTTGATGAATAAAAACACATCTTTTTGAATTCTGATTCACTTATTAGTGAAACGTTTATTAGTTTTTAACACTAAAGAACTTCGAGGAGGAGGAGGATTGTGCAAGGGTTTCATTGGGAAGGGTGGCCGCCGGGGGCGGCGCTATAATCCCAGAAAAAACTTCGAACAAAAATTACATTTAGTGAATTTGGCCACTTAACACTGCACATGTGAAACTCTCTACAGAAATTGATTGGGGCAAAATTTTTTGATTTGCGATTTCCTGATAACAGCCTCATCCTTTGCAGTTGAGAAGACGAATGGCTTCCTGCCTTTCGTCAAGAAGTTCATGACGACTTCATTTCAATTGATTTCTACCACTTGCCCTGCGTAGTACAATTTTATTTTCTTCCTACCTTCATACTACTAAAATCCAGGATTGGACTGCTGGATTGGGAGATTCTTCAAAACAGTCTCCTTCATTTGAATCTGATTCTGGATCTGACTCTACATAGTTGGATACCTCATTATCATAAATCTCCTACAAATTCGGAATAGGAGACAGGAAATGATGCCGGAAGTTCACATCGCAAAACTCCTTTGTATGTGCGCGTTGTTCCTGCTACAACCTTTCTCAAACTCCGTTATTATTTTGGGTGCTTTATGAATCGTCTGTACGTTTGGCTGGGAAGTAGGTTTCCATGTAGGTTTCCTGATGTTCGGAGGAGGAGGATTGTGCAAGGGTTTCATTGGGAAGGGTGGCCGCCGGAGGCGGCGCTGTAATCCCAGACAGGAGTTTCATGATGTTATTTATATAGCATTCAGTGTTTATATCAATGGCCCTCACTTTCAAGAATGCAAAATATTATGACATTTCAGGTGTTACTTTTCAGTTACTGTGATACGTTTATATTGCGTATTTTAATGAGTATTTTTAAGCGAATACATTAAAAAAATGCTATTTTCATGAACATTAAATTAGTACGCCATAAGTTCTTACAGTGAAACCCCTCGTTAGCGATCACTCGCCGGACAGAAAATTTTAGCCGTAAAAGAAAGGTGTGCGTAAAAAAGGGAGTCCATTCTGAAATATTACATTTTAATTGATTCAATTCTCTTTAGCTCTTATTCTCTTACCTCCTATTTCCTGTTATTACAACAGCCCTCTTCTAGGAAAACGGCGCCGTAGCAGTGCGCAACTTTCCCAACTCTCTTAAATAATCAGCAAGCTTAGCTCATACTTAATTTTCCGTTGTGAAAAGCGCCGTGAAGGTCGAAGTTCAATTTTGTTCTGGTTTTGTCCGTACGAATTTTATCCTTACAGGGGTTCTGGTCTGAGTGTCTCGGTGATTTTCTAGAGAATGGATTTTCTCGAGTGTCTCATTGCAGTTGATTCCAACATTGAATATTTTCATCCATTGATATGCCATCATTTGGCGTTCGGATTACATGTCAAGCTGTAGAGCTCATTTCTCGATAAAACACCCAGTGCTTCTAACATTTCATTCAGGGATGCATCCGCAGACGTGGTCTCCCACCCCCCATCACTCCCGGGAGATATGTTATGGCTATAAATTCTATTATATTGCCAATATAAAACTTGCCGCTTTGTTTTTCTCTATCATTCTCCTTTTGCTTTTAAACACACGACTTTCGCTTGCGTAAGTTCGCATCACCATTCTTCTGACGTTTAATACTTATGGAGATAAGGCAGCTGCTGCCGGTGATCCAATAAACCATGAATGGCGTTGTGACTATTACTGAACATAAAAAAATGCTTATTCAGCCTCGCAATTCATGGTTTATTGGAGTACCTGCATCAACGTAGAGTTTTCAAAATTATTGGGGGAAGGGATGCAAGCATATATTATGTATAACTATAATTTCAAATTATTGGGAGAGGGGAGTTTGGGTCCCACATAACTATATGCCTATGAATACTTGCATTATCTTTATACGTATTAAAATGTCGTGATTATAAAATAAGTGGGAAGTAATGCTAACTTGAAGAAGCATCAGTTATGTATTGAAAAAAGAAGAGTAACAGAGAAAAAAATAAATAGGGCAGAAAACTGAGTTGTTCAAGCCCTACTGGTTGCGCATAGCCATGGCTCTACTCAAATCACCTGACGGGAGTCAGCGTCATGCCTATAAGCACTAGCGATGTGGGTATTTGGGTGCAGGGCAATGTCTTCAAAGGACTTCATTGAGGCATAATTGTCGTTAGGTTAAAATCGTGAAAGATTTGACGATTGGGAACAAACCACAGGATCCTCGAATCCCTCAAAGGACTGAATGCTCTTTATGCGACCATACACTGCCATTGCCTTGATATTTTGGATATATGTTTTCCATCGAAGGCCTGGGTCACGAGTAACACTAAGGTACTGAATCTCCTTAGAACAAGGTAAGTCAGTACCAAAAAGGTTCAGCATTACGTGATAAGTCATTCTTCTTCGTTGGGTGAAAATAGTTACACTTCGTCAGTATTTACCTTAATCCTCTAGCCATTCGTCAAGAGTGTTTATACTAAAGGTAGTCATTGACATCATTAAGGTAAGGTTTGAAAACGATCACTGCTGCGTAATCGGCTTAAAGAGCAACGCTAATGCAATGACACCTAAGTATGTCATTAACGAAAAAATTTGGACCTGAAAGTCTATAGACTATAGATTGGGCACCTTCCTGTGTCTTTAAATGTATTGTGCAGCAGGTCTGTCCTTTTTCAGACAGAGGGAAATATAAGCTGTATTTATGTTTTATTCTGTAGTGATCCATACGCCACAAGCTTAAATATTTAAAGATACATTAACCAGCTTATAAATATAGAATATTATGCCAATTGTAGGAAACATCGTCTCTTTGGCTTATAAAAGTTCAAATTTTATAGTGGTTTATAAGTTTTGTTTTATATAAAACTAATTTGAATCAATAGCAAAAATGATAGTTTGTTTATAAATTATTTACGCTAATTTAAATATAAATTATTGTACAAAATAGGACTGATCCAAACTTGCCAAATCACTCATGTTCGATTTTTGTATGATGGTGATTGAAAGCTCCTATCCATGTTTCTAGAGAAAAAGACATGAAATGATAAAAACATATTAACTAAATAGTAAGCAAGGAATCTATACATTGCAGTTGTTCATGTACTGCGACACACAGCATGCAGTTACCCATGCACTGCGACACACCGCATTAATGATCCTAAGGAAAAGTAGACACGCAATGTTAACATATAAACTATAAAGCCAGACTAAATATTGAACAATCCGTACACTGCAGTTGTTCATGCACTACGACAGACCACATTCATACTGATTAATAGAAAGAGGACATGCACGGATAATAAAAACGTAACTATAAAATAACACTAAATATTAAAATTTGTACACTACAGTTGTTCATACACCACGACAGACCACATGCATACTGATTGACAGAAAGAGGATATGCAAGGCTAACAAAAACATAACTATGAAATAACACTAAATATTAAAATCCACAGTTGCAGAACATCCTTGAATTGTTTGCTGCTTTATGCACGTTGATGTTGTAGCAACTTGGTTTTCTGGAGTTTCAGTTGAGAAATAAGAAAATACTTTTAGCAATTTTTGGGCCATATATTTTCTTTCCCTTTTTTCGGCCCCACTGATGTACGATTTTTTTCCTTGAGGACGACATATTTATAACGATTGCACAGTGGATTTTCAGTCTATGAAAATAACTTGAATCTGCAGAATAAAAATGTTTGTCTCTTCTCAATCCATATAATAGTAAATTAATATTTCTTACACTAGAGTATAGATACAACGTTTTTACACTTCTATAAAAATTAGTGGCAGCACAAATAATATTTCAAGACTATCCCGTATCCACTAGTTTCTAACTTTGTGTGTTATCTAAAAAGATTTTCTCATGTCCTCAAAGGAATGTGAAGGTTTTCATGTGATCTATGAAAAGTTTATTTTTCTGTTGAGAAGAACTTTTCAGAGTGCAGTTTGTAAAAGAACACATAGCTTTTTCACGTGCATTCAACCAAACAAAAAAGGGGGAATGAGTTATATAAAGGGATTTACAAAAACATTTACAGAATTGATTCTCGAACACTAAATATCAGTAAAGGTGATAGAATGGAAGGCAATAGGGCGACGTCTGGCATGAATCAAAGAAAGTTTATACGCAACACATTATACCGAAACGCTTGTTGCTACATTTCAAAACCTTTTATCGTTTCTTGTGTGGTGCATAGGCGTAGCCAGGGGCGTGTTTTGGGGGGTTGTAATGTAACCCCGTTGCAATGAAATTTTGTATATTTAACATAGGAATATATGAGCTGTAGCTCTGTAACCCATCCCATTAAGCTTAACCCCCTTATGAAATTTCTGCCCACGCCACGGGCGTTGGGTCTTCTATAAGAAAGTAACCGGCGACGCATTTCAGTATTTTAAACAGAACACATGCCTATTAGTCACTGTTTGAAGAGACAGGGTTCTGGCGTAAAGCGTATACTGTAAATTCAAAACTCGTCCAGATTTTATAATTTTTTGATGTTGAGTTCAGTTTTAAAGGCAATAAAAACAGCTAAAGTAAATAAGCGTAATGAGTTTGCCACAGTTGGAAACCGTTTATTTTACTTTATATTTTACCTAAAGATTAAAAAAAATCCTTATTAACTAAAAATGTAATAATAATAATATTATTACTTTTCTTATAAATTTTATGGAAAATAAATAAAGACAAAAGCCCCTCCCCATCCTTGTGGGGTGTTATCAGTACGTCACTGTGTCAAAAATAATTTGTATTATTCTGTTTACAATTAATTTTTTTTCATTTTATTTCATTTTTACAGTGTACACATTTCAAATTTTTTTGCAAACGTTTTCCCTATTACCACTACACCTTTCAGTGGAACCAAACTTCGGCGCTTCGGTACTAGCCTGTTGGAAGATGCTGTTTTCTTTTTGATGTCTTTGTGCATTATTAAAAGCATTGAAAATTACAATTTTCTCTTGCAGCATCGAAATACTGGACGATTTTTATGCTTTTGATCATTTATTTGTTTGTTATCAGATAAGCTGAGATTATCATACTTTAACTGAAACTATAGTGGAAAAAATGGATCATGTCCTTTTTTCTCATGGAGGAGGTCATTCGCCTAGGGTGCCAAATTTACTAGCGCCGGCCCTACAAATCAACTAGTATAAGGAGGGAACAAACGCCATCACTAAGTTTTCAAAACGATGAAAAAGTGTTATACTTCATTATTCTGTGTCAAAACAACAATATTTCATGATTTATTCAGCGTTATTTTTGATTAGTTTTATATTTATGATGCAAGGACACCATGGGTGATCCTGCAGCCAACAAGGTGAGAAAAATATTATTGTATTGTATTGAAGTTTTATTGGTATTAATAATTAAATTGCTTTGGACTTGTTATCTTTTTACAATCAACACAGGTCACAAGATGTTGTAGGTGAATAATAATGATTTTCAAGAAGTGTAAAGGAACAGAATCCCAAATAATTTCAACAGTTTATTAATAACATACAACATATGAAATGTTTAAAATATGGATTTACAAAAAATATTAGAAAGATAAATAACACAATACAGTAAACCCCTCTTAATGGCCACCCCTTAGATAAGGTCAGCCAGTTTTCATGGTCAGATAAAACTTCCTCACAATTAATATATATTTCTTTTATGGACAATTTTTTCTATCCATTAAGTGTTTGCTAGCGACAAGTTTCACTGTATTTAAAAAGAGGTCTCTTCCCAAAATAGACTCAATGCTAAATTTACCTCTTTTCAGAGACTATTCGAAATTATTCTCCCTTTATATAGAAGTGACCATAATTTGGAGACTTAAACATGAGGAATTCCATTTTCTTATTCATCTTCTGACTTTAAGCAGAGTAAAAAATTTAGCAGCAACCTTTCCCCTCAGAATTTTATTATTCTAAAAAAATATTTTAAGTTGATACTGAATTTACATTTTAAAGCCCTCGTCTTTTTTTTTTGCTTCAGGTTCTTGATTTTATTTCAACGAGAAACAAACTTTGGACTTCTTACAGCAAAAACTTTTACCTTATCATTTCAGAACAGATCGAAGGAGGTGAAAAGATCAATAGTATTTGTTGGAAGACCAAAAAATACGTTATTTATTTTCAAAATTGTTTAAAAAAACATTTGTCTTTTTTTTTTTTTAAATTTACAAATTTCATAGCCTGCAATTAGAATTTCAGATTACGAAATTATATTTTTTTATTTTACATAATTATGTCCCCATGCTTTTCCTCACCTACAACATAGGCCTCCATTAAGCGACCACCTTTACAATGAACATAGGATGGCCACCATAGGGAGGTTTTACTGCATATATATAATGTATTTGAAAAAGAGTACAATGCACATACCGTATTTAACTTTTATGTACGTTATATCCAGTTCCAAGATTTATTAATTGCACAATAAAGGAATTTACGAATTAAATTATAAAACAATTGCAAATGTTTCGACTAGAACAGTACGACAAACAGTATCATGAACATTCATAAGGTTGATATGATCAGACACACAAAAATAAAGATTTGTTTGGTTGTTTTAGTTTTACTAACTGCTTGTAGGCTTAATTACAATCAACCAGCTCCGTGCACAGGATTTAAATGAGGGAATTTTGCTGAAATTGAGATCAACGATTTAATTCAATATTTAATCAATATATAATCAATTCAATTTGGTCAATATATAATCAATTCAATTGGTCAATATATAATCCATTCACTTGGTCAATATATAATCAATTCAATTTGGTCAATATATAATTAAGTCAATTTGGTCAATATATAACCTATAAAAGTGAAATAATTATATAACAATCATTAATAGAATGATGATTCACAGCACTGGCTAAGCAAACTATACTGTGAATTAAGATGCGATTCTTATTATATCATTATTAAGTTATTGCAATTTAGAATTCTTTAAGTGGAATAAAACTAAGACCATAGCTAGGGTTTAACTTTGGGGGGGGGGGGTTAAAAAATTTTGCAGCATGATACAATCACAGCATGCAAGGCCGTAGCCAAGTCCCATTAAAAATTTAGTTGGGGGAGACCGGTTGCCAAGACCCCCCCCTCTGGACAAAGACATGAATATAACTATGTGGAATGAAGTGCAGTAGGTTAGTTGAATTTCTATGGTATAAGGGTCTATCTGCAACAAACAATGTGCATACAGTGTAGTTTAGAAGGAAATATCTATGAATTATGCTGATGGGAGTGGGAGGAGCATACATTATTACATGATTACATGGAGCATTAATATAGCTGTACTCCAGTAAGTTATATAGCTCTTAGACCAACTCTTCATTTTGTTTTCGAGAAAGTGACACACTTGCATATTCACTAAATTTAAATACATTCCCTTCTAGGGCTAGACCGATGGCACTTTTTGACCCATGCCAATTTTTCAAAAATTCAAAAGCCCGATTATTTTTTTTTCAACGGCCGATGCCGATGGAAAAATTACTTTAAACCATTAAAACATTTGGAATGGATGTCAAAAATGTATCATTGTTTGATTCATTTCATTCGTGTTCTACAGATCAAGAAAGCTATGAACTATATACAGTACAGTCTCCATATAACGAAATAGGAGAGAGGAGGATATTCTTATTTAAGAGGTATGAGGTTAAGTACAGTTCCTTTGAAATTTTGGAGATTCAAATTAAATCTTTCTTATAAATCAGAAAAGAGAAGGCTATTCTGTGGGACTCAATTCGAACCACAGATCATCGAGTTCCTAAAGTCAAGTCCTTATATCAAAATAGTGTAACTATCATAGATGCTCTTCTTCCATGAAAAATAAGTTGTCATAACGTTTTGGGAATCTTCTTGTTAAAGGGCAGATGTGGAAGGATTAATCAAAACATGATTGTTTAGTAACTTAAAAGTCTCGCTGCGAATCCAGCTTGCAACATGACTTTGTCCTTTTTTTTTAATAAAAAGGATTTTACTTCAAATCATAGATATATCAAAAATGATGTTCTACATTAATGGAATAACCCCACTGGGTTCAAATAACACATTCAATGTCTGTGACACACAGAGTACACATTCACCATTACCAAATGTATTTTAACATGCGTTACACATGATTTCCACATTTTTTACTGAACACAAATAACAAAGGTGAAGAATAACAACATGAAATTCATTTCAGCTGCTGCACATCTGGCATCCATCTTCACTTTGGTAAGCATCTCTCCGTCTCGCATTTTCTTTGTTTGTGGCCTCCACTGAATTGGCTTCTTTGTTCTGCAACACTGTTTTATTGACAGTGAATTTTATGGCACTGGTGGCAGGCTTAGTACGAAGATAATACATCCCCGTCTTTAAACCCTAGAAGAAAAAAACAGATGGAAATTAAATGGAACAGAGGCGTAGCCAGGGGGCGGTTTTGGGGGTTGTAACCCCCCATCGCAATGAAATTTTGTATATTTAACATAGGAATATATATGAGTTGTAGCTCTGTAACCCCTCCCATTAAGCCTATAACCCTCCTCTTATGGACACCCTGCCTACACCACTGAAAAATAATACAATCATTTATCTAGATTTAGGAAAGACCATTCTATAATCTGTAGCCATAACGCTATGGTTGCCAATATGGGGGGGGTCACAAACTGATTTCTTGAAGATTTTTAGTTGCAATTACACTGTTCAACAGCAAAAATTTTACAGAGATAAAAATATCTACACTTTATAGATTTGGGGTAGCTGAAAATGAAAATTACACTTAAAATTGCCTCCTGGCTCAGGTTTCTGAGTAATTTCACTATTTACATTTTACATATAAAGCTATGGGAATATAATAGCACGAATCGGTTAACAACCTTTTCTTTTTTATACATGCTGTCTTTTTGCTTGTTGGGAACATACGTAGCATCTCTCCGGATCATCCAGCAGAAATCTGCTAACATTGAAACTGGCCACTTCCCTTTGCAATGTTCAATCGTCTGCTTTGTACAGAATGTTCTGTTTCAGTCAAAATATTAAGTCATCACTGCTGAAAAATGTTGATAGTTCTTTTTGACAATCGCGAAGAGTAGATACTCGAACAGTATCCATCAGGAGGTTCCACTGCTGTAATCTGGATACTAAGAATTCAGTTTTATTCTTTGGCAGTTCTAAATCCCTAATCAGATCATGAAGTTCACATTGTGTGACTTGGTGTATGTTACAGGAGGTACTTGTCGATTGAAATGTTGGATCTTCATCATTGGCGTTTGGAACACTTTCTAACACATCAAGTTCACTTCCATCACCCTCCATATCACTATCGGAATGTTAGCGGGGGGGGACTGGCAGTCCTTTTCCATGGATCACTGGGCAAATAATAGAAGGCATGGTATTCAATCTTTTTCTTTGTATTAATTCTTTTCTTCAAGCAAGGTACCAAGTCGAAATAATAATCGGTGGTATGGCATGTTGGTTCACGCCAAACGGCAGACACACTAAAATGCATGGAAACATTTCTCAAGCATCCAAGCATTCAGGGTGGATCTACAAGTCATACAACAAATGCAGGGAGCCCATGATTCATCCTGGTCTCCCACGCGACACCCAAAATGCAGTACTTCTTCACTGCAGAAGTCAATGACCGCTTCCTGGAACCACACATCACGTCAGCACATATACAGCAAAAATTGTTCGCCGAATTTATACAGGAACGGGGCATTGCTGCATATTTAGTGGATCACACAGTTTATGTAAAATGTATTTATGTAAAAAGTCACTCATGCAGTAAGTAAATAGACAGCACAATATGAACCTCCCCACAGGCTGCTACGTACAAAACTGAGGCCATTGGATGGAACTGGTTTTAACCGCTCGATCACATGGTTCATGAAACGAAGGCCAGAAGTAATGGTGCTGAGTCGATGGCAACTTTATCAAGAATGACAGTGCCTATTTTATTTCTTTTTCCCCCCTTTTCTTTTTTTCATGTATCGTAATTATAATGTCCCATAGCGTTATCTGCAAAGTACAAACAGTGCAATTACTCAAAACTCTGAGCTAGGAGAGAATTTTAAGGGTGTTTTTTTGTTTTCAGCGACCCAAAATTTATAAAGGCTACTTTCATTTTGGTAAAAAACAAAAAAGTGTTAAACAGTGTTATTTTTATAAGGAATTTCATACCAAATGTTTCCAACGCTTTTATATTTCAACATGGCTACATTGCAATATTCTACTAATCGTTGTTAACTTTATATCTATAATACATATAATATACATAACATATTATAATTTTATATCTAATGTGTTTCCTTTACTTGCCTTTCTGTTAAAAACGCTTTTATTAAGCAAATGTGGCGGTGGTAGACAAAGGGGTTGCAGACAATTTAAGTACTATAAAAAGGGGTCACAGATTATTGGACTGCTATAAAAGGGGGCTGCGACTTGAAGGTGGTTAGGAAATACTGCTATAAAGGGTCAAATGCAGGAAAAATCCATATATAATATAATAGCTTGTCTCCATTTTCGCCCTGCATTTCTTGGTTTTCACAATACTTCTTGCTAATAGGTAGTACTGTCATCAAACAACCAACAACAGCATTATTGTTTTGGATTTTGTGGCACAAGGCCAACTTAGGTTACGTTGCACCAGGGCTTACAGAATTTTAAGGATTTTGTTGAACCTCTGTTGTCCAGAGAACAAAATTTGGGAAATATGTCGAGCCATAGCCTAGCTGGAGCTGGGGGGTAATCCGCCCTGGAAATGTAGTCATCCCCCCCCCCAAATGTTTTTTCTTGAAATAAAATATTGTAGAATCTTATTTTAAATTTTTTGTTTTGTACGAAATTGTACATGACAATGGAAATTGTTCTTTAACGTTAAAAATGTATTCAAAATAGCTTTCTACCGTAGATTTTGTGTATATAACGTGTTTTTTTATATACGTTTGAATCTTCATATACTTTATAATAAGGATTGGGGAAATTATAGAGAGGTATACTAAAATTTATGTCTCTAGTGTAAAATTTACGTTAAGAAATTAATTTAGTATTAATAAATATATTTTCATAAAATACAACAGAAAATTTACGAATTTTAAGCCTCCCCCTGCAACTTTTAGGGCCCCCTTCTGTAATAAGCATCTAACTACGGGCCTGGGAAGAGAGTACGGTGGGCGGAAACAGCAATACAAACTTTATGTGTTACAGGAATCAATCACAGTTATTAGCACGAAAAACGAAAGCATTATTTCTATACCACAAAATTAAGATAGTGCAGTATATACACAGCGAAGTCAACAGTACCATAAAAAAAAGTTATATATAGAAACAATTATACACACACACATATATAAATATATATAGTGCTTTACTACTTTAACTTTGTCTAAGTTAATATACATTTAAATATAGTGTATTTATGTATATTACATTAGAAGGTACTACATGTCACAATCATACTACAATTTTGCTATATATATATAAACATTATAATAAGGAAAATAGGAAGTAAAACAAGTTAAAAAATATATATAAATTAAAAAAGTAGATGGGAAGAAGAATAAGCAATTAAAAAAAAGCTAAATTCATAAAAGGTGACTGCGCAAAAGCTGCAATTGCATTTTTTATGATAAAAATAAGTACTTTTTGAAAATGTAAGGTAAATTACGTAGAATTTAGATGACAGGAATTTGACAGAAATAAATGTACTAGGAACACAGTAAAAATAAAAAAATAATAAAAATAAACAGAACAGCAGTAAATTAGCATAAAAGTCACAACAATGAACTCAACAAATAACAGGATACACAAAAATACAGCAAATAATTAAAATTAACAATTTCAGATAAGGACCGGAGTGAATTTGAAGAAAATAGTATAATAAATGGAAAAAGGACACGTGTAGGAACGTTTTCAAGGGAGGCTCCAAACACACATTTCTGTCAACTTCCTGCCATCTGAATTCTAAGAAATTTTCCTTACATTTTTAAAAAGTCCTTATATATATAGTAAAATCTCTTAATAACCACCTCTATTAAATGACCACCTCCCTTAACGACCACCTTTTCTGGACACAGATTTTCTCCACTCCCATAGACCCAGTGCTAAATTTACCTCCATTCAGAGATCAGCTCTCTAAGCGACCACTTTTTCACAAATCTGATGGTGGTCTCCTTAGTGGGGTTTTACTGTATTGTGTGTAATGCTCATATACCGTATTTAAAGACACATTTTCTAATTAATACACTTTTCTTTAAATGATTATAAATCACCTTATGTATAAATTATGTTCATATAGACAAAATCAAGGATTAAAAAAAATATGTGCTGAATATACTTTAGAAAACATATTTATGTAACATTTATAATTGTATAATAAACTTTCTAATGACTTTCTGAACAACAAATTTTGATACTGATTCATCGTAAACATGTTCATACTTATCGCATTTGTGAAATACAACCTCAAACATTTTCAGCGAATTGAAAACCACCTAACATGTTGTCAGGTGTAATATTTTCAAAGGTTTTCATGAGTTCCCGGTTTTTTATGACTGTTGACACCACATTAAGGAAAACACCAGACTTGAAGGCAGTACACACAGGAGTGCACATTGACAAGGAAATGGAATTTCATGCAGTTAAACTGATTTTACACTCAAACCGATTTTTTTTTAATGCCACGTCTGAAAGTTCCCCCCCCCCAATCTGTATAGCAATTTATGTTATTAAATTACATATTCCTCTTTCTGGTGTTCAAAATTGTTTACGATATTTATTTTAATAATTATACAGCACCCCTATTTTATCCATGAAGGCAAGAAGTACTGACATATAATGCAAAAAACGGTGAATTTGAATACATATGAAAGTTCTACTGTATTACATTAGTTAACTATCTGCATAATAATATTGTTTGCTTGATTTTTTATGGTTGCTTATATTGCAATTTATAGCAAAAACAAGTATATGCAGTTACCTTACACATGAATGGTAAAAAATGGTTTTAGTCTTTATTAACAGAATCCCTGCATGAATTACAATGTCAGAGTCACATTCAGGGTTTGTGGTTTTAGGCTTAAGGACTACAATGGTCATGATGCGCCTAGACCTACTGTTTTCCGAGGAATCTGAACCTCTGGACCTACAATTTTCTGAGGAATCCAAACTTCTGGACTTACAATTTTCTGAGGAATCCGAATCTCTTAAGGCCTAGAGAACCAAACCCCAGACTACAGTGAGCAGTGCTATCTTTGAGATCTCCAAGTAAGCATCCTTCGCACCGTTGGGAGTCTAACTCGGGTCAACGGCGATCTTGGCGAACACGTTACCACACTGCGCCACCGCAGGGCACATTGCAATTTTATTTTTTTATTTATTTAATGAATTGACGAGATATCATACAAAGGCATTACATGAAGGCAATACATGATTATGGATCAAAAGGATGTCTTGCCAGGGCAGCATAAAAAAAAAAAACAAAACGTAAGTTTGACAAAGCCGATGCCACCCCTGAAGGAAAAAAAATCATACAATCGCCAGTAATTATCAGTTATAATGGTAGTTTCAGTTATAAAATCTAGTAGTAATTCAAAAGAACATTTTAAAACATTGTTATATAATACATATTATACGAAGAGAAAAAAATATCGTTAATATAAAAGATCAAAGAGTGAGACAATGTTAAGGGAAGATGCACACTCCACACACAACAAAATCAATATATTGGACATAAATATAAAACATACTCCTCACGTCAAATCCACAGAACAACCCACATTTAACCATCCTATGGAACAAGAAAGAATGAACGAACCATATTTTTAAAGGTTGATATAGAACTAATTGTTGTGATTTCAATTGGGAGTAGATTCTAGAGGATAGGGGTCAGAGTAACCCAATCTTCTTCTTAATAGCTCAGTGCAAATAGGTATCGGAATCCATTTAGAACGTTCCGAAGTAGTGAATCTATGATTTGGAGTTCTTAATGGTATTAGTTGAAAATATTGGTTAGAGTAAATTCTATGAAACATAATTCGGAGAACCTTGAAAGAGTACAATTCGTTTATGTTAAATAACTTAAGTGTAAAGCATATGTCTGAATTGTTGCAAGATGGCACTGAATTATAGATAAGCTTCAGGCCTTTAAAATGTGTTTATGTGTTTACAATGCAAGGACAGCCATGACAGGACTTGCAGTTTTTCGGGGAATTTGAAGTTCTGTTTGTTTAAGGAACCAAACTCCAGACTACGATGTGATTTTTTGGACTCTGAGCATCCCATTATAATGGGGTTTAGGTGTAGTATGTGAAAGAATCGATTCACTGCTGCCAGGACAGAAAATCATATTGCCCCAAATAACGTATATTTGTAACAGAGATGGGAGGAAGAAAATGAGAAACGTACCAGTTTCCACCCATAAAAATGCATACTTGTAACCTTCCCATAATTAGGTTCTGCAATATATACACTCAATGATTGGCTTTGGTCGATGAAAGCGCCTCTATCAGCAGCCATTCGTAAAATGGGCTTCTGGGAAATCTCCCAGACGGTGCGATACAATTCCTTTAGGTCTTCGGGTATTCCACTAATATTCTGAAATGAAATAAGCATTATATGATAAGAAATACTTTAATACACTCTCAAGCATCAAAGAAATACCAATTTTAATAATTCTTTTCCCCTTTCATTCACCATAAAAGGATGGACAAGGTCATGCTGGGGGGGAATCTTTTGCCCATTTCTTGTTAACATTAAATAAGGCCCATCATTAGACTTCGTTTCTCTTTTATGGCTCAAGAATAGCAACGATCAATCATCAAGGATATCAAAAGCATCAGGACCCATATTTCTTCTAGGAATCTGAATCGTGATGCTACGAAAAATTAAATCTTAGACTAAGGTGGGCAAAGAAACAGCACACGTTCAGCAACACCATTGAGAGTTGAAATCAAGTTAAATGGACAATACAGTGTTGTATTCCCCAATCTATACTAGGCTATAGACTAGGGCGGCAAAATTTTGTGTATTGAGTCTGATATAACAAAATCAGTCATTGGAGGTCAAACCTAGATTAACAACACCCTAGGTGAATGCTTTACTAGTTCACCACCAAAGGGCCTAAAGAACATGGAACAACCAATAACTTAACCCAAGACAGGAGTCGGAGGTACTCTGCCATAAAACGTTCTATTTAAGATGTTTGCAATGGTCCACAGTATTGGTGATCAATCAGTCGGCATTTATCCATCAATCAATCCACATCCGTCTGCAAAATAAATGATAAAACTTTATAAAATAAGGAGTACTTATACGCTTACTTGTATCGAGCCATTATTTGCCACAAGTTGGTTCTTGATATCATCATTCCACAAATTGCGATCAGTCAAATCTTTCAACAAATGATGATTCACAACCTCAATTAAAAAAGCAAATCATTCAATGTGAAGCTTAAAAAAAGCTTTATATATGTATCACTATTATGCTTTATAAAATTCTGAGGAATACATTATATTCTTGTATAGCTTTCTAGCAACGACAAAAATCCCAAAACATGTAATAATCAGCAATGTGACAATAGAATAGAATCACACGTACCTGGAATTCACCCGAAAGTACTCTTCGAGTGTAAATGTTGCTGGTGTATGGTTCAATAGACTCATTGTTCCCGAGTATATGGGCTGTTGTAGAAGTTGGCATTGGTGATATGAGTAAGCTGTTTCGTACCCCGTGTCTGGAAGACAAAAACAAAGTCAATCTAGAACATTACAAATACATATATAATGTATAAATCATATTATTACAAATAGCTTTAAATATCTTGAGACTCTTTAGACTTCTGTATTTCTCTCAATTATGGTTTTCGATTCTTATGGAGGGCCATACGGTAGCTAACCTTGGTTTGTTGCATTTTTATGACACAAGGGTGATTCTGCACTACACGAGGTGAGAACGTACATGTGGCGTTGCTAACCTTAAAATCCCATGACACTCTAGTCCTACCTGTTAGCCTAGAAATATAGTAGAACCTCCATATAACGAAATTCTCTATATAGCGAAGTTTTGGTAAATCCCCATGGTCATTACATATGAAAGTGTTTCTATATAACGAAATAAATTTCTATATAACGAAATTTTCAGCCTTCAAAACAGAAAACTGAGTGGTTACATCAGTGACATCAGGTTTCCTAATACTGTGGGAATACAATACGATTTTAAGGTAATTGGCAAACGAACAGAATGAGGCACATCTAAGGAACTCTAAACTTCCTAATAAAGAGTTTTCCTAAGCACACATATCTGTATCTGATTGCCCCATACAGTGCGAAACTGCTAGGCTATGAACAGGCCCTAATTGTCCTTGAATACACCATATTGTTTGAATAGTAGTACTTGTCGCGCTTTTTTGCTCGTTTCATTACCAGAAATCCAGACCTTGCAAATTTCCCACAGGGGTGCTAACACTTTTATGATGAATCAACATCACCATTTGTTGTGCAGCAGGATGTTAGAAATTTTTCTACAAAAGCATGAATGTGTATGAAAGAAGCATTAAATACGTTTTCATTTTAAGGTAAGAATTTTTTTTTTTTATATGCATGTATATTTCACTCCTAAAAACATCTATTTTTAAATGGTTGAATGTTATTTATGAGAAACAGTCGTTAACTGAAAAATGGGATTTTAATTGTGGTATCATATTGCACTGCCCTGGTTCATGAATACATCGTTTCCACATAGCGAATTTCCTATATAACGAATTTTTTTTTATGGAACCGTCGATTTCATTATATGGAGGTTCTACTGTATATTATAAAGGTGATGTTAAAATTAACTGGAAATTATAAAACACTTAACAGACTAAAATTCCAAAGAATGGGTGTATTACAAACAGAATCATTCATAACTTAAACCCATAAAAAAAATTATAGCAACTTGTGATTTTGGTCGAAGACGAATAAAAATTCCTGTAACATAATATCTATGTACAGTAAAATCCCTCATTAACCGACACTCACCATACAGAAAATTCGTCTGTAAAAGAGGGGCATTATCATGAAGGAATTTCTTGTTGGGAAATTTTTATCTGACCATATTTGAGGGTTGTCTGTAAAGAGTGGTTTCACGGCATTATATTTATTGATGTAAATTAATAACCAAAAATGCATCAAATATTCTATAACTATCTCAAATCATATGAGAGATTTGCCTTTTAGTTTTGCAGTTAGCGAGAGAAACATTTTTTGTCTCGGTCACATGGTTACAGCTTATTTACTTGTGTTTTATAGGGCAAAACCAGCCAAGGAAATGGTGCATTTTAGTAATTTGGCAATTACATGTACGGATTTACCATTTTGCCATCCCTAGGCTAATTTTGGCACCCAAGGCTACTTTTTTTCCGCCCTTTCCAATCTGTCTGCCACCTCTTCCCCCCACAATCAGTGGTAGGAACATAAAAATTGATACATTCAATATACGCCCAAAACTTTTATGTCGATAATAAATATGCTGAAAAACAAACTCATAAATTGAAACATAAACATTAAACAATATTAACTTATATTGAAGTATTATCTCTTCTTGGTATATAATAAATCAAATTCAATTTTATTGAAATAAATTTTAATTTTAGCAAAAAATAAAAGCCTATCGAACACTGGTATTTAAATGGAAAGCATGACGTCTAGCTTCCTTCTCGCCAAAACATCTGATTATATTATCGTATATGGATTTTGTTATATCAAACTCAATACACAAAATTTTGCCGCCCTAGCCTAGTAAAGCCTATTGGGAAATACGGCACTGTGCATTTAGTATTAGTCCTTCACACAGATAAACAAATTCAACTATTTTAATGCAGTTTTTATTTTTCTAATTTCCTACTTGTATTAAAGTTTCGTTGAAGAAAAGCTTTTTATTTTCATACACAAACATAATTAAATACAAATAGTATTTTAAGAAGGAGTATTCTTAGAACTCATAAAACAATTAACATAATACAATAATTTGATATATTGAACCCTATTTAATAACGAGTAATTGAATGGTAAGATTTTTGACTTATCCACACATCGGGATCATTAGGCTATTTGGTGCAATGGCACTACTTGCTCTGTCTCTAATCTATTTGCATTTGGGAATTTAAACTCTGGCGAGTTACATATAAAAAGAAATAAGATCCATGTATCTGCTAGAATCAACCAGGTACATGCTTTAGCAGCCAGACATAACAACACTATGCCAATACAGAGTATGCAGCCATAACAAGTTCCACGAACGAGTTAGTATTAAAAAAAAACCACAGTGTCTTTACTTTGCAATTTTTTCTTTTAGCTCAGACCAATTCCATCTGTTACTAGGAATCACATTCCACATATCATACTGCAGGACCTGGAAAGAGGGCATAAATTCATGTAGACAGTTTGCTTTTGTATGTGTGTGTGTATATATATATATCATATTCAACCATTATCTATCCACTGCTGGATGAAGGTCTCTCCAAATGCTTTCCACACAAGTCTATCCTGAGCAATTCGCTTCCACGTCACCCCAACCTGTTTTCTTATTTCATCCACCCATCTAGTTTGAGGACGTTTTCTAGGTCTTCGGTGGTCTCTTGGAATCCAGTTCAGAATTTCTGTTGTCCATCGTTGATCAGTTCTTCTTGCAATATGCCCAGCCCATCGCCATTTCAGCCCTTTTACTTTAACAATGATGTCCTCTACTCTAGTTTGCTCTCTCACCCAAGTGTTTCTTTTTCGATCTCTCCTAGTTATTCCAAGCATGCACCTCTCCATGCTCCTTTGCGTTGTCTGTAACTTTCGTATTGCTCCAACTGTTAGACTCCATGTCTCTGATCCATAAGAGAGGACTGGCAATACACACTGGTTGAAGACCTTTCTTTTTAGACACAAAGGCAATTTCCCCTTCAGGATAAAACTGTTTCTTCCAAATGCACTCCAGCCAAGTTTAATACGTCTGTTGAGTTCTTTCATAATGTTGCCATCCATTGAAATCAGCTGGCCAAGGTAAATGCGAATGTATGCATTCTAACTTTGATTTACCGATATCTTCGATATAACGATTGCTTTTATTGGTTCAGTTACATTGAGTCCAATGTTACATTTTCCTCAATTTAACTTTTGCTTTTCTCAATTCAATGATAACTCTTCGTCATGAGACTGTAGCTGCAAGTAGAATTTCAGTTAGAAAATCAGTTATCATCAGAAAATCAACTTCAATTGACTTCACTCAATTGAAACGAATGCTGATTTACAGTGTGTAAAGAAGTATTTACTGAGTTTTGACGTCAACAATGACCTTTTTCGATGCATTTGAAAAATCAAAAAGGCAATGTGATAAATGTCAACTTCCAAGAAAAACCAAAATAAATGTCAAGATTTCTTTTCGAAGCAGTAATTAAGCACATACTTGTGTTTTATGTTTATTAAAATTAACATGTATTCTTCAGAATGCTGGTAAGCATTTTTATTGTTCTCCTTTTCGATAATTTCTTATTTCAGTTTCGATCAATAGTGCAGTCATGATTCTTGCTTGATTTAGGGCCGGAAAAGTAAAAAATAATGTATTTTTTAAATGAATTAATTGTTACTTTTAACGTATATTTTACACGTCAATTTTCAGGAAACGAAGAGCCCAGGATCCATTCCCCCAACTCCCATGATTGCGTCATTGGTTTCGACAAACATATTCCCTTGATTTAACGTTTATTTTCAATGGTCATAATAAAAACAAATCCACTGATAACTACAATCCATTCAAAGCCTTCCGCAATATTATAAACAAAAAAATTAAACAAGCTAGAAAATCTTACCTTCATAATTTCTGTGAATCCTCCGATAGTAGAAGAACATGGGCAAAAATTAATGAACTGATGGGAAGGCAGAAATTGCATAGTACCTCAGAAATTAAACTAACACCATCAACTCATACCTTAACAAATACTAAACAAATGTGATGTTTTTAATGATTATTTTATCAACTTCCCTTATTCAATCTCTAATACAAGTCCTGGTGATAGTGACTTACAATCACCATGACCACGATATCACTAATTCATTATATCGTCACGAAATAACATATATGGAAACGTTTAAGGTTTTTATGAATCTTGATATCAATAAAGGACCAGGACCCGATGACATTGATCCCGCCCAAGTCAGATATGTAGCCAATGAAATAGTCATAGCTCTCATTCATACCTTAAATCTGATATTCTGTTTCGGGGACATCCCTATAGAATTCAAAACATCTCGAATCATCCCAATTTTTAAAAAAAAGGTTCTAAATCTGATGTTTCTAATTATCAACCTATCTCAATTCTCTCAGTCTCTACAAAAATAGTTGAGAAATTGCTTTATAACAAACTACATGATTTTTTAGATGCTAACAAAATTATTCATGACAATCAATTCAGATTCGGCAAAAATAGATCAACCGAACATGCCCTGTTGACAGCCACTGACTTCATATATTCATCATTAGATCAAAAAGAGTCTGTTATGGGAGATTTTTCGACTTGTCCAAAGCGTTTGATACTGTAAATCATGAAAAACTAATTCAAAAGCACACGATGCAGGTATTAGAGGTAAACAAAATAATCTATTCAGAAACTATCTAATCCACGGAATTCAATATGTTAAAATCAATGAATACTACTCTAATGCCATGCAACCATTATGCGGAGTCCCCCAGGGCTCAACATTGGGACCCCTACATTTTACTTTTTGCATAAATGATTTGTTTTTCACTCCAACACAATCGCAAATCATATTCTTTGCCGATGATACTAGCCTCTTCTTCCGTAAAAAGGAACTTAATGAACGTTTTTCTACAGTTCAAAATGATGTAAAAAATTTCACCCCGTATTTTATCGATAACCACCTAACACTCCATACTAATAAAACTAAATGCCTATTATTTACTAATTCCAAAAACACATATAACATCTCCTAATACTCACTAAATATCGGAAATGACTCTGTGCAGCTGTCTAGTGAAACTAAATTTTTAGGTGTTACGTTGCAGTCCAACTTAAAATGGGATGATCACATAAACAATACTTGCTCTATGGTCAGTACAAATGTTGGTATCATGTGTAGGATCAGCTATTTTCTACCCACTGATAAACTCATAGACATGTATTATTCTTTTTTCTTTTCTCACGTTTTCTACTGTCATTTAATATGGGGATTCACTACAAAAATCAATATACGAAGATTTCAAACACTATAAAATAAATTTCTTAATCTAATAAAACTAAAACTTACGTCACCGCTCTCTAACTCCGAAATATTGTGCAAGTATAATATTTTACCAATAAACAAATTACTGAACTACAAACTTGCTCTCATTATGTTCAATAACTTAAGATGTAACACTGGTATCTTCTATTTTGGTATTCAATTACCACAACATCTTTATCCAACCTCATCTAGCGCTAACTATAGATCTTATCGTACAAGAATTGGCTTTGCTTGCAGAAAAATGGGATATGCTGGTCCAAAAATATGGAACTCCCTTCCACAATCAACTAAATCTCTCATTTCACGTTTAAAATTTGAGAATAATGTGCGGAAATTCTTTATTTTACATTAAACACTAATAATTAATTGAATTCCACTATCTAACTTCTCACATCCGATTTTATTCAAAATTTATAATTAACTCTCTGAAGCGTCTGTGCATCTTTGAATTGGTTCTTCACCATTGTTTGTAACTTATTTTTCTCTGGTATTTTGTGTAGCGTTTGATTGTAATTTAAATCTTACTCCTGATGAAGGACTGCTGCTGATGCGTCCGAAAGCTTGAGTGATCTTTTTCATTGCTATTTTACCAGTGTTTAACCTTTTTATGTAATTAAATCTTACTCCTGGGCAGTATGGGCTCTGTCAGGCTCTCGTTTTTACCCATCACTGCAGGGGTGGTTATAAACTATGTTCATTATTTTAACATCAAGGTTATTATTTATCTGCTTTACCATGTTTATTAGTACGTACTATTATTATTGTTCATTAACCACCCAAAATAAAGTTGTTAAAAAAAATTAACAATAGCACAAGCTAATTAACAATACATACACCTCGTGAAACCGGAGAGCCTTGATATGTTTTATATGGTCCCTCCCTTTCAGCCAGTTCACAGCTTGCTTCGAGTGCAGCAAAGTAAATAGTTTCGAAAATATCTTTGTTCAACTTCTGTGCCTCTTGGCTTGTAAATGGGTATCGCATCAAGATAAATGCATCAGCTAGACCTTGAACACCAATCCCAATGGGTCGATGCTTTTTATTAGAGACCTCAGCCTAGAAATGAATGGAAAATATATAACTCTATTACACAGTCAAAAGGGTAAAAAAAATTGCAAAAATTATTTATTTAAAAGCAAATAAATCAGACAGACAGTAGCAATTCTAGATGAAAAACATTTTGGGGAGGGGGGGGGGCACAAATTCCTGCCCATGCACATAGGCAATATAATAAAATCCGGTTACATTTGGAGGGCATGGCCTCCCCCCCCACAGGACCCAGCTTAGAACTGCTACGGTATACAGATCCGTTTTTTTTTTTAATCACATGTCAGAAGAAAAAAAACCCACACTCTAGGTTGGACTCTAACCAAAATCTTTGGAGCTGTTATCCCTGAGTGCTGATATATCCCAACTTCGCCATCATGAAGCAGCCATGACTGGCCATGTATGAACTTTGATCCCCACGTACATTTGTCAGAAGGCAAAAAGGACACGATTGGGATGACAAACCAAACGTTACTAGTTTAAGCCCTGATTGAAGCACACCGCTTTCTTCGATTCTTCCACAACCACCCATTTTAACAGGATTCACACTCACCCTGAAGAAAAAGTTCCCTGATCAATCATCAACATAGAGTTTTCCAAATCATTGGGAAGGTCCAAGCACAGGAACAGATTCAGAATTTTTTTATGGGTGGGCCTTCATTGGGGTAACTAGGGAAGGGAGTATTTCCTAGTGGCATGGCAAAAGGGGGATCTGTCCGCAGTGAGTGCCACAGAAGTGAGGGGGCATCATTTTTGTATGTTAGCTTTAACAAATATAAAATAAAACTTCCATTAACGGACACCTTTGAAGAACGAAAACCTCCGAATAAGGAATCTATCTCTGGGACAATTGAGAAACACTCCGATAGAAAACGTATGTTATTTTGACATGCATAATAGTTTTCGGTATTTATATTACATAAACAAATACTTAAATACATATTTGAATTACACCATATATCTCATGGTTATACTCCAACTTGTAATATACAATATCTGATTAAAAACAAATAACACTCTTCAAAATCTACTTTTGTTTTAATATTTTAGCAAAGCTAATTTGGGCTCTGAAATGATTAAAAAATGAATATTTACAATTAATGTTTTCTCATATTTCTTTGCAACTTTATTTCCCCTTTTTTTTTCTTCTTCAGCCTCTATTATCATATTATCTCTCTGCTCTCCACTATCCTATTATCTTTCTATTCTCTACTATTTATTATCCTCTTTATCTCTATTTTCGCTATTTCTTTCAACATATTCTTTCATTTAATGAATATTTACAACGAAAACTGACGTCGTTATCCCTTTCGAGGTGCAAATTTGTCAATTACTGTGTCAGGATTAATCATGAGGGCATTATTGAGTTCACGTTCTATGGATATAACGGCTAAGTTACGAAGGCATTTCCCAGCCATGTTTGCTTGTAAGCATGTTTTAATAAGCTTCGTAGTGGAAGAACTCCGTTCAGCCGAGGCTGAAATAAAGAAATATTACATACTAGTATAAACCCTTATATTGATTTACACAGGTTTAACTGCATATATTAACCCAAGCATTCGCACGGTCTATGTGAATATTTATGTTCATGTATGTACGTACCTTTCTCGCGTATTTTCTTCATTATAGAAAAAAATAGGTTAAAAAAATTGATTTACGGCAATAAAAATAGAACATTTAACAGTTAAATTGTATATCATACAATTTGGATAATCATGGTAAGCGGAAAAAATGGGTTGGATAAAATAGACAATGGCAAAATAGTTATGGAAACAGAAGTATGAGAAAGGTCTTTAATTTCCTAATTGAGGAAATGCATAATTATTAAATGAAATTTCTTAATAGCTATAGAAATTAGTTGGTACATCATTTGGTACTTCAAAATAAATCATCCTTATCAAACCCTCTCGATTTGCATATTGCTATCATGAAAATATAACCGCACAAATCAGTAAGATTTCGTGCAGAGATCTACATGTAATTTGATAGATGTGGCTTCAATAGCAGCCAAGATAAATAATACGGGGCTGAGGCACCCCTCGATATGCCCCTGATAGGTTGCATGTTAAAGGCACTCACTCATGTGTACTATCTGTCTATAAAATTTGGTAGATGTGACTTTAGTAGCATCCGAGATAAGGGCATTCTTCCATACGTCCCTGGTGATAATCGTTTTAAGAGGGTTGCAGCTGTGAACATTGCAGTTATTTCAATTGCAAGTAAAATTATAAAATTTATGACTGTCCCCTTTTCTGTGCCAGCTGGGTTGTTGGCCACCAGTGTGCCATAGATATTTTGCCACCCACCTCCCAATCCCCGTTCTTTTTTGCTCATAAGTGAATATAATATTCTAAATTCCCAAACCAACCCATGGGATGGGTTAGCCACTATATTTTTATGACCGTTCTATTGAATCAGCAAAGGTGAAATTTAATCTGCGACGAAATTTTTTATTTTAATTCTGAACAAAACTTCTTTTTCTATATAAGTATGTAATCAGATGTAGCCGCCCTAGAAATTGGCTGACTGCTTGCACACACTGCACACCCGGTAGAACTGGCCCTGAGAACAAGAACAGCCACAGGGGTCATGACCCCCAAATATATTTTTTCACTGTAAAAAATTCCAACTTTCATGATAAATGAAGGGTGTTATTCCAAGACCATGGCAAATTCTGTCCTTGACCCCCCAAAATGGAAGTCTGTGTCCGCCATTGCCTAAGCATTCATACATTGCAATATATGTAAAATAGAAATTTATTTTAAATTATTCGGTAGGCAGACGATTCTACACCTATGTGACCAATCCTAAACAAAATTCTTAACTACACTTCAGTTGAGAGGAAAACCGTGTCAGGTTTGCAGAGGATTGATTTAGTTATTCAAAACCGAAGTTGGGACGGTTTTTTTCTAATTTCTCCAGGTTTGATAAAAACTATCTCGTCTTTTCCTAACTTCTAGGGACGATTTCAAATTCCATGAAAATGCTTGGGAATCTGTTTTGCCAAGTGCATGGAAACCATGTTTCAAGGACTGAAATGGAAAAAGAAAGTGCACCATTTGCTCACTTCAGGAATCGGATAGAAATTGATGTCAATTATTTTGTTCAGATTTCGTGTTACGACTTTGGTCACCTCTCGGAGTTTTTCAAAATCAAAGTTTCTTGTATCCTCATTGACAACTACATAACGGTTCAAGGCAATGGATGCCAAATTACACACAGCCACCTGCAAAATTAAGCAAAATCTAATTAATGAAAAGAAATTTGCCTATTCATAATTATTTTGTGACATTCAGGAAATATAAAATAAAATCACCTCATCAGCCGAGCTATACTGGACAATTTCTGTGCACAGATTACTACCCTTAATGGTACCCAAGTTCTTTTGATTGGACTTACGATTGCAGGGATCTTTGTAAAGCATATATGGCATTCCTGTTTCTATTTGGGAGGATACAATGGCATACCACAACTTGCGAGCATCTACCTGTTTTTCGATTCTCCCTTCTTTCTCATACCTGCAACAATAAAAGAAAACAGAGTGAGGTTTAACAGGACTAGCTGGTACCATTTTTTTTTTTAAAAATTCGGTCTTTTTTTTTTTAAATATTATAAGTGGGAGTCATACCAACTGAGTATGAGTTAGTTTAAAAAAAAAAATCTTGTACGGAGAAATCAAACCAAAATTCTCTGAAAAGCACACAAATGTGTTATTATTTTCGCTACCATACAGCTCATAAGAGTAAATAATACCACACAACAAAAATCGAAGGCATTATTAGATGTCAATCTGGTAATACAAATCTAACATACAAAGATAAGGACATAATTTCCTGGGTCCCAGTAGTCTGGTTGGTGGGACGCTTTGGCTTATACAGAGTCATGGCTGGTTTGATTACACATAGCATGGGTGAGTGATATATATATAGTTTGAGTTTGAGCTAAAAAAAGGTGGGTTATCAAAAAAAAATTTCCTATTAATCTAGTAAAGGTTTAAAATATTCAAAGCGAAGTAAATATATTTTTGCAGTACACATGATTATGACTTTACGTAGTTTTGTTCTTATGTTTACTTTGTATATAAGGCTTCGAATTCTTCGCCCCAGCAATCTGCGAGTCCTGGCGACACAATTGGACACATGAGGGACCACTTCTGATCTTTCTCGACCCTCTCCATGAATAAATCTGAGACCCATACGGCATAGAACAGGTTTCGGGCCCGTTGTTCTTCACTACCAACATTCTTCTTCAGCTGCAAGAATTCGAAAATATTGGCATGCCAAGGTTCCAAGTAGATAGCATAAGCTCCGGGTCTCTGGAATACAAATAGAAATATAAATGGGCGCAACAGGTCTTTCTATGCAAAAATACTTTGAGATCAACACTATTTTAGCATAAAAGCAAATGCTCCTATTTCAAAATAATTGCATGGACCAACCAAGATAATAATTTAATTGAATGCAGTACGGTAGAAAGACAAAAAGGCTGAAACAAACACCCAAGACACATACCGCACACCTTATGTCCCAAGCAGACCCATGTACAAGATTAAAAAAGAGAGCAGTTTTGATCCCTGGTGTACGCTGGGAATGTTGATGGTAGTAACCAAGGTTTAGCATTACAAAATAAAGTTCTTCATTGATACAAATGTGAAAGGTAAAGATAAAGAGAAGCTAATAAAGCTAAATTAAAAATAGGCGATAACAATTAAATACAAATTATTATAATTATAAAGAAGTAATGAAAAGCTAACTGAATGAATATAGCCACTTCTATTACAACTTACAAAATAATTCTTCTAACTTTTTGTGCAGCAAAATTATCTACCAAATGTTGAAAAATCGGAAGAAGACAAGTCATTTTCAATTGAAACAAGAGCTAAAGCATTGAGATGGGTGTCCGTCATCGTAGATCTCAAGCATGTATTGATAAGCTTCAATTTAGAGAAAATAAATATTCTTCAGAAGCTACGACAGTAGAGATGATCAGCAAAATTCTGACAGCGATTACAATGTTTGGTAAAACATCCTGGAAATCATTCTCCAACAAGCATTTAAGAATAACAAGTGGTGAAGATGCTCATGTTTTAGAAATCAATCGAATAAAAACTTTCAGTTCTGTGTACAAGTCTTAATCCGTTTAAATTGTCTGAAAAAATGGCCAGCTACTAGCACTGTAGTTCAGTATTTCACCATCCTTCCATCTTCTTTAACACTCGGATATTAAAAAGAAATCCAAATCTCATGCTAAAGTTTTGACATGCTAAATTTATTTTGCCCATCATTTAAAAGCTGCATAAGTGGTATAGGAAGTATGACATCACACGCAAAAGGTTAATTGACCAAACCATTAAAAATATATAAGAGCAGTTAAAAATTGATTTCTTAATACTTGCCAGCGGTAGATTTCTAAGTAGGCACAAAAGGTACAGGTTTAAATGCAGCATCAAAGAGCTTAAAAATAAAATTTTAGAAAATTGACAAAGCTGAAATGTCTTTTTTTTTTTAAATAATTTTGTTTCCGAATAAATGTTCACGCAAAAATATCAGAGATTCCAGGAAACCATACTAAAATTATTGTGGATTCAAAAAGTGTCTCAAATCCAGGAAGTCGGAGATTATGGTAGCAATAATGTCGAGTTGTATCTTATTAATTTGAATAATTATATGAAAAATCTCCTTTACATATCAAATGTTAAGAGTATGATATGCGTTTTTTTTAAACAAATATTCTTTTCTTTGTAAAGGAGGAAGTGGGCGGCAGTACAGGCTGTGCCTAAGGGCGGCAATTTTATAAACCACAACTGGTACTTGCACTGCACTTTTGTAGTGGCCCTGGGTGGCTGCCTAGTTCAACGACCCTAAACACGGCCCTGCATGTCAGCACTTAATAATGTTCTGATTATGCTTTGCTTTCAATGGAAAATACGTGCCATTTTAC
>QLNU02014176.1:71998253-72010134 GCA_006491805.2 Dysdera silvatica
CCAGCATCGAGACATTGTCATCTCAGCTGCTTTTTTTTTTAAAGAAAAAACTTCTTTAGCAATTAAAGCGCTATGATTTACTCTCCAGGTGCCCCTTTAACTTATTCTGTGTTAGTGACTCATTGCTGAGTACTTTACCACAGATGACACATTGTGGCTTTATTGTTGTTGGATCCATTATGAATGAGAAACCGAAATTTAAGAAATCGTCTCTATACTGATGCTTAGCCATATTTGGGAGTTACGCAAATAAAATTAATAAAACAAACATTTGGCTTATAAAAGGTCAACATTTACAATATTCCAAAAGTACAATGGGTGGACTGTGTATGTTATTACAGCACAGACAGGAAACTGAAATCCCTAGTTGTGACGTACTAAAAATTCCTACGATTCCAACGACTGGAAGAAGCAACACTGGCGGGTCTTTAGTGTGTTACCTCCAGAAAATTTTGGACTTTTTGGTACAAACTAAGTGTCAGAGAAAGGACAGCCCAATGCACATCTTTATTGTTCACCGACGATTGCTTCGGGTATTATTCAATCTGTACACATTTTCACGTTTTACACTTGTTAAATCGATATTTTTTTTTTCTTGAGAAGCTTCGGTGGCCCATCTCGAAAGACCTACTGACCCAAATTTGGGTAGAGACCCATAGGTTGAGAACCCCTAATGTATACAGTACAGTAATTTCAAACAATTCCAATTATCTAGATATGATGCATAGGTGGCCAACTAGCGGTCTATGGTAATGTTAATCAGATTAAAATAATTATTTTTAGTTTTTACTTTGCGATTTTCTGATGGGTGTGCTGATAAAATAGCATAAATGTGGAAAGTCGTGAAAGAGAGACATATTAATAAGAGTGGCCTATTGAGTGAACTTGCAGTAGAAATGCATTGTTTGGAAGCATGCACACATGTGTGAATACCCTTTTAAGTGTTCCCATGCACTTACAACTGTCAAGGCAATTTGAAATTGCTCTCGAAAGTTAAGGAATAATGGGATTTTTTGATCAAATCTGAAAAAAAAAAAAAGCTTTATAACTCCTATTTTGAATAGCTAAATCTCCTGGGAACATGAAGTTGTTTTCCCCACAATCGGGTTCCCGCAATTGGTTAGGGAGTTTTGCCAGAAAAGTCAAGAAAAGCTGAAAAAGTCAGGGAACTTTTTTCTAAATATAAGGGGAACCCTGCTTTTTTCAGCTATGAAGACAGTGAAATAAATCATACTAAACAAGCTGATAAACTAACGATCACCTACAGGATTTGCTAAAAATATCAATCGACATCATTGAAAACTGACTTTGGTGAATTTATTGCTTCACTTGTAAGTGTGTATGAGGCATGTAATTTTGGCATTTGGTCTTGTTTTATCTATAACGCAGATTTTAAAGATAAATTGAAATATAACCACTATCACCTCGAAATGACCAGTATTCATTATTTCAGGACACACTCGTAAATATTGGCTAAACAAAATACATGTACGTTCCTCACCTTTGACAAGTCCATACATCATAAGCTGGCTTTCATATATAGATTTGTTGGTTGTGTTTTTATGATGCAAGGGCCATTTTGCACCAATTTTATATACAGAAGATGCTCACATCTTACCTAATTTTTAAACCTTCATCTCAGTTATTTAACCTTTTGATGACACAGGTGACCTTTTACTTGCCCTTTGTAACAATATTACACCTTATCATCCAGACTTGCCACTTCATTTTACGATGTAAAGGCAACTAAGGTCATGTTGCGTCAGAATCTACAGTTCTGTGAACAATCCACATCACTCGCCTAGGGAACCAAACTCGTGACTACAGTGGGCACAAAATCGTGCTATCCCCCGCAATTAGTGCAAAGGATGGAATTTTACTATACACAGTTGGTGATTGGTTAACAAACACAATCTGTTCAAAGATGATGTTTGCTATCTGAATTGTTTACTAACCAATTATCGATTAAGCCTCGTTCTAAAAATTATCCGTAGATGGCAGTAAATACATTTCTATAAATTTATACACGGTGTAGCTTCTTCTGTTGGTTCTGTAAAGTATTCATTATCCATACATGTGTTCGTTGTCAAAACATAACATTGTTTTACGGAAGTGTTTATTGTTTGATTTGTTTACAGTCTGCACTGTTCGTTGACCGATCACACACTGTATATCGAACAATTTTAAATTTTGATGCAAGAGTTAAAATTATGCTATTTAATACCTTTTCTTCAATTCGATAATCGTCTTTGCAATGTGTTCAGAACCACCATCAGGAAGATCTGGTAAAAAGGAGAATAGTAAATATATTTAAAAGCAACTTATGAAGTTTAAATGAGAAATATTCTTTCACAATTAAATTCAAAATACTGTCTAAAATATGCAAAATATTGAATGACCTAAATAGTGTAAGTCATGTTTTTGAATAAAGAGAGTAACGTTATAGAGAAGAAAAAAAAATTAACACCTCAGTATTTTATTCTAGATTTGGGGGGGGGGAGGAAGATTAAATATAATCAAAATAATCTATTTGCAAAACTCTAATCTTTTATTTTAAAATACAGTCTAACCCTCATTTAACGAATTCTACTGGACCCATGAAAATAATCGTTAGACCAGGGGAAATACATTTATCGGAACCAGTAACGCACCCATGAAAGGGATAAATCCTGGGACTTTTGTTGGGCCGAAAATTTACATATAAAATGCATTAAAAGTAGCAACTATTGCATTTATATATGTATATACATTTTCAGACATCCCCCAAGCAAAAATTACGC
The DNA here is from genome assembly GCA_006491805.2 of Dysdera silvatica. NCBI lineage: Eukaryota > Metazoa > Arthropoda > Arachnida > Araneae > Dysderidae > Dysdera > Dysdera silvatica. The sequence goes on from QLNU02014176.1 coordinate 72,001,034, forward strand.
ATGTACTACTGATCAGAGCTGAAAGAAAAATTTATCAAAAAGGAGAATTATAAAATGCTAACCAGTGTTTTGAAGAACACATGCAAATTTTAATAAACATAAAATACAAACATGTACATTACTACTATAAAAAGAAATCTTCGACTGATGTTTGTTTTGGTTTTTCTTGGAAGTTGGCATTTACTACCACAGTCTCAATTTTTTCAAATGCATCGACAAGATCATTGTTGACACAGGCCCGTAGCTATACACTTGCTACAGGAGAGGATTCAGAAAGCTACAGAGGGGGCTAAAAGTTCACAAATGTTTTTATGTATTTTATTAATATATTTAATAACACTAAATATATAAGTAGACTAATATATTTAAAATTAATAAATAAATTTCTTAAAATAAATTTTGCATTAAAAACTTATAAATTTTAGTATACCTCTCTATAATTTCCCCCATCCTTAAGTCTATGAAGACTCAAACACACATGTAAAAAAAAACCTATTATATACGCAAGATCTACCGTAGAAAGCTGTTTCGAATACATTTTTAACGTCAAAGAACAATTCCCATTGTTATGTACAATTTCGTACAAAAAAAATTTAAAATAAAATTCTACAATATTTGATTTTGAGAAAAAAATATTTTTCAGGGGGAGGGAAGGTGACTACATTTCTAGGGGAGGACACAGCCCCTATAGACCAAGTTTGGCTAGGGGTCTGTGCTGATGTCAAAATGCAGTAGGTATTTATTTACATACAGTAAATCGGCATTCATTTTAATTGAGTTCATTCAACTGAAGTTGGTTTTCTGATACTTGATTTTCTAACTGAAATTCTACTTACAGCTACAAGACTATGATGAAAAGTTATCATTAAATCGAGGAAAGCAAACGTTAAATCGAGGAAAGCAAACGTTAAATCGAGGAAATCAAACGTTAAATCGAGAAAAGCAAACGTTAAATCAACGAAAATATAACACTGGACTCAATGCTACTCAGTTTGAACCAATAAAAACATTCATTAAATTGAAGTTGGACTGTAAATGAAACAGTGTTACACATAAAACTGTGAGCAACTGAAGCACTAACAGTGCTTCAGTTGCTCACAGTTTAAGGCAAATAAACTGTAAGTAATTGAAACATTGGTCACAGGTAAATAAGCAATTTAGAATAAATGAAACGCAACTGACCATCTCTATCAACAGAAGTCAGCACAACGTAGTCTAAATGCCAGTTTGCTATTGCTTCAGCCGTATTTGTAGGTTCGTTGGCATCAGGTGGCGGAGGATCTCTGGCGGTTTTCACTGAACAGAAACGGCAACCCCGGGTGCAAGTATCGCCCAGTAACTACAGGTCAAAACTAAACATGTAGATTAAAAAGTAGTTATTCTAAACATGAAAACTAAACCACAAAACAGTAATGATGTAAATAAATATGCAGTTTATAAATACACAAGTGAAGATTGTAATTTCAAATGGTAAGGTTCTTATGAATTTATACGCAAATGGCAAGTATATTTAATGCGATACATTATAAGTGATCATCAGCACCCCTTTGATGCGTGCAATACTACGAAAATTTAACATGACACTAAAGATGCAAATAAGGTATTTTAAAAGTTAGACAATTTGTCATCAAGTTAGTTTTCTCTATATGAATCAAAAATGACATAGTAGAATCTATATGATATAGTGGACCATTACATTTCAGTCCCAAAGGTGGCCACTTTAGGCAGGTTCTAAAGTATTAGTTAAATTCTTACAATCTACTCTACACAAAATATCCATTTATAATGATAAACATATACAATTTATTGACCTATCTGCCATGTATGGTCTGAGTTTATTACCAATCAAATTGGTACAGTAGAAACTCGGTTATACGGACATCAATCATTTGGATCCTCAGTTATACGAACATGCGGAGCTCACTTTTTTCTTTTCTTTTTGAGACAAGCACCGTGAGGAAGAGGAGAGGGAAAGAGTGGGAAAGGAATGGCTCCCATGATAATGGAAGCTCCTTCCATATGGCACGTACCGGCTGGCTGGTTTTTGTTATGCAGTTTAAAATCTTTGAGGAATCAATCTCTTTTTACATACATACAATATACTTAACGTACATCAATAACGTTGTCATACCATTTTTAAATTTTTCCTGGTTTTCCGATTTTTAATTGTATTTGATTATCCGGAGTTTTGCTTATCTGGATGTCCCTGGTCCCAATTAGTCCGGATAATTGAATTCCTACTGTAATCCAATTCTCAAAGACTGGCAAACCGAACTTTAGCTAATGTTTTTCACCTTAGTTGGTATTCTTATTTTTTTTATTTTTTTTTTTTATTAAGCAAGCTTGTCTTTTTTTTTTCATGGTGCTAATTTTTTTTTCTCTTTTTACTAAACCTTTTCTCCATATTTTCCACCCTTTGTTCAATAGGTTTATGACACATGAATAAGATCACACTGTGTGCGGATGTGCAGTTTTCAAGGACCGTGAGCTTCTTTTGCTTAGGTCAGGGGTCTTCAACCCAGTGGCCCACCAACATGGTTATTACAGCCTGATGGCTCATGAAAAAATACAAATTGTTTCATGCAAAAATACACTCCCTGTGAATCTTTAGTCGACGTATTTTATTTTATTCAGTTCGTTTAGTAATAAATATCTTAAAATGCTAGAGAACTAAAGTAACATGCGTTCTTCCCTCAATCATGTTTTACTTTTTTTTTTCTTGCGCATATGGACATTAGAGATAGTTTATTGATTTGCAGTGTAACAGTGATTTTAAAATAAAATTCAGCTTACGACTCACTGAATTTTATTCTAAATAAATCGATAAGAATATCTTCCCAACCATCCGACTGCATGCTCCGAAAACGATATCACTATTCGGGAGTACTTACATCCACAAACAGGTCTTTTCAAGAATGAAATTAGTAAAATCAAAAGTTAAGAGCAGAATAATCGATATCCACCTTAAAAACACTCTTAGGGTTGCGACGTTAAAAATAAGATATGACAGGCTTGTTAAAAATAAACAGTGCTATAAATCTCACTAAAAGGTTTGATTTCGCTTTATATATTAACAACTAAAAGTATTGTAAATGTTTTTTGCTTCCATACGTATTTTATACATTGTGATATATGTATACTCTGTTCCAGAGTCAGATCGAGGAAATATTTTCAGGGGATGGGGGCAAAACCAATATAGAGATCTAAGAAAAAATGGCAGTAAAGGTGGATCCAAAGAGATCATACCCTGCACCCCTCCCTCGATCATGGATTTATAAAACACATAGTAAATATTATTAAAATCTGAATAATTTACATGGTAACTATAAATATATTACCAGTACTGTTAAAAGATGTCACGAGCTAGCAGTTCATCCATTACTAGGCATCACAGCAGTGGAATAAAGGAAAATCTTGAGATAATACCACCAATTTTGTTCCTCTTTCAATATTAACCTTACATAACCAAAATATCAATAAGCACTTTCCTGATGCTGAAATAATATGAATAATTTAGAGAATGTGCATCTTTTTATATTTTAGGCCCAAAGACAATAGCGTGTATCATCTGGAATGGGACCAACAGTTTAACGGGACCTCCGAATTATACATTTACATACACAACTATGCTTATTGGTAGTCGAACCTCAACAAGCAGTGGTCACAACCAATGTGCGAGAATATATGCATGTTAGTGATGAAATACGGAGGGAATTATTATTAACCACTTACTACTGTACAATGTTCTTAACAGTAATCATCACCAAAATAGTCAACCTTGTAGGATATTCTATTAAAACATTGGCAAATCATCTACTTCTACAAAGCATAATATTGACGACAACATATCAATACTGTCGCAACATGCATCATGTAAGGAGGGCTTTACTATTCTATACAATATTTTTAAGAAAAGTATGTTTTGCTTTACTTTTTAAACTCAAGTATCACATTAAATTTTACCATTATCGTTGCTGTAGCGGTGCCATGCTCACCCCCTCCCCAGCATTCCCCGATATTAGGACATTTGGCTTCTTCACAAACCTGAAAATAAAGGAGTATTGTACAGATAGCATTTGCAAATTAACTGGCAAATGTCATTTATGAGTTATAAGTCATAATAAATGTAATCATTGGGATTAAGCATTTATGGGTTAAACGGGTAGGTAATACCTGATAGATCCAAAAACCATGACTAAGATATCGCACCCTTGCGACGAAAGTATTACAACTCAAAAAATCCCAATTTTCAGAAAATGAAAAAAAAACAAAAAAAAACAAACCTGTTTCTGGCTAAATAGAGGGACGTTGCGTTCATCTAATGACATATGCCAACTAGCCGAAACCCGAATAACTTATGGCTTAACGGTTTTGCATGGTAGAATGCAGAACCATTTTCTACATCTAGTTGTAACATTAACTCATTTTCACCGAATTTTGAGTTGTAACACTTTCGTCACAAGGATGCGGTATGTTAAGGACTACACTTAATTGTTTTTCACACATATTCTCCGCTTTCTTGGAGATAGAACAGTCACCACTGTCAGTTAATAGCTAAAGTATTTTTATAATTCATGGGGGAATTAAATGTGTTGTAATGTTCCAACCACCCATATCTGACATTCAAACTATAACTATACATATAATCTACCATTTCTAGATTTGGTGGTTTATAAAGAAGGAAAAGAGACCATCACCCAGGGTTAGAATTAAATCAGAAATTACCTTGTGTGTGGAATGGAAGCATGATACCAACTAGATGATATAAAATACATACAATATAAAATACAACATAAAAAGTATTCACTGGTTTGATTTTCAACTGGGATAATACTCATTTTTCTTCTTTACAAACCACCGATTGTTGTCATGGGGGGGGTGTCATATATTATTCCAGTTTGAACATTAGATGCAGGTGATTAGAAATCATATTACAGCTGCTGACTTTGTGTGTTTGCGACACTTTTTGAACCCTCAAGAATTTTGTTGTGGATTCCTCCAACTCCGATTATTTTTGCATGTATTTTATGGGAAAAATGAACATACATATATTCATAAAGTATGTTTTTCATTATTCATTTTCCATTTATACAGAATATTAGTTATTACATACACAAGGTGTTCCATAACACCCAAAAGAAAAGTATACAGCGAGATTCCGTAAAAAATTTTCAACATAGAATACTGCCAATAATATTTGTGACAAATCAATACTTTTTTGTGTTACTGTCACTTACAAGTCCAACCAATCAGCCCACAATTTCGTTTGTTAACACCTTTCATTGTCAGGTAGTGTTTCATCTAGAAAAAAAATTAGGGCAGGGCGCATGTTCTGACAAAAGGCCGTTTTTTTGGCATTCTCAATACATGGATACTCACATGATGAACATACGCGGTTATATCAGCTTTACTGCTACTAACTCCTTTAAACGATGTTTGAATCAATTTAGTTCCTATTGTTGCTTTCCTTAAATTTTTTAATTTTCGTTTGCAGGTAAGTATTTTTTGGATTTTTTTCTTCTGAGTTATGTACACGTGAAAGGCGAAGGAAAGTGTGCATGATTGCGATCTAATGGCAAGATTAAAAAATCCCAACTTCATACAAAATAATAATTAAATTAATATAACTATAATTTAGTTAAACAATATCCTATACTATATGACAAGTAAGAGTAATAAAATAGGGATGTAAAACATGCTTAATTTAGTGCTTAAAGACAAACAAATTGATTTTAACAAAAAAATTGACTTGAAAAATATATGGAACCGCTAACGCTTCTTAGAGTAGTCTATGGTTGAAATTCTGCAAACCCAGCAAAAGTGCTTTGTTTACAAATATCTAATTTTGCCAAAACCATCAGTGTTATTACGGAAATGAAATACTGGAGTATAAAATTTTTATAAATCAACAAATTTCATCACGCGTTTTGGATTCTAACGTGGGAATTTGAATCATCATCGGGGAAGGATGGTGCGTTATTTTCCGAGGGTTGGGTGGGACATATGGGCACAAGGGCGGAAAAATTGAAGGGCATGGCACTTAATAGGTTCAGCAGGGCATTGCGCCCTTCTATTTCGCTTTAGATGAAACATTATCACGTTATAAGGAATTTCTTAAAAACATGGTCCACATCGTTGATTTTGTAATATTTCTTTGTTGGCTATTATTTATCATGTTTTGTGAAAATTGAAGCAGCGGCCTATAAGCCAAGTGAGATTTTAATTTTTGCCAAATGTTGAAAATGATACCAGAGATGAAAAAGCAGATGTGCTTTGGCTAATAAAGGAATATTATCCAATCAACAATGCAGACTACACCTTTTAGGAGAAATTTGTTATAACCTGACAATGAAAGGAGTTAAACAAAAATTGCAAGGATTGGTTGGATTCTTGGTGACAATCGCATAAAAAGTATTGATATGTCACAAATGTGAGTGGTAGTTTACTACGCTAAAAATTTTCAAGGAATCTCACTATATATTTTTCTTCTGGGCGTTATGAGACATCCTGTATATAATATATAGGGTGTACAAGCTTAACCGTCTAATAGTTTTGCCCGAACACTGAGTCCTTCAAAATGGGACTTCCTTGATTTGCTGAATGCTGTTCAGGCAGCGTATTTTTCTATGTCAATCTACCGATTTGTCCGTATTTTTTCACTTTTTTTTATCTTGCAGTGTTTCTAACAGATGGTTCTAATAGTCCAGTGCAGATTTAATTGCAAAACAAGTGTAAATCGGTTTCTAGGTAAAATGTTACTACTTTGTTGTTTATGCGCAAAAGGGAACAAATTGGTTTGGATTTGTTCGGTGCATCACATGTTGTGAATACCATTTTTTTTTATTTTCAATTTTGTGCTAAAATAAAAGAATGAGTGACGGTGCTTATAACAGAAAATAATTCTGATATTGGATCAGAAAGTGCATCGTAAATTTCTCCAAATCATTCTGGCAGTTGTGAAAGTTTGCTATAGGACTTTTCTAATGATGATGAAACGGAAAGTTCAGATAATCTAACTCAGGTTCGGACCTTTTGCAAAATTGATACTAGTAATCCTCCTCCACCACTGCTGCTGCAATTTCCTTTTACAGCAAATTTTGCTGTTACGTTTGGATATTGTTGTGAGTGAGATCAAACGTGAGCCTCATATTTGGGTCATAAATTCTCGAATTGCATAAATTTGGCCATGGGAAATTGTTTAGGACCATAGTAAGTAGTGAAACCTTTTCCAATATGGTTTTAGGCTAAAACGGCAAATTTTCCAAATTTTGTTACATGATCGACTAATGTGGATGTAAATAATAGCAGCCCTATAGTTCCAGAACGGCTCATTTTCGGACATTGTTTCACTGGACCAAAGTTGTTTCTTTTGTTCTCCTTCACTTTTATTACGCATGTTTCATAATTCCCGATTGTCCACAGTATGGTAAAACAATCGTTTTCCATACCTTTGATGACTAAATGACAATACTACTCAGGGCCAGGGAAGGGAATTTCCAATTTTTTTTTTTTTTGGTCTCTGCTGCATTATTACGTCAATTATTTAAATTGTGTCAAAGGAGTTTTTTTTGTTTTTGTAATTGCCTACATAGCAACGATGTGGATGTAAATAATACTTTCACTGTACAGCCAAATCGGATCCTTTGCGGACCTGATTTCGCCAAATATGGCTTATTTGGCGTCCTTTACCACCCCTTTCAGTTTGTTCCATTAGTTCTGAATCACCCTGTATATAAAGCATGTATACGGAAATTTACATTTCATACCATTTACTGTGCCTCAAAAATAGAATTTTTATTTGTTCGTGCTCATCAAATCTGATGCAACACACAATACCTCAAGTATTGCTTTTAAGAGCATTTACAACTAGCTCCTTTATAAAAGTAAAGTGCTTGGTTTATTTGGATATATAGTCAGAAATTACAAGAGTCTAGCCCCTGGGCAGATGGCCCGAATGAATAAAATTTAAACTAGACTTCAACCCTTTTAAAAACGTATGGACCATTCCATGGGTACCCCGAGGAGGGTGCAAAGGGGGTGCAGCTGCACCCCCTTGGCTTATGAAAAAGGGGCCTGAATTCATAAGAAACTATAGTCTAACAACATTATTCAATTTGAATTTTTCAGGATGTACCCCCTTGCATATAATTTTGAGGTACTTATGGACCATGGTGGTCCCAGAATTATATGCAAGGAAACCTGATGACCATTCACTTTTTCTGAACTCAATGACTTATTCAAGTCGCTGTTTATGTCAAGACACACTAATGGTATAGCCATAGGTGTATGCAGAAAATTCATATGGGGGTTAGTTCAAGGGGCCACGGAAAAGAGCTTAACTCACATTCTGCAAGTAATTCAACGCCATGGGGTTACAACCTCCATCAACACCCCCTGCATATGTCAATAAGTGTAGCTAGATATTTTGTCACTTGGGGCAAGTGAATGTCATTGCTGTAATTGTGCCTGTCATTGTTTTTTAAAGGCTATTGCCATCCCCCCCCCAAATTGTGGCACCCAGGACGACCACCCCTCCCAAGCTACTGCATACACAATTGGTTTTTGAGACAAGGGTAACTAAAGATATGCTGCACGAGTGCCTACAGATTTTCGTAGAATCCACACTTGTGCCTTTTCAGGAATCACGCCATAAATTAGTAGACAAATAGGAACCATGTTTGGCACAATTCAAAATTTTCGTAAGGTAGAGAATTAAGTCGCCCTTACGTTAACGTCAGGTGACTAGACTTAAAAAACAAAACAAGCAACATAGCAAGAAATGATTACGAAGATGTATAATCAAATAATTAGAAAAATTAAACCATTTACTTACTGTATGCAAATTCAGACCTCTTAACGTTTCCTTCAGCTTATGGTAATTTTTCCCGACAGGAATTTGACTCCGTACCCATGGTGGCAACCTTAGTCGACTAGTAATACAAACATAAATAGATCAATACGAATATATTGGTAGAAACAATAGGCACAGTTAACACAATTTACTTTAATTAACCTTTAAATGTTTTTCGACAGTTTTAAGCCAAGTTTAAGGAAGCATTCACGGCAATGAGCATGGGAGCTGGTACAACCTCAAGCTGCTT
>QLNU02014176.1:72011134-72027776 GCA_006491805.2 Dysdera silvatica
TTGTAAACCTTTTTCGATCTCTATGATCAAGTCTGAGTGCCTCTTTATAGTCTTCAAACTTTGATCCCCTTGGAACAACGCCTGCAATAAAGTCATGAAGATCTGGACCTTCCGAAGTTGTTCGTTCATTATAACGAAATGTTGAGGCATGAAATAATGAAGACCTTATATCACAAAAAGGCTAAAAATAAAAAGATAAAACAATTCTAAAAATTATTTATGACAATCCCATTTCTTCATTGATGTAACTAGTGGGAAGGCTTTAGTCTTCTCTACAAAAACAAATTAATGCTACGGGTTCCCCACTTACCTCTGCATTTGAAGCTAATTATGCGGCTACATCCTTTTCAACTTTTAAAATAGAACAGATGCTTTTAGAATTTTTGTATGTGTTATTAACAAAACAATACACACACATTTTTTTCGTGTTATCATGAGCAACTCTATTTAAAAATTGGGGGTGAAACTGCAGAATACACAACCCACTTTTTTGTCTATCCTCTTGAAATCGTTGAAAATTGCACAAGATCACATTGTGACATCATATACTGTCATGTGGCATACATCTGTATGATGCGGTGAAAACTGGTGTGAGACGCCATTTTATTTTTTCTTCACGCTCCTAGTGAGCATCTGAATGTTTTCATTTTTTATGGATGACATTTTTTTTTAAAGATGGGATGGACCATGAAAAAGGGTTTAATTGCACGTGAGTATGAGTATCCGAAGGGGAAGAAAATGGTGATTCCGTATGCAAGACGTAGTCTAGATTATGATTTTTCAATGGCGTTGTAGGAAACGTGGTAGGGTGTTTTAGGTTTGGATGGAGGAATAACGGAAAGGGGAGGGGAGGAGGAGTATTAGGATGCATGAAAAAAAATGGGACGGGGTGAGGAAGAGAAGGAAGAAAATGAATGAAAAGTAGGGAGGAGGAAGCAGAATAACAAAAATTATGGGAGGGGAAGGAGGAAGAAGAATAACAAAAATTATGGTAAGGGAAGAGGAAGATTGATGTAAAGTATGCAAGGGAAGGAGAAGTATTACCAAAAACACCGTAAACAACATGGCGGCTAGTGACTTTGCCGATGCCGGAAACATCCGATCACACAGAATAAGTACTAATTTTTTATTTTTTAGAATTGGGAGGAAGCAGGAAAAAAAACAGGTGCGAACAGTGTAAACAACATGGCGGGTAACTGTGCCAATTACCAGTGTTGCCAGTACCAATTGGCAGTTTTGGAAACATGGACTAGAATCGGTTGGGTTGCATATTCTGCAGTAGGGCCAAAACTTGGTTTTACTTCTGAACTTTTTCCCATACAAGTCTTACAATCGAGAACAGGCTTAGTGGTGCCGCATTTACATACAGGCCCGAGCTTGGGATTCTGATGCATTAAATGGATCTAGTGTTAAATTTCAGTCTTATTTTAATTTTGTTCATTTACAAATGTCTGAGAAATTCACCTTATTGAAAAACCTGGATGTTTTAGATAATGAACTTCAAAGAAATCTAACGATTTACTGACTGAAATATCGTTCTTCAGGGGTCCATTTCGTCCCTTGGGCTCATAAAAAATCTCAATGCGGCACCGAGTCACAAATGGGACGCCTGTAGCTCATGTATTTATCAAACCAAATTCGGGACTTCAAAACGTTCTTTATATATATAATAACTATAGATACCCATTACAAAACTTATGCTAATAGATTATTGAAGATTCGCTATTATTGCATACAAAGATTCACAGATTAAAGCGACACATCTACAAACGGATCAATTTAGCGAGATTCTGTGGCCCATTGACCACATGGTAGACATAATTACCCACGGAATACGAATCACATGGTAGGACGATAACTAGGTCAGTAGGGCTTAATATCATAATTAAACTTTATATTACAACATCAATAAAGCAGAGTTACCAAAAAAAACCAAACACCTGGAATAAATGCAAACATAACTTACATACAAATTAAATAACCTCACGTCCTTCGAACGAGCCAAGCCTCTTCCATTTAAACGAACGCATCCACGTAAACGGGAAGCCGCCATTCCTGATGCAAGCGCCCTCTGTCAAAGGAGTCTTCAGAAGGATAAATGGGAGAGCGATGTTTCGTGCAGCTGCGATAAGAGTGTTGTTTTCCGACAGCGAAGGCGAAAGATGGAATATTCCGATATTTCAAAATTACATTCTTCAACTGCAGAACATCTTCAGGCTCTGATTGTACTCCCAGGTAAGTTCCCATTTTAAACACCATAGAAATATTTACTGCAGACGCCCCTGAATGATCACTTCCGCATAGAACGTTGTGTTTGGCCGTGAAGCTTCATATGCAGCAATTCCCTCCTCCGTTTCAGTAGCAGCTTTTTCTTGATTTTATTTTATAATATAATCATTAGTGCAGGTAGATCTCGATGTCCGGGCGGGGGTATTATATATCCGCACTTCAATACTCTGTACAAGATCATTTGTAATTTTTTTGTTTTTCAGGGGGGCTAAATATTTTTCTTGGGAGCTTTATCCCTAGCCGCCTCCGTGAGTGGTGTAGGAAAGGGAGGGGCTCTGGGGGCTCAAGCCCCCATTAGATATTAAAACATGTTTTCTGTAAGGCCGTATAATATAATCTTCTTCAAAGCGACTTGAGCCCTCCCCCATTGAATTTTGAATTGATACGCTACTGAATGGCCCATTATGCCAGTTCATATTTATTTAAAGAAAATATATAATGAATGACAACACTTCATGCAAAAATCTGCTTATAGCACGAATTAGGGATAATATTTGAACAAATACGAGAAAAAAAAATTTTATTGCGTAATTTATTTATTTATTTATTTTTTTGAAAATCGTAGCTTAATATTATATTGGAAGATCTGATACGATTGTCAATTTTTTTTAATTTAAATATTTATTTAGATGTGTTAAGATGCTTAGGATTTTAAATAAGGCATTTATTTACCCATCCAATGTACTTCGTTGGCCACAACTATTATCACTTATGTGTATATAAAAACGTCTTATGTATTTTCTGGTCAAAATGCAGTGGGTTTTTTATATAAAGATTTACATAAAATATATGTTGTGAAAATTAAATAGTTTTTTTATTTATTTTGCCTAGTTGACATTCTTGGATAAATTAGGTTTTTGAAAAAATTTTACATTCATCAAAACGAATTTTTGAGCTTGTGTAAATTCCACTTATTTTCCATCTGCCCCTCAAATTTATTTTTTATAGCTGATCTTCCTTTGTTTTTCAACGTCGCTGATTTTTATAGTAGAAAAAAAAAATAAAAACTTCACAATTTTAAAATTTCGAAATACAAAAAAATTCAGTAAAACTCGTTATTAACCGGACACAGTGCCTAAGAAAATTTGTTCGTAAGAGAGTAGCCACCATAAAGGAAGAGATATTTTTAAGGAGTTTTTCCAGAGAATTTTTATCTGACCTTAAAACGAAGTGACCGTATATAAGGGGTGTCCGTCGAAAGGAGTTTTACTGCATTAATGCAGTATGTAGACACGCAAAAGATGTTTTACTGTATTAATATAGTATCTACACAGGCCAAGGTTATCTAATATATAATAATAACTAAGGCTCGGATTTCTATGCACTTGCATGTTTTTGCATATTTCACATTTGTGCGCATATTTTTCACATGTTAAATAATTATGCATGTTTTGGAATAATTGTGCATATTTTGGTTTATTTCTGCAAAATTTTCATAAAATTTTCAAAAAGTGTGTATTTTTCTAATCCGCTTGTAATTCAATCAATTAGATTAATTCGATGTTTCTTTTTTAAACAGGTCTGTCATTTTTTTTAGTTTTTTAAATATAAATAAATAAAAAAATGCTACAGAATATGTTTCAAGTGTAAATGATATAATTAGATAATATTAAAGTTAGAAAAAAATAATTTTATGAGTCTTCACATTTCTGTGATGATGTTTCTCAATATGCGTAATACTTTCCAAGTCAAGACCAAGTGTAATATTTTCCACCCCAAGCCATGGGCGCCGGCAAGTATAGGCGAAGGGAAGCCATTTCCCTCGCCCCTATCTGCCGATTTTATTTGAAAAAAAAAAGTAAGGTTAAAAAGGTGAGGTAGAATTTTCCATTTTTAAAGGCCCCCCACCCCCACCTTTAGATTTCACTCTGCCGGCGTCCTTGGGCCAAAGCCAATGCTTGTGATGCCATATTTTCAAACACATCTCCGTACGTATTTCAAATATTTTGTATTAATTTTGTGCATAATCATATTCAAGGACGTAACAAAGTGATATTTTTTATGCATTTCAGTATATATGTTATGCAATAATTCCAAGAACATTTGCACTGTTTCAATAAATTGTTATTTTATACATTTCGAAACATCGCTTATGAGTAGGGTCCAAATTTCTATGCACTTGCATATTTTTGCATATTTCCATGCATAGTTTGCAATAATTTCGTGCATATTTGCATATTATTTGGGATAAATTTTATGCATAAAAATCCGGGCCTTAGTAATAGCCATTGTCTTAGCTATCTTTGAAGTCTAAGGAAGGGCTACAGCCCCCCACTTCAATGCCCTGCATATAACTTTTATTTATATTCTTCGTTTTTCTAACGAGGGTGAGGGGGGTGTAGAGGCTAATTTTTTTTAAGTGGGATTAAACGACCCTTAGTCCCCCACTAGTTGCGCCAAATGTGTGTATATATATATATATACATTGGCGCAAAAGGGTTGCTGGTATCTAACTGGAAGGAGACCCACACGCTGAACGTATGTGACGATGTGTGGAACCGGCCAGGCCAGTAACCTAGTGTCCTACCCCGCCTTCAAGTGGTGCAGGCTGGGCTTTCTATCCAAGAGGCAAATTAATATTTGCTGCACGGATGGAAAGGCGGAAGGGGAGGGCTAATTCACCAACCCGTCTAGCCAGCGTGGTGAAATGATGGCTAATTCCTCCAATATGCTAATACACCAAAAACCATGGCCCCTAGTCTCCAGGTGCTGGAGTGCTCCTGATCAAGCGAGGCTCGTTGTTCAACTAATCCAGCTGTACCAATTTCAGCTACATACCAAGGGGAAACAACACATCAAGCTCATCATGGGAGATTTTAATGCAAGAATTGGACAACAGGAACAAGGAGAGACATCGGTTGGTAAATACGGATACGGGGAAAGGAATGAACGTGGCGATCAACTCATAGAATTTGCCGAAGCTGAAAATCTTAGCATCATGAATTCATTTTTTAAGAAGAAACTACAAAGAAAATGGACATGGAAACACCCCAATGGAGGAACCAGCGAAATTGACTATATACTGGCAAACAAGAAATCAATTATTGAAGATTGCAGCATACTGAACAGATTTAATACTGGAAGTGATCATCGAATGGTGAGATGTAAAATGCACTTAAATACTAAACTAGAAAGGCAGAAGCTCATTAGGAAACAAGTATGTAAGAGGGTGGATTTAAAGAAATTAAAAGAAAATACCGAGGCATTCAAGTTGGAATTAAAAAATCGCTTTTCTGCACTGGAAGGACTTATTGAAGAAGTTGACATCTCAGAAGCAAATGAAAACATTGTTAAGACAATAATTGAAACTGCTGGGGAAATTGGTGGTGTAATATGTAAAAAGCAGAATAGCAAATTATCTGAGAAGACGAAACAACTCATGAAAAGGCGAAGACTTATGAAGGTGGACAATCAAAATACCAGTCGCAAGATCGAGTATGTAGAACTTTGCAAAACTTTGCGCAAAAACATGAAAGAAGATATAAGAAAATTCAATTGTGAGTTAGTAAGGAAGGCCATTGAAAGCAACAAGAGCCTTAGGGTTGTTAAAGGGAGTTTGTCTATTGGGAAGAAACACATCATTGCATTAAAAGGAGAGGATGGCACTGTAACAAGAAATAGGGAAGAAATACTTAGAAGAGTTGAAGAATTCTACAGAAAGCTGTATGAGGGAAACAGTGGATTAAACGAAGACTCTGAGATAGTCGAAGGAACAGCTCCTAAAATCTTAAAAGAAGAAGTAGCATTTGCAATAAAAAGTATGAAGAAAGGAAGATCCCCTGGCGATGATGGCATTACATTAGATATCTTAAAAGAAGCTGGAGAACATGTAGAAGACATACTCGCAAAATTCTTTACCAAATGCCTCAACAGTGGTAACATACCAAACCAATGGGATTCTGCAACAGTAATTCTTTTGCATAAAAAAGGTGATAAAGAGGATTTAAAAAATTACCGACCAATTAGCTTGTTACCTGCTATTTATAAAATCTTCACAAAAGTGCTAACACATCGCCTGCAGAAAAAATTAGATGCAGCTCAACCAAGAGAACAAGCTGGATTTCGAAGTGGATTCAGTACAGTGGACCATATTCAAGTATTAAGAGAATTAATTGAAAGAACACATGAATATGAACTTCCATTGTGTGTGGCATTTATTGACTATGAGAAGGCCTTTGACTCTATTAAAACATCAGCAGTCATCAACTCTTTAAGATCAGCAGACATCGAGGATGTGTACATTGACATGGTGAAACGTGTGTATAAAAATGCAAGTGCAAAATTTCGGTTACATAAAGATACCGAAGCTATCAAAATTGGTAAAGGTGTGAGGCAGGGAGATACCATTTCTCCAAAACTTTTTACTTCAGCTTTACAGATGATTTTTCAGCAGATAAATTGGAATGACAAGGGAATAAAAATAAATGGTGAATATTTAAATCATTTGCGGTTTGCTGATGACATTGTTATTTTTTCAACGAACCCATCAGAACTCCAAGACATGGTACAGGAGCTCTCAACTAGAAGTAAAGAAGTTGGACTCAAGATGAACCTACAAAAAACTAAGATCATGTTCAATAATTTCGTAGAGGAAACAAAAATACAAGTTGACAACATTGAGCTAGAAATTGCTGATTCATATATTTACCTTGGCCAGCTGATTTCAATGGATGGCAACATTATGAAAGAACTCAACAGACGTATTAAACTTGGCTGGAGTGCATTTGGAAGAAACAGTTTTATCCTGAAGGGGAAATTGCCTTTGTGTCTAAAAAGAAAGGTCTTCAACCAGTGTGTATTGCCAGTCCTCTCTTATGGATCAGAGACATGGAGTCTAACAGTTGGAGCAATACGAAAGTTACAGACAACGCAAAGGAGCATGGAGAGGTGCATGCTTGGAATAACTAGGAGAGATCGAAAAAGGAACACTTGGGTGAGAGAGCAAACTAGAGTAGAGGACATCATTGTTAAAGTAAAAGGGCTGAAATGGCGATGGGCTGGGCATATTGCAAGAAGAACTGATCAACGATGGACAACAGAAATTCTGAACTGGATTCCAAGAGACCACCGAAGACCTAGAAAACGTCCTCAAACTAGATGGGTGGATGAAATAAGAAAACAGGTTGGGGTGACGTGGAAGCGAATTGCTCAGGATAGACTTGTGTGGAAAGCATTTGGAGAGACCTTCATCCAGCAGTGGATAGATAATGGTTGAATATGATATATATATATATATAATTATTATATATATATTGTATAAAAGCCTTTGAGTAATAGTTCTACTGTTGAATTATTCTTTGTTTTGTTTATGTTTTATAGCACAATGACAGCCAATGACGTAGGAAAAGGGGGCTCAGTCCCCCATTGTGTAATAAAGCGTATTATTTTCTTTAAGGCCGTATGACGTTATCTTCTTTAAAACCATTTGGGCTACCTCATAATGTTTTAATTCCTATGCTACTCATGGCAGCCAAGTTCATATCGAGCTTATTGTCTATTTTCTGCTGAATGAAGGTATTGTCGAGTGCTCTCGATCATCAATGCAGAGAAATACATGTATAAAACAACGTAAAGCGGGTAAAAAATTATTTTTATTGCATTAGCCAGGCTTTCGGCTGTTCCACTGGACAGCCATCATCAGGTGCAGAATGAAAATGATATCGCATGCAAACATTTAAAATAAAGTAAACAAACGTGATGCGTGCAGGTATAAAGATCAATGTGCCGCTGTAAAAAACTTAAAGACCATTATATTTGATGGTAAAATGAATTATGGAAATAGAAATATAAAATGTATAGTGTGTAAAAGTAAAATAATGCTAAATACATAATGTTGTAGTTGGAGTCAAGGTAGGGTTTTAAATAAGCATTGCCAAGCTTTGCTGATGTGGATGGGTTGTTCGGCATTACAGATAACTGAACGTTGGCTAAATATCTCTATAGCCTCTCTGAACATTAAACTTTTCTCATTTTTTTCGTCTGGGGTTAGTATTTTGGTATGCTGAAAGAGTGGGATGATATCGTTTGTGCGCACGAACTGTGCGAACCTACTGTTATTTCTCTTAAGTCTGATGTCAGCCTTGCATTCTTTTATCCTGGTGTATAGTGGTCTGAGTGTGCTACCAACGCAATGAGTATAAGTGTCGGTTGGGTTGTCGAGTATGGGTATGGTATAAACTCCTGATTTTTCAGTAGTGTTAAGGGGGTCCCTATCTTTTTTAAGGAGATCAAGATGCTGTGATTGCGTTTGTATGCGAAGGCGAGGTTATGATTTTTAAGGTGCTTTTAATCGAGCAAAAAATATTAGGGTAAAAAAAAAAAGCAAGTGCCAATGTATTTAAATGGTTGATAATGGGTGGAAAGAATGGAGGTGCTCTTTTCACCTTAAAAAAGCATAACCTCGCAAAGAAATAAATAATTTCTCTGTGCTGCCTGGTGGGACCCGAACCCACAATCCCTTGATAATCGTTCACGCGCCATTAAGATACAGGCTTCGATCAAACTACCATTTGCGAGCGAATAGAAGCTTCATTTTGCGAGCAATTTATTAGCTATTGTTACCACATCGGCTATGATAAGTATTGTTGATTTTAATAAATGATCAACGCTGTTACATAATTTCAGCACTTCATTCGTTTCAAAGTGCCTTTCTACGGCTAAAAAAGATTTTAAAACTATTAACTTTTAAAAACTATTTTGAAGCATCTTATATGGATGACAGAAGTGCAGAAAACACAGACGCTGAGTTAGGGGGAGGGGGAGCAATCGTCAAACTCTTGAATGAAAATGTAACATTGAAAAGATACAAGGTAAAGGTCCAATGAGGTATCATTTTCAAAAAACGTCAATCCCCCCCCCACCCTGAATGACCTCAAAATTCGCCCCTGAGCAAACAAGTACTAATCAGATCTTTCTTTTCTTATTTTTCATTATCAGAAAGAAGTCACAAATGATAAGAGTACTTTGATGTAATTCAGTAAGCGTACTTCCGTTGTACTTCAATAAACATACTTCCGTTGTACTTCAATAAACATACTTCCGTTGTACTTCAATAAACATACTTCCGTTGTACTTCAATAAATATACTTCCGTTGTACTTCAATAAACATACTTCCGTTGTACTTCAATAAGCGTACTTCTGTTGTACTTCAATAAGCGTACTTCCGTTGTACTTCAATAAGCGTACTTCCGTTGTACTTCAATAAGCGTACTTCCGTTGTACTTCAATAAGCATACATCAATGTACTTCAATAAGCATACATCAATGTACTTCAGGAAGCGTACTTCAATGTATTTTGTTTTACGCAGTGTGAAATATTGTATTTCACGTTGCGTGTAAATCTGTATTAAAATTTGTAAACTCATTTCTTTCAATTCTTTCTGGCGTTTGTATATATGCTATTCCATAGTTTATATCACCTAACATGAAAACAGTCTGTCTCTTCTGTGACAGCAAAACGGCTAAAAGCATGCTGCTTCAAACCATGTTTTTATTTACTTCTAGGTAATATTGCATATGGTTTATATCCGTAATGCCGTCTTAACCAAGTTCATAACTGTGTTTTGTGTTTTTCTTAATGGCATTTTTATTAATAGCGTGATGAGGGATATCATCGAGGAAGTTTAGTCATATCTATTGGTCCTAAAATGCATTTTCAAGGATATTCTAGAGCAGTGGTTCCCAACCTGGGGTTCGCCGCAACTATTTTTAGTTGCAATTATTTTTATAAGGAATTTCATACCAAATGTTTCCAACGCTTTTATATTTCAACATGGCTACACACATTGCAATATTCTACTAATGGTTGTTAACTTTATATCTATAATATACATTAATATATATAATTAATATAATATAATTTTATATTTAATGTGTTTTCTTTACTCTCTTAAAAATGCTTTTATTATGCAAATGTTGCGGTGGCAGACAGAGGGGGTCACGGATCTTTTGATTACTATAAAAGGGGGGTCGCGAATTACTTGGTTACTATAAAGGGTGTCGTGGTTTGAAACAGGTTAGGAACCACCTTTCTAGGGGAAACTATTCGGATGTTATGATGGGTTTTGTAAGCCAGATGCACATAATGATACGCTGTACTTAGTATTACACTTAAATGCACATGTGGCGCAGTATAGCCCAGATGCTCTTGCGCCATAAAAAAGCCAAACAATCAATCAATCAATCAATGCACATGCATTAGCGTACTCAGGAAGTTCATAAGGTGGTGATTACATAGATACAGCTTCGTACATTCATATGCATACAAAAGTGCATCGCAATTGGGGGGTTATAACCATATCATAACCCCCCATTGCTTACACCATTAACCTCCCCCTGCGTACGCTAGTGGGTTTGTCAAAATCGACTCGTTTTATTCTTGTTATTTTCTATCTTCCATACCTTCCCCACCTCATGTCTCGTTGGTCGTGTTCTTTTTGGCGCAGGAGCATCAATGACTGTTGCTGCTCTTGCACCATAAAATGTCAATCAACCTTGCGCAATGAAAATTCACCCACTTAATAGTAGGATGAGAGCGTTTAAAATTTTCATTTCAGTTAATGTGAAAATGCCTCCCCCCCCACCAAAAAAAGGAAGAAAAAAACATGTAGATCATTACATTATGTTCTAAATAAAATTGATTTAAGTTCTTTTATAAGTTCTTATCTCTGATTAAAATGAATGTTTTGTTCGAGATGACGCACATCATGCACGAAGAACATCCACGCCACGAAGGGACGCCGGAGCAATACGGCAACCGCTTTAATTAACGAGCTCATTAAACCCAGTTCTCTATAATGATTTACGTCTTTTAATAGCGAAACATTTCTGTTGAATTTCCAGGACTTTCTTCTAAAAGTTTTCTTTTGAAGCATGGTTGAAGTTTTGGTGCATCATTAGGCGGATTTTCAAGTGAATTTTTTTTTCTTTTTGCTTAACACTAAACCTACCACGCGCGGTCAAATGACCGTTTTTGAAATTTCGTTTAGAATTTCTTGTATACAACGTTACTGTATCGCCATGTAACTTATTGACTTTTCCTATAATATGCATACAACCCATTTTTCAATATTCACAACTTTCTTTATCGTTTACTTTCCGAAAAAATTTCATAGCATGTCTAGTCTGCCCGCGTTGGGAAGGACCTATGCTATGGGGGGCAGGCCCAGAGACGGGGCCATGGAGCCCGTCAAAGTGAGCCGGGAGTCCACGCTGGCTCTCGACGTCAATGCTTAACAGCGACCAAAATCCAACATGGTAACTGCTTGAAAACACTGCATTGTATGATAGACAGATATCAGTCCATAGCCAACTATCTGACGGATACCAGTCCATAGCCAACTGTCCACAGCCCTGTGGGGCCCCAGTCAGTTTTCGGGTAAGTGAATAACATTTGTATATATGAATCGGTCATTTTGAAAAGGGGTCAACTCAATAGGAAAACAATGAAACATAACCCCTTTTCAAAATGACCGATTCATATACACTAGGTTCTCCATATATCGAAATCGAAAGTACCATACATATATATATACAACCCCTGGAAAAAGATTTGCAATCAACACCTATAGTCTACAAAATTTCACAAAAATTGATAAGTATTTTAAAGAAAATAAATTTATTAAACCGAATTGGTGTATTTCCAAATCTATACATCGTTTCTGAAATTTGTATGTAAAAAGGTCATTTAAATTAGCAGTATTTTTTAAATTATTTAATTTTAACTCACAACACCGTGAGAAAAAAGTATGGAGTTACGTGAAGTACGAGAAAAAAGTATGAAATCAAAGGCTTGTTTATGCAAATTTGAAATGATTACGTAATATGCATGCTTGAATTCTGAGCGGAGGTATATATAGCACACCAGCATCACTTTCTTTTGTTTGTTTGGATTTTTATGGCGCAAGAGCATATGGGCTATACTGCGTCAAATTGCGTCCATATCGTTAGCTAGTTAAGAAAAATGGCACCGATAAAAGAGCTCAGTGTTCAAGTTAAGAACAGAATAATTAAATGGTTAGCAGAAGCAAAAACTCGGTGAGAAATTGCAAAGACGTTTTCTTGTTCTCAATCCGTCATTTCAAAAATTTAGAAAAGGTGTAAAGAAACGAAAAACGTGATGAACGTTCATCGACGTGGCAGGCTTCGTGCAACTTCTACTCGTCTCGTCAGGATCAACCTGTAAGGAAAATATGTAAAGGTACGATATTTTCGACGTCAAAACCAATATATGATCAATGGAAAAAAATATCTAAAGCTAACGTTTGTGATAAAACAGCTAGAAATTGTCTATGTAGTTGGGGTTTTCGCTTCTGTAAGGCCAAGGCTAAACCTAAACTTAAGAACCAAATATAAACGAGCTAGATTAAAATGGGGGAAAACGAAGGAAAAATTCGACTGGTCTGGTCTGGAGCGCAGTGATATTTAGTAATGAGTCAAGAATATGCACTGGTAGTGGTGATGGCAGTGGAACATTTGTTTGGCGTCTAAAAGGAGAAACCATGAATGAAGATTGTATGAAGTTCCGCAAAAAGTTTCCTACATCTTTTGTGATCTTTGGAGTGGGGGAGTATGTCGTCCGAAGGTCCAAGTAATTTATGTATAGTAAGTGGAACTACGAATTCGGAAGCCTGCATCGAGATTTTAAACGCCTTTCCCATTCCAACAGTCGAGTATCGGTTTGAGTATGAGGAAGTTACCTTAATGGACGACAATGCCTCGTGTCATAGGTCTGTCTGTCTGTCTGTGCGTGTGTATGTATGTATGGTATGCATGTATGTAATGTATGCATGCATGCAATGGTTTTTCTATGTACTGAACGAGGACTTCAAATCACAGGGTTCACCGAAACTTGATATCTAGAGATTTTCGATACATGGAAGTCGATATATGGATGTTTTACTATATCTAAGAATAAAATATTTTAGCATTAAACGTATTTCAGTATTTCACATAGTAACGAAGTTTCAGAGAAAGTGCATTTGTTTTTCTAGGGTTTTTTTTTTTAAACTAAGGAAAGTGCCTTTTGCTTTCATTCGAAGTTATATTCAGCTTAGCAGTAGGTTTTCTGTTTCTTAAAATGTTTAGAAATGTTTTGAAAACTAATAGGCTGGAGCGATATTTTAAAAGCTATATCAAAATTCATAAAAAGAGCATCAGTAACAGAAACCAACAGGGCATATATGATTGTAGGGAAAAAAGGAGGCATAAATAAATCTTAAAATTTACAGCAGACTACTTCGAAACAAACATAGTTAGGTGCCGTTTTGGGAACAGAGTTCAAGTTAAATAAAAATAAGAATAGTTTTACGGCATCCGAAAAGAAGAGTATACCAAACGTTTTCGAACTCGGACATTTCCAAAAGAAAGCGCAATTGGAAGAGACGGCGAAAAAAAGAAACGATAGAGCTTGAGATCATCCAATCAGGATTTTGGATGTATTTCTGAAACGTTTGTCAACTGAAATTTGCGTCAACCGTAAAAGCGCATTTAGCTACAAAAACAAGCTTAAAAGCTATAATTTAGCTACTTTAATGAACTTCTTTATTCTGCTAGCAAATTAGTTTCTTCTGAAATACTAATAATTTGGTGACATTAAATATTGTGCTTTGAAAAGCAAATTTCATTCGTTATGCCAGTAAGATGTTGCGAATGGTGGTCGTTGATTGACAGTTCTGTATTCCCGATGTTTTACGGCGCAAGGAGAGTTGATTGCATGACTAGATGCTAGCGGGAGACCGCACCCAGCCGTACATGCCGCATCGCGCACGCGCTGAGCGTGGCCCTGCGGTGGCGCAGTGTGGTAACGCGTTCTCCTAGTGCGCCGCTAATCCGGGTTCGACTCCCAGCAGTGCAAAGAACGCTTACTCAGAGATCTCATAAAGATCGCACTGCTCACTGTAGTCCGGGGTTTGGTTCCCTAGGCCTTAAGAGGTTCGGATTCCTCGGAAAACAGTAGGTCCCGGCGCAGCATGACCACTGTAGTCTTTGAGCCGTAAAACCAAAAAGAAAGCGAAAGCACGTGCTGAGCAACGGATCAATCCTTCTGCGCATGTGCGTGGACATAGAAAAATTCCTGTCAGTATTTCCATTTACTTGGAAATAGCTATCAGATATCAAGCATTAGTACAACTTCATATTTGTATCCCCGCTAATATAATAATTTTATTATGAATTAGTACTTTTATAAATAAATCAGTACTTACCTGAATCACAGAGACCGAACTGGGGAGACTCCCCAGACCCCCCGCTCGTCATGCGACTATGCTGTTTTGATCACATTCAATGTGCGCTGCCTAAATCAGTATATGTTGATTCAGTACCTTCACGCCATCGCTCAAGGAAGGGGTCATGGGCACCCGTCGATGAGCCTGGGGGGCCCGTGTTGACTCTCGGTGCCCCTGATTATAATGCATAATTGTATACAATATAGGCTTGCCCCCCTCCTCGCCAATAATTCAGAAAATTTTTATGTTTGCTGCTTTTTACGTAAATCTGTATACATCGCCAAATCATGATCAATAAATCATATACATCATTTATTCATACTCATATATTCATACATCTCATCTCATATATTCATACATTTCATTTATTCATACTCACATATTCACACATCTTGTATATGAATACTCATATGTTCACGCATATCATATATATGAATATTCATTCATTCATTCATTCATAATCATATATGAATATTCATTCATTCATTCATTTATAATCATATATGAATGCTCATTCATTCATTCATAATCATATATGAATACTCATTCATTCATTCATTCATTCATTCATAATCATATATGAATACTCATTCATTCATTCATTCATAATCATATATGAATACTCATTCATTCATAATCATGTATGCATGCTTATATGTATTCATGTGCTTCTTTTCCTTATGAGATAATATTTTGGAAAAAGAAATGTAAAAGAAACTTGACATGGGCTGCGGTAATACGAAATAACTACCTCGAACGAAAACCTGGAGTAGCCTTCAAAATTGTCGCCAAATTCGCCAAATATCTATTCTAAAAGTTCATTTTTCATATTAATTTTTTTATACTGTTTAAATTAGCTGAGACATAATTTTTTATTTTTATCCGTTAAATACGATGATCCTTCATAATCTTACCGACTTCAAACCTGTTTTTGCTCACATACAGTGCGATTAAAAAATATCAAACCTGGCGTAAAAGTGTCATTTTTGGACTTCAAATATTCATAAAAAATTGCCATGTCATTTTTGCAGACAAATGATTACATACTTGTGATTAGGAAGTCTAATACTATCATCTCCTATAGGTCTTATCTCTAAGTGCAGTGAACAGCGAAAGGGGTTCCCTTGGAAGTTCAATATTCGAATTGCGAACGTCATTTTTTTTTTTTTAAATTAAAAAAAGTATGGATTGCCTGTAATAAACGACGACATGCTAAAATCGACCCACTGGAAGGAAGTAGGAGTTGGGAATCGTTTAATATAATGCCAGAATAAGGTTTTTATGGGCCATAGGCTGGAGCAGTGGTGGATTTACCCATAGGCTAAATAGACTGAAGCCTACGGCGACAAATTTTCGACAAGAAGTTTTTGATGAATTTTTTGGTGGCCAATTGAATGATTAATTTTGAATTCATATGCTCAGAGACATAAGCAAGCATTGGAAAAGGTGATTGATTGATTGATTGATTGTTTGGCTTTTTTATGGCGCAAGAGCATCTGGGCTATACTGCGCCAAACATGGTAAAATCAAAGACTGTAGTAAAAACCAGTACTTTTTAAAAATTTTAAAACGTGCGTATGGTCAGCATGGTCATTTAAAATGTCAGACAGTGATGAAGAGTTAAAAGTAAGAGTGCGGGCAAGTCTATAATAGGGGCATTGAGTTAAAATGTGTAAAACACTGATGGGTTCATTGCACACTTGGCAAATTGGTGCTGGTTTTCCTTCCAACAGATGTCTATGGGTGAGATGGGAATGCCCAATGCGAAGTCTAGCAAGGAGAACCTCCTCTTTCCGATTTTTACGGTATGAGGAGGGCCAGTTACCAATTGTATGTTTAATATTATGCAATTTGTTATTGGTTTGATGATCCCATTCTTCTTGCCACCTTTGATTCACACAGGTCTTGATAATTGGTTTCAGGTCAGAGAAAGGAAGAAGTTGGCTAGAAGCAAGTGGTGAGTTCGTTGCCCTTGCAGCTGCATCAGCAGCCTCATTCCCTTTGATACCAATGTGAGCAGGGATCCAGCAGAATTTAATATTGGAGTAATCGTGCAGGTGCTGCAGTTGTGAATGGATTTTGGATAAAATAGGATGAGGTGAATATTTAAAGAATTCCAGTGCTCTTA
>QLNU02014176.1:72037375-72056085 GCA_006491805.2 Dysdera silvatica
AATTATTTATTAACAAGAGAATATATCGTCGGCACCGTGTCAGACAACTTAATGTGCAAAATTCTCCTTTCGAGAAAATTGTACTTAAGCTTTTGTTACCAGTATGCTGATTAACACAGATGGATAACAGCATATGGAAGGTATACTTCCATGTACTTATATTAATAGCACACCAGCCATATCGTTCAATGATGAAAATACTGAATACGTACGCTTATGTATAATAGACGGGCGAAGCCGTTCAGTAAAAGGTTTGTACAGCCTCTACAGTACACTTTGGGAATACAGCCCCGGCGGCCACCCTCCCCCACCTCTTGAATACTCATTCGCTCAGTACAGTACACCTTCGCGTTTCAGCCAGAGCTGAGTTGACCAGCAAACAATCCCAACAACGTCCTCGACAAGGCCGTTCTTGAGCCGTCGTCTGCCCAGGATCGAAAGCACTATCGCCGCCCTTGTTAATTTCGTATGATCTAATTAGGAATTTTATATGTACACTGTTTACCTGTATATCTATACGTGCATGGTGTTGAACAGTTATCATGCGAAGGAAGAATATTTTTTAATGATGTAATAACATATGAAGCGGTCTGCGGATGCCCATGTGCAGTCGCACCTTTTGCGCCACTGCCAGAAGCAGCCTTGATACTTAGGTAAAAATTGTCAAAGTTCCACATGTTTCATCTCAACGCAATGCCGACCATGTAATTTCCCGACAATGTTACATGTTGAAGTATGCCGTTTCCTATATATAAGTAATAAGTAAGTAAGTATTCATACATTGTACGCTGCAAGATTGAGGTATGATTTCGCTGAAACGGGACCTCAGAGTTAATGTGGTCTTCGAAGCGCGACGCAGTTACACATGGCTATGCTTAGTGGAAATCAAATCCAAACCAGGTAGCCCAAAGGCTGCAACTAAATAAAAATATATCCCAATGTATTTATTTTATATAAATCGAACACTACGCAGATTAAATCAAACAACAATGTCAATCAATCAACGTTTATTGGCGTAGTGATACCAACGCCGATGGTATGGCGTGATTAGATGGTGAAACGTTCGAAAGAAAATAAATATTTCTGCCTTCGGTGGGACCTGAACCCACGACCTTCCACTTGCCGGGCGGAGGCTCTACCCACTGAGCTACGAAGGACAATATATAATCTCTTTACGAACGTATATATATTGTTGCCAGTTATTTCGCAGAATGGTGTAGTACATAGACTACTATTTAAACCAAATTGCAAAGAGACTGGTATTAAATTGATCGAAATGCACGTTGCAGCATATGTATTTATTTTATATAAATCGAACACTACGGTATCACTACGCCAATAAACGTTGATTGATTGACATTGTTGTTTGATATCCCAATGTGTTAAACAATTTGTGAACATTTCATTTGTAATCGAGGAAAGTTGTCTATTACCAGCATTGTGGTTGTTTGTAAGGAAGAAAATTTTTTGTTTTTCGTATTGCGGAAAGCAATACAGGAAATGCAAACAACTCAAGGAAACGTGGGTAAGTGCATGATTAAAATAACTAGGAAAGGCCAAAAAGAATTATTTGAATGAAAGAGAGGGAGGGGAACACACTGGATTATTTAAAAAAAAAAATGTACTGCGCATATCGCAAGAACTGATCAACGATGGACAACTGCAATTCTCAACTGGATTCCAAAAGATCATCAAAGACCCAGGGACTATCCTTAAATTATGTAGATGGATAAAGTAAAAAATAAATAAAACAGGTTGGGATGCTATGAAAAAGAATTTTGCTTAAAACAGAAACGTGCGAAGGATGCTTTGAGACCCCTTCATCCAGCAGTGGCTGGATAATGACTGAATATAATGATGATTTCATAATCATTAAAAAATTATATACTATGAATGCGAAATTTCCACTTCCATTTAAAAACCCATGGGTCATTTAGGTACATTTACATATAAAATTGCCTCCAAATGGCGAGTTTCGTGTTATTCGAGAAATGAACATGTGAAAAGATTAGAAAATAATGACCGTACGTATTCGGTCGGTTTTGTATTGCTTTTCATCTTTTCTCAGCGAAAATCAGTTTCGGTTAGAACGTGTTTGACTTGACTGACACGGGCCGGATATTGCGGAACATACTTTTCTTTTTTCTGAATCAAGTTCTGCCGTTCTCTTGCTTTATTTTTGTCGTACATTTTGCTGAAAACACGTTTATTCCTCCCCCAAAAAGTCATTACAGCGATTATGGCTAATGCGCGGTCCTGATAAAAAAAAAGTAGAGAGCTAGATATAGTATAAGAAAGAAGGAAATTGTCTGCAAAAATAGCATCCATAAAATAAAGATGGAAAAATGGGGTCTTGTGAAGCTAACGATTAAGATAGTTTATTTTACGTACGTATTTATTCTTAAGATTTGTGCGTTGTTTTTAAATTCCAGACTGCCAAGATGGAACCGTTTCTTTAACGTAACCTCTTGTGCTATTGTCATACACTTCGTATGGCGCAACATGTCCTTTGCC
Organism: Dysdera silvatica; assembly: GCA_006491805.2. Classification (NCBI taxonomy): domain Eukaryota; kingdom Metazoa; phylum Arthropoda; class Arachnida; order Araneae; family Dysderidae; genus Dysdera; species Dysdera silvatica. The sequence continues at coordinate 72,039,890 of QLNU02014176.1, forward strand.
GTCCTTGCGCCGTAAAAATCATTTTTTTTTATTATATTTTTGTGAATAAGACCCACACCCACTCGCAAGTAAGAAACGCGCAGCGCGCCGCGTTGCTAATGTGCGCCATGTTAAATTATGTTATTCCCTATATATATACAGTAAACGAGAGAATGAAAATAGAATAGAAATAAAGGAAGAACAAAAAGGAAGGAAGGAAAGAAAGAAGGAAGGAAAGAAGGAAAGAAAGAAAGAAAATTCAGAAATTTAAGCCATTAAAATAATGTTTATAACTTAGTAATAACGTTGTGAAAAATACGGTAGCTCATTGGTTGTTTTCATCCTGTAGAAAATGTAATTGATTTGTTTAATGATTTAGAGCGGAAGAAAAATGCCTATAGATTCCCGAGGAATCCGAACCCCGTTACTTCGGGAATGAAACTTCGGAGTACGAATTAGTAGAAAAACCGACAAGCGCTTGGTACCGGCGGGGTTCAAACCTGGATTTTCTATATGCTAGTCGAACGCTCTACCTCTACACCACTGCACAGCAGCGCCACGCGTTCTATTTGTTTTTGTTCAAATCGTTCTTTAATTTCGAGATTGCATTTGTAGATTGTCTATTAATTTTGGGATTACATTTATAGATTGTCTTTTAATTTCGAGACTGCATTTGTAGATTGTCTTTTAATTTCGAGACTGCATTTGTAGATTGTCTTTTAATTTCGAGATTGTGTTTATAGATTGACTTTAGTTTGGGCATTGCATTTGTAAATTGACCTTTAGTTTGGGGATTGCGTTTATAGTTTGTCCTTTAATTTCGAGATTACATTTATGGATTGACCTTATTTTTTAGCTATTATTTTTTAATTTAGAAATTATTTTTATAGATCGACCTTTATTTTTTAGCTATTATTTTTTAATTTAGAAATTATTTTTATGGGTTGACTTTTATTTTTTAGCTATTATTTTTTAATTTAGAGATTATTTTTATAGATTGACCTTTAGTTTTTAGATTGCGTCTATAGATCGTCTTTTAATTTCTAGAGTGCATTTATAGATCGTCTCTTAGTTTTGAGCACCAGTGTGTGTTCGTACATTGGACTTCATTTTACACGACTTGTGGAAGATTACGGCATTTGCCAAAGACAACGCGGAACTAAGAAAATGCATCCTGTTTCCGTTTCCATCGATTTCCATGTTCTTAGAGAGAAGTTATAAAAGAAATATTAAATTTAGGATGTTAATCATAAACGTCCTATGAAAATTTTGTGATTAAGGGGAAGGCAATTAGCAACAATTGAGAAACCATTCTGGAAATTACATTTTTCACGTAATATCTCACCTTCTACCGACCCTCAATTTAAAGACTCACTGCAATATAACCAATAGAATTATTGGATGGTATAGAAAGTATTAGATATAGAAGTATTGGTATAGAAGTAAGTGGATATAGAATTATTGGTATAGAAGTAAGTGGATATAGAAGTATTGGTATAGAAGTAAGTGGATATAGAATTATTGTCCGTCAGTTTTCCAGTTGGAAGATAATCGTATGTTATAATGCCGTTAGAGTAAGGGCCCTTTCAATGTCGCTATAAGTATACTGCATTTATATCATTAGCTAACTTTTAATGGATGCGTACTGTTATTTATTTCTTTGCTTCATTTTTCAAAAAAAATATATTATTTTTCTAATTTTTCAAATTATTTTTCAAATTTCTGATATTTTTCTTTTTTTTTTAAATTATTTTTCTAATTTTCAATATTATTTTTCTAATTTTTAAAATTATGTTTCAACAATCGACAATATTTATTGCATTTTTTGCGTACTGGCATATTTATATATTGATTTATTATCAGGCCCTGTTTTTTCATTGTTTCTGTGATTGGGCGTATGGCATGAGTGTATTGGTTGTTGAAGAAATGTATTGATAATATAAATAAATAAAAGATAATATAATAAATAATTTGTATTTGAGCATTGTCAGTGTACCGGGCTAGGGTTTGGTGCCAAAATCTTACGGCCGAAATCTCGCGTGGACAAAATGTCGCGTTGACAAGATCTCGCGTAGACAGGATGTCGCGTAGACAAAATATCGAAGGAAGAAAATATTGAATGGACAAAATACAGTCTAACTTCGATTTAACGATACCCGATTTAACAGAGGCGAATCCAGAGACGGATTTTGGGAGGGTGAAAAAATTGTACAGTAGGATATAACAAGAAAATAAATGTCATTTTTTAATTACTCGTTGAATCCGGTCTAAAAAACTTGTTCGCTGTATTGCGCTTAATCCTTATACCAAACCAGAAAAAAAATCCACATTTTCATTGCTATATTCTGAAACTCGCTAAATGCGGGTTCGTTATAAATAGGTCTTATTGCATTTTACATCCCCACCCCCCGCAAAAAAATCCCTTTCTTGATCCGCCTTTCCTATTATTAAAGACGATGCTAATTGATCAATACAAAAGTATCTTTGTGGTATTGTTTACAAATTATAACTGCAAGTTTAAAATGGTTTTTTTCTTTGTGTAATTAAAATGTAATATTCTTTAATTTGAATAATGTCATGTAATAACAACTATTATAAATTAAAAATTATTTTCAAATTAAAACTTAAAAACATTAATCGATTAATTTTTCCGTTCGATATTTTGTCCAAGCGAGATTTTGGCCGGCGATACTTCGGCCGCGAGATTCTATCCCATTACTGTATAAAAATCAGTAGGGTACAAAAATAATGGTAGGTCAAACATATTTAATTTTCTGCATTTTTTCGTAAATATATTATAGTGATATACAGCACTCAAAATGCAAGATAATTGCTATGAACGTAACCCTCCTTTCCACATACAGTTTTGATTTTGCTATTTGCGATTTTGCTATTTGCGATTTTGCTATTCACGGATAGTTCGTGGAACGTAACCCCTGCGAATAGTGACAGACGACTGTAATTCATTACTAGAAAGTTCAAGAACATGTTTTGATCCACATTTAATTGTAATTTAGTCGTACTAACTGAAATTTTCTGCTTTTTCACATTGCTTGATAACACGTTTTTCACATTAATTGGTGTCTATTTTTTTACATTGATTTCATTCACCTTACGTGCCATATCATTTTACACCATATTGAAGACTGTTTGCTCAAAATTTTCGCATTGTACTTTTTCCCATTGATTTCATATCACGCTTCACATACTTTTTCGCATAATATTTTGATCCATATCCCATGTTACAATGGATTTGGTATGTAGATATTTTATATATGCATATATAATCAGTAGCTAGGGTTTGCAAGGGTAGCGGTAACCCCTGGCGCCACAATTCGGAGGGGCAGCAATTGGCCTTTAAAAAACAATGACAGGCACAGCAATTACGGCAATGACAGTCACTCGCCCCTGGCGGCAAAATATCTAGCTACGGCACTGTATATAATCATTATTATCTTATGTTAATACATAGTATATGTCTTTAGGTTGTGGCAATGGAAAATATTTGGACATCAATCATGACAACTTGACTGTGGGCTGTGATCGTTGCTCAGCTTTGACCGAGACAGCCAAGCTCCGGGGTCACGAGGTTGTGACCTGTGATAATCTACAGTTGCCCTTCCGAGATGAAAGTTTTGATGCGGCACTGTCGGTCGCTGTTATACACCATTTTGCGACGACGGAACGACGTGTTGAGGCTATTCGGGAATTGGCAAGGGTACTTCGAATTGGCGGTAAAGTCCTTATTACCGTATGGGCTATTGAGCAAAGACACAGAAAGGTATTTTTCCTTTTGTAAATACTGTCATTTTGAAATTATTGGGAATGACTAAGCCGCTTATAAATAGCGATGTGTACTAGTATATGTGCTATAGAATATGTGCTAGTATATGTGTATAGTATTTTGTGTAGTAAAAATTTACTAAATTTCCCCGGTCCTGCAAACCAAAAAAATTAAAATACTATTGCCGGCAATTTGCCATTGTCTTGCCTTCATTTCCTTGTCACCAAACAAATTTGCCCCATGCATATCTTTTTTTTTTTTTTTAATTGAAGTACCTTTCGCCTTCTTAATTGCCCCCATCTTGTTTTTTCAGGGTGGATTTTCCAGCTTTGCAATGATTTCAGAGTTGACGATATGATAGCCGGTAATACTACATCTTCCTCCCCACCCCACAAAAAAAAAGAGGTAGAAGAAGAGGAGTATAAAATTTCCTCTGTTTACAGCTGTCTCCTTAAAGTCCTTAAGAAATATGGACTTCCATCCGCCAGTTGATGATCCCTGGTAACGATTTTCGAGCATCCAAATTATCACTTTCCTCTCCCGTTAGAACTTCTTAATTGCCAATTTTTGCATGCAATACGAAGTTTAAGGAAATGATAATCAGTGGCGCCGGGAGCCAAACGCAGGCCCCCCAGGCTCACTTCGACCGGACCCATGACTTCTTCCCTGGCCGAGGCCCCCACAACATAGCTCCTTGCCAGCGCGGCCTCTCCCCGGGCTGCCCCCTTCTCGTCGGCTCTGATGATAATTATTAAGATATGAAAACTCCTCATATAAATGTTTTATTATAAAATGCAACATTTAAATATTACTTTTATTAATCATGAATTCCTAAAAAAAAAACTTTTTTTTTTTTCTCCCCCAAGTTTGATTCTCAAGATGTTTTGGTGCCGTGGCATGAACCTGTCAAGAGCAGTAGCGAAGGTGAAAAATTCTGGGAATTATTTGTAGAAAAGAAAAATTAAATCTTATGACAGAAATCGCGACTTTGAAATAACCTTTTAAGTAATTCATTAAATTTCAGATCGTGCTTCTTCCGTAGAACGCGAAATGACGAGCACGACGACGAGCGACGATGACGTACTCATTTACCACGCCTACTCGCACATCTCGGACAGTGAAGCCAACCAGCAAGGATCATCCTTCCACCCGAGTACAAACAACGTCAACCGGAAGCGGCAAAAGTACCGGAATGGTAGAGGGCGGTACCGGAGTGCAGGAAGTTTCGACCATTGCAACGGCAGCAGAAGCAGTTCGGAACTGTCTAGTCCAAATGAAACCTGCTACAGCTTTGTAAAAAGGGCCTTGCAGAAGCTGTCATCTAGCAGTACGACCAATTCTCCACATTCCTCTTCTTCCAAGCGCTCTAGTAATCGACCTTATTTTTACCGCAGCTGCAGGAAACCTTGGGCTTCTTCTAGCATGGAGTCTGTCAATGGTTCCTAATCCAATCGAAATCGCGGACCATTTTTCCACTTCAATTGCACCTGCGGACCACTTTGAAAAATTCTTACGAGTTGGCTGCAAGACCTTAATAAAAAAGGGAACTGGGTCTTTTTTGGGGAAAATGTGTTTGTACAATCTTTCTTTGGTAAAAAAAATCTAATAATAAAGTCAAACCTCGTTAAGACGAACACGCTTAAGACGAATTACTTTTAATACAAACCATTTTCTGAAGTTCCATCAGATTGTAAAATGCTACAAATGTACTATCAATTTCATTTTTATATTTAATTTTAATAATTTTTGTAAGTGCTTTTTTTTTAAATAATGACCTGTCTCGCGGACCACCAGTTGGGAACCACTGACCTTGAGGGAAGGGAGACCAACCCTACTAGCGTCTAGGTAAAGAGGAGCACCGCAATAGGAAAGCGTAATGCGCATGCCCGACCATGACCATGGAAGTTTGTGGAGGGGGCTGTATATAAATTGCAGTAGTTTCTGCATCCAGATCCTGCGATTTGGATCTTAACTCAAAATCCTAAATTCCCATTTCCTAGTTTCTAACGCAAGTGTTGCCACTTCCGCAAATTTTTCGACCCATTGGGCTAGTTTTTCTGAGGAACTGCCAGACAATTTTCAAAGTCTCAGTTTTTTTTCCATCTATTTTAATTTTTTCGCAATGGATTTTTTTTTTACAAAATAACTTCTGTTTTTTATTGATTTGCATCTCTATACGCCTTTAGCAATACATTTTTTTTTGCACATAAATTAGTGACCTGCTATTTTTTTTAGCTATTTTTCAGCGAATTGTGTGATCGTACATGCGCCATTCAGCATTTTTCGTTCGGATCTCTTGTGTGATCGGCGAAGCTTATTCTGCAATTTCATTTTTGTTTCTGTATAGTGATTTTTTCACTGTAAGTATTTTCGCTTACTGTATTGTCATTTTTGAAGTGACCGTATTTATTAGGATATCTGTCATCGGCAATGTCCTCTTCAACTTCTCCAGCAGAAGGTGTTATTTCTTGCTCAGTGTGTGGGCTTAATTTTGCCAGGAAGTTTACTTTAAAATACCGTAAACAACATGGCTAACTATACCAATTACCAGAGCCAATTGCTAGTTTTGGAAACACAGACAAGAATCGAGTTTGTTGCGTGTTCTGAAGTAGCGCCAGGATGGGTTAATAAAGAAGACATATACAACAACCAAAGAGATACTTCAGAAAGTAATTAATAGAACAAGTTTAAATATAAACAATAAACATGTTGTAATTTTTTTTCTTTTTCTAACCAGCAGCTATTTAAATAACTTCAAGTTTATATTAAAAAGTCACTAATCAAGAAGTGCGTGTTAAGACATGAGCGGTAAAAACAATACAGTATATTAGTTTTATTTTTAAACATTCGTGTTAGTTTTGGACACCAGTCTTAAACTTTTGTTTATTACAGTTGTAACGAGCAAAACATAAAATATCATTCGTTGTCTTTATTTTCTTACAATTTAACTCTGAACGGCGGGGGGGCTTCCGCCTCTTCAGAGCCCCCCTCTGGATCCGTCCTTCGTCCCCCCTCACTTTTTACAGCTGAAATTGTAATTCCTTCAATATATTCAAGTTTTCGGGCCGATACAATGTAGCAAGTTTAAGCATTCCTAACGCAGCAATGAGAAAATTACTTCATTTGCTAATTAAACCACTACACTTTATTTTAATTTTGCGTCGACATTACGTTCAGAAAAAATAGATCGGCGGGTATGAATCAGCGAGCACATTTTCGAATTGCAATGCTTTACTGTCCTTAGACGAAAATAATCGTAAAAGTAAGACAGTAAATACCATTTCTGTCTTATTTTTACGATTCAACAATATCACAAATTGAGAACACAGCACGTAAAATCTTGTAAAAAAGATTAATACCATAGCACAGATACTCCGTAAATAATTACGTTAATTTTTATGATCATCGTAGTCCTTAGGTATATAGAAATAATAACAAAGATATAAATAACATAGAATTATTAACAAAGAATTACTAGATTCTATTTATGGTTTACTATAAACTTTTCCTACAATTTTACACGTAACGATCGTATAAAATTACGACGTTTCCGCAATTTTTATATCACCCCCCCTATCAACGTATTTTCTCATTACGGCGCTCCTCTGTCGCTAGACGCTACTACGAAATCCCCACAGACTGTTTTATCAGTCGCGAATTACCCTTCCAAGCGTGAAGTTGCTGAATACGCAGTTGCCCAACGTCCTCTTTCGTGTTTTTGATAGCGTTTCAAATTCATAGGTAAGCAAAACACTTATAAAATTATTAAAATTAAGTTAAAATTAATATAAATCGTGGTAAAATATACACGTTGTTAGTTAAATGCGCTAGCATCAGTAGACTATGCAGGTTACAATATATATTGTGGTGGCCTTATAGCTACTACAGAGACTTCCCCGTTTCCGATAAAAAAAGAACTTACCACGAAGTTCTGAGAAGCATAAATTTATAATTACATTGTACTGGTTTTCCTTTGTGTTCATAATGTGGCAGTAGACCTAAATAAAACCCTTTCATTTGTCCATAACATCGAACTTAAGAAATGCCAAGTAATTGATACATCCCTAGCTGTGTTTAGAAATATTTATTCTTAATTTGACTTCATTATCTTCTAGTTACCTTTGGCGTTTGGACTAGTGAGAAACTTCATTTTGTAATGCTAAACTCCGGTCAGTTTCGTTTTTAATCGTTATGTTACGTTAAAGCATTTTTGAGGGCCGCTAAACGCCGTAAGCACGCTTCTAAGTCCGGACGCCATGTTTGTCAAGCTTGCTCTTTACAGCAGCTCTTAGCAGCAGATCCCTCGTTGGCTTAAACCACCGTCAGTCACTGTAGATGGAGCTTGTAATAATATTATTCATTATTCTGGATCCTGAACCTAGACGTCTCTGGTCGTGCCCAGGGGAGTTCTATTATTACGTAAGCAATATTTTGGCCATTTTATACCCCTCCCCTGGTAAGCCAAAATTAACATTAGCTAACATAGAAAAATAAGCACAACAGCAACAACCCCACCCCCTATGGTGCTTACGTAATACCTCCCTAGTGTCATTTCTCTCCGGTTGTAACACAATAACAGGATCATAACTGGTCAATCATTGAAGAAGCTGTGAACCGGATTAGGACCCCAAGGCACCTTTTGCCGCCCCTTTATAGCCGTCGGCCCCGGCCCAATCAGTGATAGGAGCATAAAAATTGCTACACATTTTTACTGACAATAAATATGTTGAAAAACAAACTCATAAATTGAAACATAAACATTAAACAATATTAACTTATATTGAAGTATTATCTCTTCATGGTATATAATAAATCAAATTCAATTTTATTGAAATAAATTTTAATTTTAGCAAAAAATAAAAGCCTATCGAACACTGGTATTTAAATGGAAAGCATGACGTCCAGCTTTCTTCTTTTCAAAATAGTACTTCCCGTTTTTAGTTCTTGCTCGGCATCAGTAAATATCAAAAACCGACCAACGAAACTGTTATAATTCAAAATAGTACATCACGCAAACCTTGAACGAATCTCATAAACCGTTATAACTCAAAAAGTCGTAATAATAAGGATTTTGGTCTCATAAACGAAGCAAATTTTGCCTATCTGATGTTTCCAGAAACTGATCTTAGGATTGAAGTTATTAGATGAACAAAAAATCCCTCAATTCAGCCAGAAACGGTTTTTTGCGTTTCCTGAAAATTGGGATTTTTTGAGTTGTAACACTTTCGTCGCAAGGGTGCGATATATAACCCCTTGTAAAATAAAGGACGTATCCAGCGTTGTTACATAATTTGACCACCTCCGAAAACGTCCCCACGACCAACAAGCAGGGCTGTCCTGAAGAAAATTATTGAGAGTATGCGGTGCTGTCTTAATTAAAGAATATTGTAATTGCGGGGTTACTGGAATTGGTGACGTCACAGAACCGCGATGACTGGCATTTGACTGCTTGTCTATTCAAGCCTAACGCGTCGGTTTCCACTTTCATCAGTTTTTCCTTCCTCTTCTGGTCATACGCAGGATATTATTTTGAGACCTGGGGGATTCACAGGAGTTTTCCTCATTTGTTTCCATTCAAGTTTGTAAATGACTAGCAAAAAAATAAATAAATAACAAATAAATGAATTAATTAAAAAAAAAAGGCAGAACCTCGTTGAAAGTGGCCCCAAAACCGTCAAATACAAAAACTTCAAGACCTTGAGAGCATGCGACTCGCACTTGGTAATTTTCAAAATTTCTTGGGAGTGTGTGGTGCACATACCGCGTACCCTTTGGTGACGATAGCCCTGCCAACAAGACAGCTGCTACACCCAGGGCCACCTCTTATGGCCTAGGGAACCAAACCCCGGACTACAGTGAGCAGTGCAATATTTATGAGATCTGAGTAAGAGATCTCATAAAAAGATCGCACTGCTCACTGTAGTCCGGGGTTTGGTTCCCTAGGCCATAAGAGGTTCGGATTCCTCGGAAAACAGTAGGTCCCGGCGCAGCATGACCATTGTAGTCTTTGAGCCGTAAAACCACAAAACAAACAAACAAACACCCAGGGCCAGATTATAGCACCATAAAAAAAAGAGTATTGTCTGGGGTCCGATTTTTGAGGGGCTTGGTGCGGTGGGACTGAACAACACTTCACGTGTGACTGGAAGAAGGTCATTTTCAGTGTTATAACAAGGAAAAAATATTTACGAAATTCTGTAAGTCAGTCAAAATTAAGTTATAGGGCTTGTGAAGTTTTTGGGCATAACGGTGCCCGACTTCTTTCTTTTCTTTTTTTCATCTAGAAGTGTAATGCTTTTTGAAATGGCATTATCAGAGCGGAATACGTTGAAATGGGAGGTTTCAGGGTTTTTTCTGACCTTTTGGAATAGCCATAGTTAGTTAAATTATTATAGAGGAAATTACACACAATAAGCCATACACATTTGGACCTTAATTCTTTGCACAGGCAGTGTTTTTCGGTTTTGTCATTAAAATATTTTGACTTCTGTAAGTGGTGCCGTTGATTTTATTCACCGGCGGTTTTACAGTGACATTGAATTAATTTGTATCGCTTTCTGTGGATTTTATTTTTTAGTCAGGAAACTTATGAGTTTTATTTGGTAAGAAGTGCCACACAATTTAACCTCTTTGAGCAACAAGAATTTTGCACTCTTCGAATTGAATAAGCAAAAATGGCGAGCTCATTAGATGTCTAAAAGAAAACGTTGGTCTGTTTGTCCTACCAGAAATTCAGGAGAAATTCTTTTACGCCATTAGAAACAGACAGAAAGACGTCACACGCTCACGTGTAAACAAACGATCATGATCATTACCGGTTTTGTCCAAACACGAAATGCGTTATCAGTTTCCGTTGGAAAGTCGTAAAAGCTACGGATTCGCATATTCTGACAGTTTGTTGATCGCACGACGAAAACCAGCCGACCGAAGTTGGTTTGTCGCCTCCACCCCCTCTGAAAAGTTCTGAAATCATAACCATTTATTCCTATTATTATTCACGGTTTGTACGGTCCTCAAAGGTCCTTAATTTTTTAGGAAATGATTTTTGGTCCTTAAAAGTCCTTATTTTCACCCAAAATCTACAAAAAGTCCCGAAAAGTTCTTAATTTTGTTCTCCTATTTCTCAACGTTTCTCTGAAGTACCTTTTAATTTCTATTTTCATTAATGCCATTCTTCTCACAGTGTGGATTAGCATAAAGAAGGAACATGAAATTCATACCATGTGGGTTGTTATATGCCTTTTGGGAACAATAAAAGCATGCACAGACGAGAATTCCTTGGAATATGCATAGAGCACTCCCCCTAGAAACTTGCTTGAGCATTTCTTCAGAACTAGAATGACCAGTGCAATTCACCCCCTCCCTCTCCGAAACCTAGATTTAAACTTTAAATCTAAGTGCGAGGGGGCCTTAGGCACAGCGGCGATCATTTGGCGCCCCTTCTTCGCCACACTATATATTTCGTGATTGGATATTTTCGTTATGGGAAGTTTTACTGTGTGTGTATATAGTGTTCCTCCCTGCCGTTTTTAGAAGAGCGAATGATCTTACACTAGCCACCCGAGAAAATACGTAGCGACGAAAAATCGTGAAGGAAGGGGAGCGGGGGGGACATTCATGATTACGATGTAAGATATTATTACCCTTCACAGGGATAACACAATTGCCAAATAATGGTCAACACAGAAAAGCCTCCGGGGCGAGATTTTTGTGAGTTTTTCGTGGGGGAATTTATTATACAATAATTTTTGCCACCCACGTTTAAGTAGCTCAAACTAGAGCTTTTTTTATATTTGGAGAAAAAGAGGCGCCGTCCTCATCCTGGGCTCGAACCAGGGTCCCCGCATTGAGCACGCGGTGTCTTGACCTACTAGACGAACGAGGACAAGAACAAACGCATTTTTCTCCGTATATTAGGATGTAAGATATTATTACCCTTCACAGGGATAACACAATTGCCAAATAATGGTCAACACAGAAAAGCCTCCTGGGCGAGATTTTTTGTGAGTTTTTCGTGGGGGAATTTATTATACAATAATTTTTTGCCACCCACGTATAAGTTGCTCAAACTAGAGCTTTTCTCCAAATATAAAAAAGCTCTAGTTTGAGCGACTTAAACGTGGGTGGCAAAAATTATTGCATAATTCATGATTACCTTATATACATTATTATAAAATAACGATATTTTCTGAATGATTATTTTATTATATGACGAAATTTTTTATTTTTCCGCTGTGTGGGGGGAATGTTTCCCCTAGTAGCACAAAATTCCCCGTTGAACGTTGGCCCAATATACAGTGAGTCAATGGAAATGTGATTGGGCCGAGTATTGGCAAAGTCATTGGCATTTTCCACTTTATGGCCGCATGGTAGATCACCGTGTAATCATCTTTTGCCAATGAAAATGCCAATGAGAAGATAATTTGCCGTTCACTTATAAAGCTGCGACCAATGACAGAAAGTAATTGTTTCGTTCATGTTTCTATGTTGCTTGGCAATGAAAACGTAAATATATATATATATGAATTAAATACTAATTTTATATTTAACTTTATTAATATTTATTCTATTAATTTAGCAATAAATATTAATAAATTAAATATAAAGGTAATAAAATAAAAATTTATTATTTGTACAATTGTTAATTTAATTTATTAATATGTATTTTTAATTATTTAATTTAATTCGTACTATTTATTTTAATTATTTAATTTAATTTATTATTATTTATTTTTAATTATTTAATTTAATTTATTATTAAATTATTAATGTCAATTAATTTAATTTTTTAATATGTATCAATTTCATCTCATATATATATACAATATGAATGGTCAGTATTAATTTATTTAATTGCACTACATTAATAGTATTAATTTACTAAATATACTGATAGGTTTAATCAAATAAAATTAAACATAACATCGATTTACAAATTAAAATTATTCATTTTTATTGCAGTGTGAGTATATATATTACATATTATATGCACATGTGGTGCGATTGTATTGTGTTAAAATAATATATCATATAACTGTATAAATATAGTCATATAATTTCATATGCATTCTTTTTCACATTCATATGAAATTAGGATTTAAGCTGGATTTTTATTTTCCTTTAGCAATTTAGCTAAAACGTAAAAACAAATTTTAGCATTTTTAAATTTCTTTTAGTTCTCTTTTTCTACTGTAAATACTTGCGAGTTTTGAAAATTTTATACTTTGGGAGAATGCTAAACACAATAACATAATTAAAATCTAGAACCAAAAATAACTCTTTTTATTTTATACATAACTACACAGTCGACGATATAGTTATACAATTCTCCCTGTCTTTGATTTTGAAAATGCCTACAAACGTGTAGCAAACTGATTTCGATTCATCCGTTCATGACGCAACAAAAGGTCTTCAAGATCGTCGTATGGCGGCCGCCATAAATCGTGAAAATTTTAATTTTCAGGGCTTTGCTTTCAAGCGGAAGCAGACTTTTCTATTTTTTGGGGGAGGGGGTCGATAAGGTCCTGAATTTGCTATGGTATTGGAATAGCACCCGCTTCATTTTATCATGCAAGTTGGTTATTTTACGGTGAAAAGAGTATATTCTGGTGGTCATGACCCTACGACCCCCCTCTTTTCGCTTTTTAGCGAAAGTAGTATTTTTTTTCGCAAAATGCGAAAATAATTTCATACAGAGTTCAAGCTGCATATCACGGTTAACTAGATCTAGTTGGCCGTGTGCATATGATAGATAATATCGATAAATTCAAAGCTACACGTTGGGCTATCAGAGACGGGAGCGTTAGCTTAACGTAGCCAATGCTACGCACCTGCTCCAAATCATGAAATGCTTATACATATCCCATGCTTACGGGGGAACCAAACCTCCAGTTTAGTGGTTAAAGCAATAAATTAGCAGGCTGATTAAGAATTATTAAAAGAATATTTTAATTTCATTTCACACTACAACATATTAATGATTACCTTTTCCTAATTGTGAAGTCAAACTTACCATAACTCAAAATATTTTTGCAACCATATTTATTCAGTCAGGTAATACTTTTACAGACTACGTTAACAATTAGTAGCCTATTAGTATCCTGTCTATATAATTTTAATACACATCAAGAAGTATCAGCTACAACACACTTTTTCAATGTTTAAAATGTTTTTGCCATATGCAAGTTATGGTTAAAATGCTACTGAATGCTACACCAATTGCTTACTGTACTTGCTTACATTAACAGAATCTTTACTAACCCTGAACACACTAAAAAGTGTGTTCGGAGTTTTTCCCAAAAATTTACAACTGGTGGATTGCTAAGGTGGGGTTAATCTCTAGTGTTTTGGAAAATCCCAGTATTTTTTTTTTTAAGGAAGAAAATATCAAATTTCCTTGGAAATTTTTGTTACGATCGATTTTAGCCCTGCGGTGGTGCAGTATGCCATTAATCTGGATTCGATTCCCAACGATGCGAACGGATCTTATGAAAATCGTACTGCTCACCGTAGTCCGGGGGTTTGCTTCCCTATACCTAAGAGGTTCAGATTCCTCGGAAAACTGTAGGTCCAAGAGGTTCGGATTCCTCGTTAAACAATAGGTCCCAGCGCATCATGACCACTCTAGTCCTTAAGCCATAAAACAACAAACAAAACAAACGATTGATTTTGATGACATCATCACCCAGTCTAAATAAAACCTTATGTGTGTATGCAATATATATATGTATATATATAGTATGAGCGAAATATCATACACAATACTACTCATAATAGAAAATTTTTATTGAACATATGTATACATCATGGACTTCAACGTTAATTCGTTTCGCTCTTCCACCACCTCGATCACATGATTCCATAAAATGAGGATTTTTTTAAGAATACTTAACATATTATCCATATTTTTATGAAATGGAAAAGAAAGTTATATACAACAAAGTATAATACAACAGATTATCCGAATTAACACCAATTATTTATGAAGAATCATACAAAATAACAACTTTCAAGCTGGTTTGGGAATTTTTACTTTTAAAAATCCCTATTTAATGCAAAGGTAGAGTTTTATTTTTTTTAATTGCAGAAAACTCGGATATACATCAAAAACAGAAAATAAGGCTGAAAAACAAAGATTCCATTAAAAAAAAAAAGGTAATTTGGGAACTATGACCTCACCAATCTCATAGACCTAGTACAAGTTTCTTAGTTCTTATTTCAGCTCACTCTAAAGAATAGAGAAAAGTTAAACTCGAAATTTCAGTGTGTGCATTTATTGGTCTTAAATTCAATTATATCTAATTTAACAATTTTCTTCTTTTGAAATTAGTACATGTAGTTACACTTTTAAAATATAATGTACATTTAAAGTGCACCTAATTGCATTTCCTTAAATGTAACTTTATTATGTTCTGGCTAACCTAATGAGGCCATCGAACGTGTAAAAGTTCTCCCATCTCTGTTCCAATATAAATTGTAAATAACTCTTAATTACCTACGAGATGCCATGGTAGAAACACATTGGCAACTCCAATTTTAAAATTTTTAGAGTTTCGAAATTCTTCCTTGCCATTTTCTAAATGACTGAAATACTAGAAGTATATAGGATAAGCTATGTTATTTTCCATCTGTGCAAAGATTTGAAAATAGCCTAAGTAACTGTTTTTAATAATATAATCATAATAACAATAATAAATCCTTAAAATACCCAATAAACCTAACAAATCCTACTTGGGTTGTGTTTTTTAAAAAAAATTCTGGGTTTTATTCAACGTCAAAAGGATGCATTATTTCAGTGTTACTACTATCTTCAGTGATGTGGGAGTTCCAATATGTAATGACATTTACATGAAGGGACAAGCATATATTTAGCTGTCGTTGGATGATGTTTATTAAGTGGAATAAGTTTAGACCTTATTTGAAGATACTGCAATATTTGGCAAGGTAAAGCAATGGAGGACACTAACGTAAAGTAAAGGTGGGGGGGCATGCAAAAGATTTATAAATTTTTGCAGAGTGATAACACAGATATTAATAAATGAATTCTTTATTTTATTTTGTACAGTTTTATACTTGTAAGATTCTATAATGTTTGTAAATTTAATAGTTATATTTTCTATTTATACAAAAACAAAGACAATAATTGGCTAATTTTATGCACATATCTATAGTAGCAATATAACATATCAACAAAATAGGAGAATACAGAATTCGACATCGTGATTAGAAATCCATTTACTCAATATTGGGGAAGTGGGTTTTTGAGTGTTTTTTATTTTATTAAGTGTTTTTTTTTTGAGCCAGGTAAAATTGAGACAACCCTGGTGTTGAATGCTGTACATGCCCTATTTTATTGAAATGTTATATGCTTACCATAGAAGTATAAAAATAAGAAGTTATTAATGAGCTTATTTTTATATTATTAATAGAAAAC